>JALIGW010000005.1:75360718-75580718 GCA_023053685.1 Diadophis punctatus similis
GCTATTGCTATAGTTGCCAAGTGTTTGAATTTTGATCACGTGACTGTGGGGATGCTGAATGTAAGTGTGAAAAACGATCATAAGTCACTTTTTTCAGTGCCGTTGTAACTTCAAACAGTCATTAAATGAACGGTTTGAAGTCGAGGATTACCTGTATAGATATGACAATATATTTATTTATTTTATTTATTTAAATGGATTTATATGCCGCCCAACTCCCAGGGGACTCTGGGCGGCTCACAACATATCAAAATCCATTCAAAAATATAAAAAGACACAATAATTAAAAACTACAAAAATTAAAAAGAGCATCTAACATTCATAACCAAGGGGGGAGACCCATATCTGGTCTAGTTGGTCTCACTTTCACCCCGCCTGCCGGAAGAGCCAAGTTTTTATTGCTTTACGGAAGGCCAGCAGGGTGGGGATGGTCCTGATCTCTGGAGGAAGCTGGTTCCAAAGGGAGGGGGCTCCCACAGAGAAGGCTCTCCCCCTCGGCCCCGCCAACCGGCATTGCTTGGTCGATGGGACCTGGAGGAGACCAACTCTGTGGGACCTAACCGGTCATAGGGAGGTATGCGGCAGGATGCGGTCCCGAAGGTAACCTGGCCCTGAGCCATGTAGGGCTTTAAAGGTTAAAACCAACACCTTAAATTGGATCCGGAGACTAATGGGCAGCCAATGCAGCTGGCGGAGGATCGGTGTTATGTGGGTGTATCTAGGCACACCCACCACAGCTCGCGCAGCTGCATTTTGCACCAATTGCAGTCGCCGGACACTCTTCAAGGGTAGCCCCATGTAGAGCGCATTGCAGTAATCCAGCCGTGAGGTGATAAGGGCGTGAGTGACTGTGAGAAGTGCCTCCTTCTCCAAGTAGGGTCGCAATTGGTGCACAAGGCGTACCTGTGCAAAGGTCCCCCTAGCCACAGCTGTAAGGTGTTGCTCCAATTTTAGCTGTGGGTAATATATGACAATATTCAAGGTTCCTTTTCTTGACTCGGCAACATCTGGACATCACCCAGTTTATACCACCTGCCGACTTACTCTATTGCAGTTTAAGCTTTTTTTACGAGACCCGACCTTGTCTAGGAGGTTATAAAACATGAGCTGGTTGCATCCAAAAAGGAAGAAGTAAATAATTAGCCAGCAGGTTGATGGGACACAGCTGCTAAAGAGGTAAATGTTCTCTTGGGTGGGGGGTGATACAAACAGAAATGAAGAGTAACTGAGAAATTGTCTACTCTGCCCCCTGATGAAAGTTGTGGAACTCTGGCTCACCACACTTCAAAATGAAAATTACAGATTGGAGCAAGTTCAAAGGAGACCTACTAAAGAATGCCAGTGGTTTGGAAACCAGGCCCCACATGGAATAGTTAAAAGAATGTGAGTACCGTATATTTGACCCACTAGGAAATACAACTCAACAGAGATAAGGCAGCAAACATTTAAAAGGTGGTCACAATGAAGAAAGAATGGACTTTTTTATTACTTCAGAGGGCAAGACTAGATCAGTAGGTTAAAACTACAAGGAAGGAAGTTCAGGCTAGTCACTGGGATGAATGTCCTGATGGTATGAGCTCTTAACCAGAAATGTTGCTTCGTGATATAGTTTTCCTCCAGAGCAGTGTTTCTCAACCTTGGCTATTTTAAGACGTGTGGACCAACTCCCAGAATTCCCCAGCCAGCCATGGGAAAGCACGGAGTTAAGTCCACACTTCTGCGCCAACTCAGGAAGCTCAAACTTCCCAAGGAGCTGCTGATACAGTTCTACAGAGGAATCATTGAGTCTGTCATCTGCACTTCTATAACTGTCTGGTTCGGTTCTGCAACCCAACAAGACAGACACAGACTTCAAAGGATAATCAGAACTGCAGAAAAAACAATTACTGCCAACCTGCCTTCCATTGAGGACCTGTATACTGCACGAGTCAAAAAGAGGGCCGTGAAAATATTTACTGACCCCTCGCATCCTGGACATAAATTGTTTCAACTCCTACCCTCAAAACGTCGCTATAGAGCACTGCACACCAAGACAACTAGACACAAGAACAGTTTTTCCCCGAACGCCATCACTCTGCTAAACAAATAATTCCCTCACCACTGTCAAACTATTCACTAAGCCTGCATTACTATATTACTATTAGTCTTCTCATCATTCCTATCACCCATCTCCTCCCACTTATGACTGCAACTTGCTTGTATCCTTACGATTTATATTAATATTGTTTCCTGATTGCTTATTTGAACCCTATGACAATCATTAAGTGTTGTGCCTCATGATTCTTGACAAATGTATCTTTTCTTTTATGTACACTGAGAGCATATGCACCAAGACAAATTCCTTGTGTGTCCAATCACACTTGGCCAATAAAGAATTCTATTCTATTAAAGCCCCCAAGGCTGAGAAACACTGCTCCAGAGCAAGAGTTCCCAAATCTTGGCAACTTTGAGACATGTGGACTTCAACTCCCAGAATTCTTCTTTAGTGGACAGGTTGGGAGCTGACGTCCATGCGTCTTAAAGTTGCCAAGGTTGGGAACCCCCGTGTCAGGCCGAAGCCATTTTACTTGGGGTCTTCGGCCTGGCACATTTTATGCTATTTGAAAGTGTATTCTTTGCTGTGGGAATTTGGGAGGGGTAATTGCATGAGGGATGTCTGCACATAGCCATAACAAATTCCTTCTAGACTGCCAAGGTCATCCTTTGTCTTCGCACTCCTGCACCTGCACGGAAGGAGATGGGCGTTTCTGCCAAGTTGGCAGATGAAGATTGGTCAACGTGATGGACTTGGAGGTGTGGGGACAAGGGCTTGAACTTTCAACTGGGCGGAGAAACCCCTGGGACTTCAGATTCGGGTTTCTCCCAGATGTGCCAACATGGCTCCGCTAATAAATTGGAACTTTGAGGAATACTTTGCCTCCGACTCTGATTTAGTTTTCGATGCTATTTGGAACCCTGACACCCTGTTCTAGAGGCCTGAAGCACACTCTGGATAATTATCTGTCAGAGGTATTAGCATTGAGGAGAGGTTTGGACAGTTCTTTATAGCTCTATATCTGTGGGGTCTTAGGTACGCTCTGATTTTGGTTGCAAGCACTCCCAAAGGTGTCTTTTTCAAGAGGCAACTGGACTTTCTTTGTTTTTCCTTGAAGATGTTTCACTTCTCATCCAAGCAGCTTCTTCGGTTCTGACTGAATGATGGAGGGATGGAAGGATTTATACTTTCTAACGGTGAGAGCCATCAACCAGTGGAACAGCTTGCCAGCAGAGGTCATGAGAGCCCCAACACTTGCGACCTTCAAGGAGAGACTGGACTGCCATCAGTCTCAAAGGGTGTAGGAACTCCTGCTTGAGCAGGGGGTTGGACTAGATGACCTACAAGGTCCCTTCCAACTCTAATAATAAATCTAAATCTGGTCGTTAGCACTCTTTCTTAGAGTCGTTAAGGCCACTTGGGAGATTTATCTGTGTTACCTGAATCAGAGTGCCAATGAGTGTGGAACCTTTTTGGAACTGCTGAAAGGACTGCGTTGTAGACAAGAGATGGGTGGTATTATATCACTGCCCCTCTGTTGAGAGACAGCTGTTTGATCTTAATGTAAATAGCCTCTTTGACACCCCTCCCCCTTTCAAACCTGCGATCCTCCCTGTCCGGAATGTAGATTTTTTTAAAAAGCACTGTTGGGACAATCATGATCTAGATGGCTAAGAATCATTTGCTTGCGAGCACTGATGATGTCACCTAGTTGGGTAATGAAACATTCATGTCAACCTTGAAGCTGACCTGACCAATGCCATTTTGGAGATTCAGTGTTGCCACACTGGAGCTGAGGGATAGGGAGCGGGGAATAGAGATAGCTGGGGTTTTGTAGCCAAAACAAAATACGTTCTCCTGGGAACCAAGGTCATTCTCACACCAGGTCAGAGAAGGGAGGAGTGACGTTACCAGGCAACCGGACGGCACCGTGATTGGACCATGTGAAGAGCCGAGGTGGCGCAGCAGTTAGAGTGCAGTACTGCAGGTCACTTTAGCTGACTGTGATCAGCAGTTCAGCTGTTCAAATCTCACCGGCTCAGGGTTGACTCAGCCTTCCCATCCTTCCAAGATAGGTAAAATGAGGTTGGGGGCAATATTAAATATACATTGCTTACTGGTGTAAACCGCTTAGAGAGTGCTTGCACTAATGAGGCGGTATATAAGTCTCACAAATAAATAAATAAATAAATAAATAAATAAATAAATAAATAAATAAATAAATAAATAAATAAATAAATAAATAAATAAATAAATAAATAAATAAATAAATAAATGTGACTGATTGGGGAAAGGGAAAAACTTTCACTTTTAATCAGGTGAAAACTGCGGGAACCTTCAGAGTCGGTTTTCACCAGAACTGTGCCAATATGATATATCCAATAAAGCTGTTCTTTGAGGAATCTACCTGCCTCGGAGTTTTGTCTGCTATGGGTGTATTACTTGGAACCCTGACAATCCGCAAGAAACCAACCAAGTTCAGTCAGCACTAAGCACCTCATGGTTCAACCCTGAGCTATAAATATTATCTTCTACTACAAAACGCTAAGTCTCCAGAGATCAGGAATTGAGAGGATGGGAGCAAAGACATCTTTCACACTCTTCTTTAGCAGTCCAACATCATTACCCTGAGGGTGTGCCAGGAACAGCAGGCACCAGATGCAGGCCACGTTGCAGATGACCAGACCTAGGAGCAAGATGATCCGATCGGATAGCCGGGCACTGAGAAAGCGGACCAGGAAGAAGCCAGCGATGACCTGAAAAAGAAGAGGCACAATGACAGTGTAATCGGACCCTGTGTGTGCAGTGACTCTCATAGCAAGGAATGGGACAGCTCGCGGCGATCAACTTGCCGTGGCCAAGTCACCACGGCCAACTTGCCACAGGACAATTTAACAATTCAATTTAATTGTTTAAAATAAAATTTTAAAAATATATTGCTTTTCGTCATTTACATTTCATTCTGTCCCTCCTTTTGCATCCTTTTTTAAATGATTCTATGACCCCATTTCTTTAATGCTAGCTTGCAGCAAGTTGTCTCACGGCGAGTTGACCGTGGCGAGTTGGCTGTGGCAAATTGTCATAGCCCTCTCATAGCATGCTTCCAGGTTGTCAATCAAAGAGGTCAGGAATTACTCCCGAATCTCTCTGCATTCAGAGGGAGGGGCCTGCCTCTGAATGGCTCTCCTTATCCACTAACCAAAGAACTTTAGTTAGTTAGGTGGTGGGGTTTTGTGTGTATGACGCAGCTTGTCACGCAAACCCAACCCACTATCTTAATTTATTTTACTCATCAAAGTTGAAACCCTCCCTCCTTCCCTCCCCGTTCAATTTATGTGAAAATGGATTAAGCAGACTCATACAATTTAGACTAATTCAGTAAACAGCTTAAGTGTCACGTCTTGACTATTGCAACGCACTCTACATGGGGCTACCCTTGAAGAACGTTCGGAGACTGCAGCTAGTGCAGAATGCGGCGGCGCGTGTGGTGATGGGTGTCCCTAGATACACCCATGTGACACCCATCCTTCGCGAACTGCACTGGCTGCCTATAGGTCTCCGAGCGCAATTCAAGGTGTTGGTGATTACCTTTAAAGCCCTACATGGCTTAGGACCAGTTTACCTCCGAGACCGCCTTCTCCAACATACCTCCCTAAGACCGATTAGAGCCCACAGAGTTGGTCTGCTGGTGGTCCCGTCAGCCAAACAATGTCGGCTGGCGGGCCCATGAACGAGGGCCTTCTCTGTGGCAGCACCGGCTCTCTGGAATACACTCCCCCCCGGAGATCCGCATTATTCCCACCCTGCCAGCCTTCAGAAAAGCATTAAAAACATGGCTTTGTCGACAGGCCTGGGGCCAATGATTTTAATACAGCACCGATCATTCTTGGCCCCATGAATGATTTATTGTATGGGTTTTTAAATTGTGGTTTTTAATGTTTTTTTTAATGTTTTAATATCTATTGTTTTTAATGCTTTTTATATTTGTTGTTGCATGTGAATTTTTACTGTTGTGAGCCGCCCAGAGTCTCTGTGGAGTGGGCGGCATACAAATGCAACTAATAAATAAATAATAAGTGTATTGTGTGAGCAGTCTAAATCATGAGAGGGACCCTGAAATTTAATTGGTGGGCAAGGTCTTCATTTTTGACCCACAGTAACATCAACAGGAGGGAGGGAGAGGGAGGGGGGGTTCCTATCTTATTTAAGAACCTGCCAAACCTGTTTACCAGAGGCAGGGCAGAGCAAAATTAGCCTCACCCATTAGCCACATTAAAAATGTCTCCTCCCAAATCATTTTTAGGACTTAGTAACTGCCGTCTATCAACAGCCAAAATCAGATTTTATTTATTAGACTTGTCACCCATCTCACCTAGAGGCTCTTTTAAGAGGGAGAGAAAGGGAAGGATTACGCATTGCTTTTGTTTGATGTGGAAGAGGTACATCGGAAGACCTGGCAGTGGAGACTCAGCTCCTGTCTGCATGTAATGGCATGTGGCAAAGACCCTGGGAGAATGGGCGAAGAGACGCTGCTAAGTGAACAGCCAGATAAGAAGCAGCATAGCTCAAAGATGGATTCAGGTAGTCCTTGACTTATGACCACAAGTGAGCCCAACACTTACCTTGTTAAGCGAAACTGTCAAGGTGTTAATTTAAGAGTTGACCAGCAGATGCAATGAGGGGAATGAGTCAGCAGGGTCTTTGGCTGTTATGCCTTTAAGAGCCTGTGTAATAAGAGGAGGCCCTGCTGGAGTGTTGGTTGGTCGTCAAGTTTATTTCCTGCTGTAATTGCTGTTTGTTGAGATACTGCTTGTAGCACGTGTGTGCATACTATTCCTATATTCCTATTGTAGATAAAAACCGCTATTTGATACAAACCACTGTTGACTATACTTGTTCCTAGGTTGATACATGTGGTCGACCTGTGCACACTCTGACAGTGGTTAAGTGAGTTTTGCTCCATTTTATAATGCTTCTTGCCACAGTTAGTAAATGAATCAGTACAGTAATACAGTTAAGGATCCATGGAAATTCTCAATTATCCATGTCATGGTTTTCCCAAAGGTACTTTTCCAAAAGGCAAATGAAGTTTCTTTGTTTTGCCTTGAAGACCTTTTGCTTCTCATCCAAGAAGCTTCTTCAGTTCTGACTTCAGTTCTGAAGAAGCTTTTCGGATGACAAGCGAAACGTCTTCGGAGGAAAAACGAAAAAAGTCCAGTTGCCTTTTGAAAAAGTACCTTTGGGACACGATTCTTAAGTGAATCTGGCTTCCCCGCTGACTTTGCTTGTCAGAAGGTCGCAAAAGGTGATCACGGGGACTCTGCAACCATCATAAATATGAACCAGTTGCCAAGCCCCCAAATTTTGATTACCTGACCACGGGGATGCTGCAACAGTCGTTAAGTGTGCAAAACGGTCATAAGTCACTATTTTCAGTGTCGTCGTAACTTCGAAGAGTCACTGAATGAATGGCTGTAAGTCAAGGACTACCTGAAATGGACAGGGCAAGAGGGTCAGAAGAGACCCTCCCTAATTTCTTAAGCTGTAAAAGAGATGTGTGCGTGGGACGGGGGAGAATTGTACTTTCATACTTGCAAGATTCTATCAATGTAGCTTTGCAATAAGGTAGAATCAGCTCATCCGGTAGTGATTTACCTGGTCAGGCCGACACTCTACCTTGTTAGTGGCACGGTGAGCAAAATCTCCTATAACACACACACTGCTCAGTTACAGGATCACCCCTTTTCACCCTCACCTCCACACCACACAGGAAATACATGATGCTGTTCTCCAGTTCTCCAAAGTTCAAATACCTCTGTGTAATTGGAGTCACCATAGTCTGTAGAGGAAAATCAATACAAGTTTCAGGTTGTTTACCTATTCTAAGAATGACCTCCAACACTACAAAAGCAGCAACTTTCAATACATTAAACTCCTGGTTTTGATTCTCAACATTTCAACTTCTGAGTCTTCCAAATGAAGAAGAAGGAACTTGGTCTGGGGCACCCCAAGGTAGGGAAGCATGGTCTATATCAGGGGAGTCCAACCTTGGCAACTTTAAAACCTGTGGACTTCAACTCCCAGAATTCCCCAGCCAGCCATGCTTGGCCATTTTAAGACTTGTGGACTCCAATTCCCAGAACTCTCCAGCCAGCCATGCTGGCTAGGAAATTCTGGGAGTTGAAGTCCACAAGTCTTACAAGTTGCCAAGACTGAACATCCCTGGTGTATATTGATTGATACATATGATGCACACAAATATGAGGTTTTGACCACACAGTCGCAACTACCATTGTGATTATTTTTGAAAGAAGTCCCACCCTTTATCCCTGATTTTGTATCATTTGTAAAGTTGACCAATGAAAGTTGTGGGTGGCTTTGAAGCATGAGGGGAGAGATTCCTTGGGTTCACACAACCAGCTAGGCTAAAATGGGACTGGATAGTTTGCGGTGGTTTGGTGTGCTGCAAAAAATAACTATTCTTAATAGATTGGGTTGAACCGGACCAGCACATTAAGCTAGAATGGACCGGGTGACTTTGGGCTAATCGCTCCAATCTAAGCCATCTTACAGGGTTGCTAATGTGGGGGGAGGAGAGGAAAAGGAATAAATTGTACAAATTGGAAAGGAGATTCTAGATCAGGGGTGCCCAACCTTGACAACTTTTCAGATGTGTGAACTTCAATTCCCAGAATTCCTCAGGAGTTGAAGTCCACACAGGTCTTAAAGTTGCCGAGATCAGCTAGTCCTGCGTCTTTCAAACTTAGAATAGGTGTGGACTTCAACTCCCAGAATTCCCCATCTTAACAGTTGCCAAGTTTGAAGAACACTGATCTAGTTCCAACCCCCTGCTTAATGCAGGAATGCTTAAATACTTGTTGTTAAATACTTGTTCAAAAATCAGGCTTTAGTCAACCTAGCTGAAGGGCGTAGTGTGTTGGGTGAAGCCAGACAATGTATCCTACCCAGTTCCCCCTAGCTTGCTCCCTTTCGTCCTGGAAGACAGTCCCATGTTTTCTCTTCCCCGGTCACTCCAGATCTAAACAAGAGGGACTAGTGTTAACCTCCATATTCTTGCTTCAAAAATGCAAATGATAGAAGCAGAATGAAGGACATGCTTAGAAAAGCTCAAGTTACAGTTAAGTGTCGGGGATTTGCGCAGCCGATGTCCAAATGAAGTCAGAGATGTTGGCATGAACTTGTACCTTTATATAAATAAATATATTTTACAACTATATGCACAGCAAACTAGTTAGCCAGGCAAACAGGAACATCATGAGGTAAATCAACACGGCAGGAACTCCATGAGGTAAATTACAGAGCACACATAGGGCAAAAAATGGCGGGAAAAAAGAGAAACTCCCCCTCCACACCCACAGCAACCAATCACAGCACAGATTACCTCATACAGGAGCCAGCAATCTACATCCAGAGCCGTGGTGGCGCAGTGGTTAGAATGCAGTATTGCAGGCTAAGTCTGCTCACTGTCAGGAGTTCGATACTGACCAGCTCAAGGTTGACTCAGCCTTCCCTCCTTCTGAGTTCAGTAAAATGAGGACCCAAATTGTCGGGAGCAATATGCTGAACTCTGTAAACCGCTCAGAGAAGGCTGTAAAGCACTGTGAAGCGGTATATAAATCTAAGTGCTATTGCTAGAACTGTGTGTTCTGGCTCACTGCACAATCCCACCGTTCCCAGCTTCTAAGTTTAAATACCTTAACATTAAGTCTTCCACTTTCTGCTTCAGAGCTCCCAAATGAGCCAGGGTCAATGCACAACTAGGCCTACCTACCTCCAACGCCGTTTGATTGAAGAGAGTAATGAACTGGGCAGTGAGGAGAACCACCACTTCCTCCCGCAAATATTCTGAAATGAAAACACAACCACCATCAAGTCGGGAAGAGCCTCATTGAGGCTGAGGAGGCAGGAGGCCCTTTCTACTCGGGGGGGGGGGGTGTGAAAAAGAAATGAAGGATTAATCATAAGACCACTAAGATCACTAAGGACACAGGAAATGCACAGGACCAAAATGGATGCCCATTCTGGTAGGCTACTGGTTGATTTAAGGAGTAATATGGATGCCTTATCCCTTACCATCAAGATTAGACTAATTAGCCCAATTGTAAAGGGAATTTTCAGAAACTTTCTAGAACAGGTATATTTCATCTCTGCGAGGCTTATGCACCCATTTTACCTTTTAAACGTCTCAAAACAAAAACAGGCAAAAAGTCCCCTTACTCCTGTTCTGTGTGTAATCAAAAACGGGTGCAGAGAAGAGCTACAAAGATGATTACCAGACTGGAGGCTAAACCATATGTGGAACGATTGAGGGAACTAGTTATGTCTATTGTAACACAGAGAAGGACTAGGGGTGACAAGATAGCAGTCTTCCGGTATTTGAGGGGCTGCCACAAAGAAGAGGGAGGTCAACCCATTCTCCAAAGCACCTGAAGGCAGGACAAGAAGCAATGGATGGAAACTTATCACGGAGAGATACATGTTAGAACTAAGTAGAAACTTCTTGAAAGTGAGAAAAAATTAATCCATGGGACAGCTTGCCTTCAGAAGTTGTGGTGCTCCATCACTGGAGGTTTCTAAGAAGAGATCAGACAACCATTTGTCCAGATATACAGTCTCCTGCTTGAGCAGGGGGTTGGACTAGAAGACCTCCAAGGTCCCTTCCAACCGTTATTCTATGTTCTACGTTCTAGAAAGGGACCACATGCAGCCCACAGCAACTATGACATCACCTGTTCCTGCCACAATGAGGGTCGCCTCACCTTTCACAGAGCTAAATTGATGGAAGGGGTTGCTGTCTTCTTCAGCCGACTCTTCATCTGCCAAGTGTCCATTGGGCACATATCGGCATTCATCACCAAGGGAAGGTTGTGGAAGTGCCACAGGAGTGCTGCCATAGCAGCTCCCTCCCGTGGTCTCTTCTTGGCCGCCCTCATGCCCTATAAGTGGCTTCTGTTCCTCTTCCAAGGCATCCGTCGTTATACTCCTTGCAGTGTGAGTCGGTGGCTGTATGTCGTAGTACATCATCATCACAATAATTTGAAGCAGAAGCCACACCAGACACATGAAGAGCTGTCGACAGGAGTCAGAGCGGAGAACAGAAAAATAGAAAGCACTTTTGCGCAAACACAGAATTGAGTGCAGGGAATAAAAGGAAGCCCAGGAATAACCAGAAATCTGTTTATTCCATTTAATCAAAGGGCAAAGGGTATCCAATGCTGAAATTTTAAGACAGCACTGAAGGATTATTCACCAGCAGCATTTATACAACAAATGACATTAAATAAATATTTGATTAACCTAAAGCTAGACCAGGGGTCAGCAACTTGCGGCTCTGGAGCCACATGTGGCTCTTTCATCCCTCTGCTGCGGCTCCCTGTCGCTCAAAATATGCATCACAACTGCCAATGTGCGACACCCACCAACGTGCAATTTATTAAGCTTTTTGATCCCCGGTAGGCCAACCATGGATAAATCCAAGAAAAGAAAAGTTTCAGAAGAAAACAGAATCTTTAATTCAACTATATATGCTAGTTTTGTGGCCGCTCAGGAAATAGTCAGGCACGGGAAGAGTTTTGTGGCTCCCGGTGTTTTCTTTTCTGTGGGAAACAGGTCCAAATGGCTCTTTGAGTGTTTAAGGTTGCTGACCCCTGAGCTAGACTGAGATCTCCATGAACCCAAGGGGATCTTTTTTTCTGAGTAGGCTTGCATTGAATTATGATAGGAATCTAAAACCGTGCTCTTAAGATGGGCTCTCAATGCGCATGCTTTTGAGCAGGTTTTTAATGATGATTATTTAACATTTGGATTTGAATTCATTTCGACGTTACTGTAATTGTTCTTATGGTGGAGTGAGAGAAGAAATATACTTGGAAAAATGTGAACTACTGCAGTTTGGTCTAGTGGTTAAGACTTTGAGCCCATCAACAGGAGACGGTGAGTTCTAGTTCCATTTTAGCCATGAAAACCAGCTGGATGACTTTGGGCCAATCACTAGGAGACAGTGAGTTCTAATCCCACTTTAGGCATGAAAGTCAGCTGGGTGACTTTCGGCCAATCACTAGGAGACAGTGAGTTCTAATCCCACTTTAGGCATGAAAGTCAGCTGGGTGACTTTGGGCCAATCACTAGGAGACAGTGAGTTCTAATCCCACTTTAGGCATGAAAGTCAGCTGGGTGACTTTGGGCCAATCACTAGGAGACAGTGAGTTCTAATCCCACTTTAGGCATGAAAGTCAGCTGGGTGACTTTGGGCCAATCACTAGGAGACAGTGAGTTCTAATCCCACTTTAGGCATGAAAGTCAGCTGGGTGACTTTGGGCCAATCACTGGGAGATTGTGAATTCTAATCCCACCTAGTTTAGCCAGGAAAGCCATGCTGGTCGACTTTGGGCCAGTCACTCTCTCTCAGCCCAACACATCTCACCTCACAGGGCTGCTGTTGTGTGGAAAATAGGAAGATGTGTTGGAGAAATTTTCCACCTTGATTAATTTGTAAATATAATAAAGATGGAAAATAAATAAATAAATAAATAGAGAGAAAGAGAAAGAAAGAAAGAAAGAAAGAAGGAAGGAAGGAAGGAAGGAAGGAAGGAAGGAAGGAAGGAAGGAAGGAAGGAAGGAAAGAAGGAAAGAAAGAAAGAAAGAAAGAAAGAAAGAAAGAAAGAAAGAAAGAAAGAAAGAAAGAAAGAAAGAAAGAAAGAAAGAAAGAAAGAAGGAAAGAAAGAAGGAAAGAAAGAAAGAAAGAAAGCCAGCCAGCCAGCCAATGAAATCATCAGAGGGGTGGGGAATGTTTTCTTTTTCATTATACAATTCTCTCCCCAGTACTGGTAGTCCTTAACTTACGATCACAATTGAGACCACCAGAATTTCTGTTGTTAAGAAATTCTTAAGTGATTACTGCCTGGTGTTATGACTTCAAAAAATGTTGGACTAGTTTTGTACCTAACCTTAATATTTTAACATTTGTGATCATTATTGTAAGCCAACCCAGAGTTGGCTTTGTGGAGTGGAGACGGGCGGCAGATATACATTGAATAAATAAATAATGCTTCCAAAAAGAACAAACTCTTGTGACTTACCCCAGGGGACGTAAACTTGTTGACCACGAAGGGCCCCAGATGGAAATTGCAGAGGCGCAGGAAAAGATTACAAGCTGGCCCTGGAAGCAAGTATGACAGAACAGGTGTATGAATAAGACATGCAGGTTACCTGCCAGGACATCCATATGAGCCGAGGTGGCGCAGCAGTTAGAGTGCAGTACTGCAGGCTACTTTAGCTGACTGTGATCAGCAGTTCAGCGGTTCAAATCTCACCGGCTCAGGGTTGACTCAGCCTTCCATCCTTCCGAGGTAGGTAAAATGAGGACCCAGATTGTTAGGGGCAATATAAATATACATTGCTTACTGGTTCAAACCGCTTACAGAGTTCTTGCACTATGAGGCGGTATATAAGTCTCACTAATTAATAAATAAATAAATAAATAAATAAATAAATAAATAAATAAATAAATAAATAAATAAATAAATAAATAAATAAATAAATAAATAAATAAATAAATAAATAAATAAATAAGCATCGTCTGCAGTTATCTTCCCTCAACTTCCAAGCCACCCAGAGTTGCTATATAAAATTTAATCAATCAATCAATCAATCAATCAATCTTCCTTTCCCCATAGGATGGCAGCTACAAGAAAAAGACTCTACTTAGTGGTGGCACTCCGGCCACAGGTATGAAAGTTAAGTAGTCCTAGAATTATAACTTTGTAAAAGGACATTTAGGACCATCAACTCCCACAAAATTGTAATTATTTGGAAATGCACTAAAAACCTTCTTCCTATTTGAACCTGGCAACATCTATTTTCTGCTGTGTGCTCATGAGGTTATCCTCACGGTCCCCAGTTCAAGAGGCAGAGGTCTTATTTCTACCAGCATTAAAACATTTTCCTCCCTGTTCCGACTCTACAGGTAGTCCTCAACTTACGAACATTCGTTTAGTGGCCATCTGAAATTACAACAGCACTGAAACTAGTGGCTTACGACCGTTCTTCACACTTCCTACCATTGGCGCATCCCTGCGGTCAGGAGATCAAAATTCAGACGCTTGGCAACTGACTCATATTAATGACGGTCGCAGTGTCCCGGGGTCATGCGATCCCCTTTTGCGACCTTCTGACCAGCGAAGTCAATGGGGAAAGCTAGATTTGCTTTTACAATCATGTTGCTAACTTAACTGCAGGGATTCACTTAACAACTGCAGCAAGAAAGGTTGTAAAACGGGGTAAAACTCACAATGACAGTCTCGCTTAGCAACCAAAATGTTGGGCTGAATTGTGACCCTAAGCCGAGGATACCTGTACATAAAGGACAGCCCACGGATGCGTAAAATCTGCTAGGCTTAGTTCATTGTTATCATGGATAATAATAATAATAATAATAATAATAATAATAATAATAATAATAATAATAATAATAATAATAATAATAATAATAATAATAATAATAACAACAACAACAACAACAACAACAACAACAACAACAACAACAACAACAACAACAACAACAACAACAGAATTGGAAGGGACCTTGGAGGTCTTCTAGTCCAAACCCCTGCTTAGGCAGGAAATCCTACACCACTTCAGACAAATGGTTAGCCAACACCTTCTTTAAAAATTCCAGTGTTGGAGCATTCACAACTTCTGGAGGTAAGCTGTTCCACGGATTAATTGTCCTAACTGTCAGGAAATTTCTCCTTAGTTCTAAGTTGCTTCTCTCCTTGATTAGTTTCCACCCATTGCTTCTTGTTCTACCCTCAGGTGCTTTGGAGAATAGCTTGACTCCCTCTTCTTTGTGGCAACCCCTGAGATATTGGAACACTGCTATCATGTCTCCCCTGGTCCTTCTTTTCATTAAACTAGACATACCCAGTTCCTGCAGCCGTTCTTCATATGTTTTCGCCTCCAAATCAAGGAAATGCGTGACAAAGGTGAGCAGGATAGGGATTGGCAATGGGGAGAATTTCACGCTTGCATAATTTTTTGGGTGACAGGTGAACACCATTATTCAGCTCTGACAAAAGAGCCTAAGTCCCAAAAATTATGTAGGAAGATCAGGAAACCTGTCTCAACCCTGAAGCTCACCTGAGCGAGGCCATTTTTTAGGCTTCAGTGTTGCTGTCAACCCTGACAGTTGCCACACTGGAGCTGAGGGATAGGGAGGTGGGAATAGAAATAGCTGGGGTTTGTAGCCAAATCAAAATGCTTTCTCCTGGAAACAGGTGGTCCGAGAGAGGAGGAGTGAACCTCCAGACAACCAGACAACACCTTGATTGGACCATGTGACTGATTGTTTGGGGAAGGGGGAAAACGTTTACTTTTAATTAGGTGAAAACCGCGGGAACATTCAGAGTCGGTTTTCACCAGTCTGTGCCAATATGGTATCTCCAAATAAAACTGTTCTTTGAGGAATCTACCTGCCTCGGAGTTCTGTTTGCTATGGGTGTATTACTTGGTACGCTGACAACTTGTGGTACTCCCAACATAAAAGATTAAAGGTTTCCCCTGTCCAGTCGTTTCCTATGCTAATGCTATTAGGGCTGATGGGTGCAACCACTAGGTTTTTTTTATTCAACATCTGGGCAGCTATAGGTTACGCAACTTGTTCTAGAACTTCCAAGCAATTTAGAGCATATAAATAATTCGTTCCAGTTGCTATTTCTGCTGCTCTCTTCAAAATTAAAGAAAAAATGCTTGTGTTTTCATCGAAACAGCAGCTGCTCAGCACATATGCCTGTTTAAAAACCGTTCTGAAGTTCCAACCTTAGAGAAGTTTATCTTCTAAAACTGGCCTTTTTCATGCCAATTTTAATTTCATCCACAAACTGCCTCGGCCGAATAAAATCCAGTGCAGGTAAAGGGCCTACATAACCGATCTACTATATTTTTATTTATTTTTATTTTCTCCTTCCAGAAACCCTCTTAGGGGACGTAAAGAAGGCCAGCGACAAAATGCAGTTAGTCCTTGACTTACGACAACGACCGAGTCCAAAATTGCTGTTCGTCCCTCTTAAGTGAAACATTTGTTAAGTGGGTTTTGCCCCCCATTTTACGACCTTTCTTGCCACAGTTATTAAGTGAATCACTGCAGTGGTTAAGTTAGTAACACGGTTGTTAGCAATAGCACTTAGACTTATATACCGCTTTACAGTGCTTTACACTCTAACCGCTCTCTAAGCGGTTTACAGAGTCAGCCTCTTGCCCCCAACAATCTGGGTCCTCAGTTTACCCACCTCGGAAGGATGGAAGCTGAGTCAACCTTGAGCTTGGTGAGATTCGAACTGCCAAATTGTAGGCAGCCGACAGTCAGCAGAAGTAGCCTGCAGTACTACACTCTAACCACTGTGCCCCCACCGCTGTTAAGTGGCTTCCCCATTGACTTAGCTTGTCCGAAGGTCACAAAAGGCAATCACATGACCCCGGGACTCTGCAACCGTCATAAATATGAGTCAGTTGCCAAGCGTCTGAATTTTGATCACATGACCATGGGGATGCTGCAATGGTCATAAGTGTGAAAAACGCTCCTAAGTCACTTTTTCCAATGCCGTTTAGTGGACTTTGAATGGCCACTAAATGAAATGTCGCAAGTCTACCTTTACCGCAACGCAAACCTCTAGTGCCGACACAGAATGTCAGTTCTTGTGGGGGAGGGTCTGTCAAAAGCAGAGTCCTTACCAATAAGCAGCCCAACCTGGCGGCATGCCATGACGGCCGCAAAGACCTTGGACCTCTCCTGCAAAGTGGTAGAACGGGTGAGGTAGCCAAAGATGGAGGCCCCTGCTCCAGTTCCCACGCCTGTAGTGGAGAGGCAGAAAAGTCCGTTGGAAAAGAATGGTAAATTAAGCAGATCTTCGCTCATCTACCCACCCAAAGCATGTTATCCAATTTGGCCCTCCCTCTCTGACACCTTGACACCGAAGATTGAAAACCAGGCTTGTCAGATGCTACATCTTTTCTATCCTGCTCTACGGAGTGCAGAGTTGGTCTCTGACAGAAAGCCACTAGAAGAGACTAGAAGCATTGTCACGATGTGAATAATTGCCAGTTGTGCAGCTCTACTGTTTTCTAAGGTTTATTGTATTTCTAATCAAGCAGACATGTGATATGTTTTACTACGCATGCGTGCATTCCAGGAGTTTTGTCTACTCCCACTGTCCTTCTTCGATGCCTGCTAGAAGGCAGACGTGAATTCATTAGCTGAGAAGATGTAGCTTATTAAAGGTTTATTTTTGTTACTTTTGTACTGAAATAAATATTTTGTTAATTAGATTTGAATCTCGGTTTTATTTTCTAAGCACGAATGACTTCGAGGAAGCAAGATCCTAAGATCGCCTCTGGAAAATTCCTATCTGTCACTGCGTTATTTGTGTTTGCCAGCTGAGCTGAGCTCCTACTCTGGACTGTTCAGTAGACAGAGAATCCTTATCTCTAAGTGTCTCATGATTTACTGTCTTGTGATGTATGATTTACTGCGCATGTCTACTTCCTGTTCTTTGTTCGTTCTCTTACTTGCTTTCGCTTCGTCTGGCTGGACATATTTCTACAGGTAAGGATGTAATCACATATCTTTTGTATTTTTTTCTAATCATTTATATTTTTATTTTTGCCTCTCAAACCCTCTTTCATGGGGCCGAAGAGATGATAGTCTGAAGGCGCTAAATCTGGTGAGTATGGAGGATTATTATTCCAGTGACGAGGAAGTGAAAACTGCAGTGAAGAAGTGGCTCAAAGAACAGTCAACAGAATTTTACCAGGCAGGGATACATGCTCTCATTCGAAGGTGGGACATTGCTATTGAGAGAAACAGTGGCTATGTTGAGAATAGGGATGTGATCCACAGAGGACCAGCTTCATTTTGATGTATGCTACATGTTCCTGTGTTGGTAATTATACCTGTCCTAAAGAAAATGGCATTACGTTTTGACTCTCCCTCGTATAAATTGGGTTGACAAAATCAGAAATGAGAAGGTGATAAGCTGCCTGAGAAAGCCAAGGGAAATCATCAAAACCATAAAAAAGCGAAAGTTAGAATATTTTGGACATCTGGTGCGACACCCGGAAAAATACAGCATACTTCACTTAATCCTTCAAGAAAAGATTGAAGGCAAACAAGGTCCAGGCAGAAGAAAAACATCATGGCTTCAAAATCTAAGGGACTGGTTTCGACAAAACTCAACAGCACTTTTTCATGCGGCTATTGATAAAATATAGGATCGCTGACATGATCGCCAACGTCCGAAGACGGATATTGCACAAGAAGTCTGAAACCTTCAAGATTTGTCCTGCTAATATCTGGTTGGCTGGGCAAGATATTTTCTTCCAATGCAGTTCTCTTTGTTAAATTTAGAACAATAAGATCAAGTGTAATACCGTATTTTTCAGAGTATAAGATGCACCTTAGTTTTGGGGGAGGAAAACAAGGGGGGGAAATTCTGCCTCTGCCTCCCAGCAATTTGCCTCCCAGCAAACAGCACAGATGATATACACTGTTTGCTGTGTATTTCTGTGCATGTGTGCCTGACCCATAGAAATAGCAAAGAATTAGAGAAATGTACATTATGGCAGTATATTAATGCCAGAAAGTTTTTTTAAATGTAGTCAAACTAACTCCTCCCAATTATTTAAATAGATCTACTCCAAACATGACTAAGTCAGGGTCTAACTCAGCTGCCTTATCTTAATACTACAACAGGACACTGTTACATTTCAGACTATACTTGTACAGATGCTGTTAAAATTGATGTGGCTTTCTGGAAGTATAGTTATTCTCTGCTATTTAAAAGAAGATACAATAGCATTGGGCCTCTTCAGATCAGGCATTTATTTTAAAAAGCTTCTTCATTTTGTTAAGTTGTCTAGAACAATAATAAAGCAGTCTTTAAAAAAATAAATCTAATAATTTGAACATTCTATAGGCATTTATAGTTATTACCTTACCTTCTTGCAGCAAACAACAAACAGCCAGTTTCAGCACAGCCTGATTAGCACAAGAAAATAAAAATCTGCCTCTGCCTCTACCTCCCAGCAATTTGCCTCCTTGCAGTTTTAGTTTCACTTTCAGTTTTAGCACAAGCAGCTAATAGTTTCAAGCTGCGGGGATTGCCAATAGCGGCAAATTGCGGCCTGCCTGCAGCCTGAATCAGCTGATCATGGGGAGGCCGATAATCAGTTGCTTGTGCTAATCAGGCTCTGCACTGTTTGCTGCAAGGAGGCAAATTGCTGGGAGGCAGAACCCAAAGGGTGAGGGTGGCTGGGCGGGGCTACATTCGGTGTATAAAACAAAAAATACGGTACATTTCAAATATTACAAAACCAGCTAAAAACTACAAATCCAAAATATAATTGAAGTCCTGTACTTGTGCAATACTCTTAACTTGACACTCGGGCAATTTATTTTTATTTATTTATTTATTTTTAATTTGCACAGTACAGACGGAGGTAAAGACTAACCAAATAAGCTAGCTTGGCCCAACAGGCTAAGTTGCAAAACAAGGTTAGAACAGCACATTAATGGTTTTTTTGCTAGGCCTTTTACCTAAGAGATTTAGTAAGTTGTGTGGACAGAGGAGGAAAGAAGGGAAGCAAAAGAGCTGATGGACTTACAGAAACTGAAGCCCCCAAATTAAGGGGAAAGTGAAGAAAATTCTCTTATTTGTACCCCAAAGCTCAATTAGTTGAGTTGGGTTGAGTTGAGTTAGACTCGGAAAGGTGATCCTCTCCTGTCCTTACCTGCTACTAGTCGGCTGCTGAGAAGCATCCATTTGGTGCCACCAACGAAATACATGAAGTTTCCTGAAAAGAGAGTAAGAAAGGGGTAAGAAAGACTGGAAGCAGCATGGCTTGGTGGAGCTCAGCCATATGTCACAGGACTAGAACCCACCTGGAGTGAGGCTGCCCATGACGCCATTGCAGAACAGCTCTCTCACTGTGATCAGAACAAGTGGATTATGGGTAGAAGTCTCTCCTAAACCTGGATGGAGTGATGGACTCTCTATTGCAGCGGTTTCCAACCGGGGGGGTCGCGACCCCTTTGGGGGTTGAACGACCATTTCTCAGGGGTGTCCCGGCATCCCCAGCTCCCCCCCTATTGCCACAAGCCTAGCCATATTGTGCCCCACAACCGCGACCCACCCCGCTGCTGCCATTTGGGTTCTTTTACCCTCTGCGCATGCCAAATGGCGGCGTCCGGGCGAAGTCTCCAGATCCGGGCGAGGTCTCCGCTCGCTTCGCGTGTTGCAGTGGTGAAATGCTCCCGGTTCACTCTTGCCTGTCGGTCATCGCAGAGCCGATGGAGCCGGTGGTGGTCGCAGTGCGGGGCTTCCCCCGCCCGCTTCCCCCGCCCGCCTGGACGCCGCCATTTGAGTTCTTTTGCTCTCTGCACATGCAGAATGCTTTGCGCATGCGCAGAGGGCAAAAGAACTCATGGCGGCGTCCAGGCGGGCGGGGGAAGCGGGTGGGGGAAGCCCCGCGCCACGACCGCCACCGGCTCCATCGGCTCTGCGACAACTGACAGGCAAGAGTGAACCGGGAGCATTTCACCCCTGGCGTGTTGCCTCTGGGAGCTTTTCGAGCCCCATCGCGAAAGGCATGCGCGACTTTGGCGGGGCCAGGACAGGCGGCTGCCCGGAGAGAGCTTTGCTTTGCTGGCTGAGGAACTCTGGGAGTTGAAGTCCATAAGTCTAAAAGTTGCCAAGGTTGGAGACCCCTGGACTACAAGATCCTTGCAACTCTACAGTTCTATCAGAACTGTGAAATATACAGTATATGGATGCGGAATTGTTTCCATGGATTACCTTCTCATACAGAACACATTCAACAATTGTATGTCATTTTTATGGTTTGCCACACAGTTAACCACATGTTCAGAATGGATTTGGCATTTGTCCACCAATCAAGTCCTTCCCAAAGACTTTGAACCAATGGAACAGAAGTTGCCTTCGGAAGTTGTGGGAGCTTTATCACTGGAGGCTTTCAAGAAGAGATTGGAATGTCATTTGTCAGAAATGGTGTAAGGCGGGTGTCTGCAACCTGCGGCTCCGGAGCCGCATGCGGCTCTTTGGGCCTTCTGCTGTAGCTCCATCGGGTGATCGCACCACTGGCTGGCCCCGCCCCTCACCCTCCCCTCCCGGTCACTCCTCGCCTGGCCTGAGAAGGTAAGGTTGACTGCAGGGGATGGAGAAATGGCCGGAGCTGATTCTCCGGCGCCTCACTCTTGCTGGAGCTTCTTCCGGCCCTCGTTGGTGCTGGGCATGCCTCGGTCACTTGGGGAGATGCAAAACCTGCTCTCCACCCCGAGACACTGGCCCGATCCAGCTGAGACCAACACTGGCCTTGCTAACATAAGGGCTGGCAGGGTGGGAATGGGATCCAGGAGGAGGGGGTGACGGAAAGAGAGATGGGCCCGCAGCGCCCAGCCACAGCTTTAAAACTTGCACGGGGGACTTTCACTGCCCGGAGGATGCTTTTCAATGAAAGCCGGCAGCAGCAGCACTCCACAGGAGGAGTAAAGAAGCTCAGGACAGCGGGAAAAGGGGGCTGGCCCCGCCGAACCTCGCACGACCACTCCGGGGGTCAGACTCGGAGTAAGCCGGAGCGCCCTCGCCAAAGACGATCGCCTGTCAGACGGTCTCCCCCGCTCTATCTCTCGCTCTCTTTGTATCTCTGTGTGTGTATCTCTATCGCTCTCTCTTGCTCTGTCTCTGTCTCTTCTCTCTCTCTCTCGGAAAGCCGGCGAGCTCTCCTTGGGGCTCTTCACTACTCCTTTTCTTTCTTCTTGGCAACTTTTTGGCAATCAGGGCTGGCTGAGGAACAAGTGTGAGCCATGGCGGAGACTTCCCTTCAGGTGACCCTCCTCGTCCTCCTCTCGCAACCCCCTGGCCGGCTGTGGCGGAGGCCAGGAGGGTGTGCATGAGCATGGAGACCCTCCTCAAGCGAGCAGCCGGTCACCCCGTGCGCGCCTTTGCTGCGCTTTGGCCGAACCCGGCCGCTCGCTTGAGGAGGGTCTCCCCGCTCATGTGCATCCTCCTGGCCCCACCACAACCAGCCAGGGGGTCACGAGAGAAGGAGGGGGAGGGGGAGGGTTGCCAGAGCCTTACTTCAGGAACGAAGAGCCCCTTTACTTGCCTTTGCGGCACATTTGTGCTCAAGGCAGCCCTCGCCTCCCACCGCTTCGGGCTCGGAGCTGTAAGCTGCGTCCTGTTGCTAGGGGCGAGTGGGGCAGGGTCGCATTGTGGCTCTGCATGATAATGAGCTCCAGGAGGAGGAGGGGGCCCCATCTCCCCCGTTGTGAAGCACGTTCACTGTGCTGCGCAAGGCACTGCAAGAGTGCCTCATGGCCAGCCCAACGCCTCATATCAGAGGGGCACATACTGCTGCTGACAGACCAATTCCACCAGAGACTCAATGCTGTCTCGATGCTCCAGTGATAGGGAGACCTCGCAAGTCTCGCTATTGATGATAGTCCCGAGATGGAGCAAGGTGGTGGGGGTCAGGTGACTCTTTGGAAAGTTCACCAAGAAGCTGTGTGCCTGCAAGGTTCGAATTGTGATCAGGAGGTCCTCGCGTGCACGTTGGGGCAATGTTGACTGTATAATTATATCATCCAAATAACATTGAAGACGTAATGGACGCGCCCTGAGATACGCCACCACAATATCTAGGAGTTTGGTGAACGTCCTGGGCGCCGATGATAAGCCAAACGGCAGGGCTCGATACTGAAAGTGAGTCCCCGTGAAGCAGAACCTCAGGAACCTTCTGTGTGATGGACATACGGGAACATGGAGGTAGGCCTCCTTGAGATCGATAAATGTGAGCCAATCCCGTTGCCTGATGCATCCCAAGATGGACCTGAGGGATTGCATCTTGAAACGCTTGTACACTACGTACACGTTGAGCTGCTTCAAATTCAGGATGGGTCTCCAACCCCCTGAGCTCTTGGGGACCAGGAAAAGGATGGAATAGAATCCTAGTCTCTCTTGTCCCAGGGGCACCTGCTCTATAGCTGAAATATCAAGGAGGTGGTAAATCTCTGCCTCCATCCGCACCCGTTTGATGGCATTGGGTGGGATGGAGCACAGGATGAACCGTCTGGGGGGTTGGGAGATAAATTATAAAGAGAGGCCAAATCTGATGGTCTCTAGGGCCCAGGAGTCCGTGGACCTTAACTCCCATTGGGCGGTGAAATGTTGAAGCCTGCCACCAATGGGTCCTGCCTCTCTGGAGTCATTTGGACCTACGAAAGGCCCTAGACCCAGATCCCCGGAATGGGCGCCTCGACTGGGTGAACTGCCTTCCTCTGCCTCTGGCAGCTGACCTGTCTTGTTGTCTTATCTGCCCCCTGGAAGTACGACCTTTGGAACTGGGGGCCGCCAAAGGAAGAGTTGGCCCGAAAGGGCTGCCTACAGAAATAAGGTGCAGGGTGACGGTCTGCACGCCTATACACTCGGGGCAACACCTTTCTCTTATCCCTGTCCTCTACAAGGATCGAATCCAGGGATTCATGAAATAATCTCTCTCCCATAAAGGGAGCTGCAGCTAGGCACCATTTAGAGCGCATATCCACCTTCCAATGACGGAGCCAAAGCAAGCGGCAAGATGAGACACTAGCTGCCATTGCTTGAGTGGCTAATTTGGCGGAGTTAAGCATCGTGTCCGCGGAGAACTCCGCCGCAGCCAACAATTTATTTAAATCCTACCTCAGACAGGAATCCTCCAGGCCCAACCTAGACCTGTATTTCCCTGAGCCATATAATTGATGTTCTATGAACGATGCGGCTGTAGCTGCCCGTATGGACCAAGCGGCCGCTTGGTGGGACTTACGCAAGATGTTCTCGGCTTTACGGTCATCAGGCTTGAGCCCTTCCGACATTTCAGAGGGAAAAACAGCCGAAGACACCAGACTGGCTACAAGAGCGTCTATAGTCGGGAGCTGTAACAACTCCTCTACTTCCGGCCCAAACCCATAAAACTTGCACTCAAAAGAAGACGGGCCAGGTGCGGCGGAAGGATGATCCCACAGCCTTTTGATGGTATCTATAAATATTTTTGATGACGGGATAACATCTTTCTCCCGTTCAGGTTCCGAAAACAGGCCAGCAGCTGGGTCAATGCCCACAGGAGGATCAGAAGACGATGCGGAAACGCCAATACTTACAGTAACTTTGGCGTTGTGCAGGAGTGTTTTAAACAAAGCCGGTTTGAAGAGGCTGGTAAAAACAGGCTGGTCCTGAATGAGACCCTCATCGTCAGACAACTCGTCATCGATGATGCTGCCTTCACCCCTGAGGGAGGCGGTGCTCAAATCGGAAGAATGTTGGGAATATGCATCACCAACATTTGACCAAACCTCCAGCAGTGGCACCAGGTTGGCAGAGTAAGCTGACCTCTGTTGAAGGCCTGTAGCGATGCCTGGGAGTAGGCATTGGCAATCATGTTCTGCAGATTTTTCAGGAGTTGGTGCCAGTTATCCTCCCCGGGACGGAGGCCCACCGCTGTGGGGGTAAATGTAGCCATAGGAGCCACTCCAGTGACAGACGTGGGGGGGACTGGAGCAAGGCTGGGCCCAGGTGCAAGTGCCCAGGCCACGGATGTCTCTCACTGTTCATCAACCTGGGCTACAACCAGATGGTCAGGCAACCAATCTCACTCGGTAGCAGTTCCTGTTGGCGCAGATTGAGGAGTCAACTGAATCTGAGGGGCCACCTGCATCTGAGGAGACATCTGGAGTTGCAAGGGCAACTGAGGCAGCTGTTGAAGAGCGGGAGAAGCTTGATAAGGGGCCCCTCCTGCCTGCTTCTGGGCTTTGGCAAACTGTTTTTCTAAGGCACGAAGCCGCCTTTCTGCATCCTTGATGGCTGCAGCAGATGCTTGCTCCGAGAAGGTCTTAGAGGTCTTGCCATCTCTACCTTTGGATGAGGCATGGCTCTTGGATGTTTTCTTAGAGCCAGCCGAGGTAGAGGCCTCATCCCCTTTTCCCTTGTCAGCTTTGCCGGCCATTTGAAAGGCAAGCCGATAGCTCAGAGCGATTGGAGGAGACAAGCCAGAGACAAAGCCCTCAGAGTTCTAGCCAGGAGTATTACCTGAGGGCAGGGACTCCTATCTATTAGGCCGGGCGGAGAGAAGTGGTGGTGGTTGCCCAACGGATCCCCGGAGTCTAGCATCACCACAGCACTATGATAGTGGCCAGCGGAGGGTGAAGAAGGCCAAATGAGCAGCAAAGCAAATAAAGGCACTGATCTCCGATAAAGAAGCCAGCAAAATGGCGATCGGGAAGCATGTCTTCAAAAACGGCCAACGGCCAACACAGCAACAACAGGGAAAACTTATTAGCCAATCAAAGGGCTCCCTGTGGCAAGCAAAATGGCCACCATCCCGAGGCTTCGTCCTTCCAAGGGCAACACGAGGGACAAAATGGCCACCGTCACTAATGAAAAGAGCCAAGGCTCTGGGCTACTCTTAATAGCGAAAGAGGACCGATGTAGACGGCGAAGGCTTTCTGCCGGCACAGCACATCCTGCAAATAACAAGGCTCTGACAGAGATAAAATCTCTCGCTGCCTCACGCCACTCCACCTTAAGAGAGTATAGCCCACATGGGGCAGGGACTCCGTCTGCCTCACCTGTTAGGCGGTGGCGGTTCTTGCCGAAGGACCAGACGAACCAACATACACGCCGGCAGCAATAAAGAACTCAGGGACCACCAAAATTGCCAAAAGTGCCTTGCCAGCTCCAAATACGAACCGGATGGTACAGGTAAAGAAAGTCCAAGCAGTTAAACTAGTAGTCGATTGTCAAGGTATGGAGAGAAATAAAAAACGTCCCTCTAACTCGAGTTTGAAAACTGACTCATGGGAGTTGGTGGAGCAGAGAGGGTGTGTTTTAATCTATTTTTAACTCAGTCCCTTGGCAACCGACCGAACTTTATCCCATGCTTGGACTCTCCTTAGCAGCACACAGAAGAATGTAAGGGTTTCTCCTCTCCAGTTGTGTCTGACTTCAGGAGGTGGTGCTCATCTCCATTTCTTAGCTAAGGGAGTCAGCATTGTCTGAAGATATTTTCAATACCCATGTGGACAGCATGGAACACTGTTATCTTCCCACCTAAGTGGTACCTATTTATCTACTTACATTTATCAGAATGCAGGCGTGTAACAGAATAACAGAGTTGGAAGGGTGTCAGGTCCCATAGATCCCTATCGAGACACTGCCATTTTGGTGGGGAGGAAGTCTGGGTGCATTCTTTAGTTTATAGCCTTTTTCCTGGTGCCTATCTATCCTGTAGTTTGATTTACCTTCGTGGGAATGTAAGGGGGGAGGGCTATCTGTTTTGTCTCAATTCCGAAGCCTCCAGCAAGAGACCCCTGAGAACAGCTTCTTATCACCTTCTCAACCAGCGTTTCTCAAAACAACTTCGCACCTGTGAATTGGCTTATTTAGCATCGGACTGAGGGGAGGGATTTCTAACTGCCTTAACCTAACTGAATTGCGCAGGGAATCCTCAGATCCTGCTTCCTTTGTCTTGCTAGCTCTTTCCTTCAATAAAAGGCTCCTTTTGAAATGCTAATTGTTTCAAGAGTTCTACTTTCCTGAACAGAGAGGAGAGGCAGGCCCTTACAAAGAGACCTTAGAGATCTGAAAGGACAGAAGATGGCAAATTATCTTGTGAGGGCGACCTGTGCCAACCTCCCCCGGCAGGGTCCACTCACCTGCTATCTGAAATAAGTTGGCAAACATGATGCTCCCCTTGGTTCGATGGGTGCGATCAGACCAGTATCCAAAGAAGGGACCTGTGATTAATCCAGAAAAGCTAAAGGCAGAGAGAGCCAGGCCCAAGTAGTACGGTTCAGCATTAAGCTTTTGCAGATAGGCCCAAATGGTTGGCAGGATCACCGCTGGGCGTGGGGAAGAGGAGGAAGAAAAGAGACAAAAATAAGAAACACATTTTTAAAAAAGATGCATCAGAAGACGCTCTCCATAGCCAAAATTAAAGAGCTCTTTGACTCTTTGCCGCAATTCAGGCCAAAATTTGTGTTGCAAAGCGAAACAGTTAAGCGAGTTTTGCCTCATTTTACGACCTTTCTTGCCACCATTGTTAAGTGAGTCACTGCAGTTATTAAATTAGTAACACCATTGGTAAGTGAATCTGGCTTCCCCGTTGACTTTGCTGGCCAGGTGGTCGCAAAAGGGGATCCCATGACCCACCCACCCCCAGGACACTGCAACCGTGATAAGTACATGCCAGTTGCCAAGAGTCTGAATTTTGATCACGTGACCATGGGAATGCTGCAAAGGTCATTAAGTGTGGAAAAGAGTCATAGGTCACTAAAACAAATGGTCGTAAGTCGAAGATGACCTCTATCATCTTGAATGAAGGCTAACAGCAGATTCCCACCAAGCATGGGTTTCTAGTCATAATCAGTGGAACAGCTTGCCTTCCGGAAGTTGTGAATGCTCCAACACTGGAAGTTTTTAAGAAGAGGTTGGATAACCATTTGTCTGAAGTGGCCTAGGGTTTCCTGCCTAAGCAGGGGGTTGGACTAGAAGACCTCCAAGGTCCCTTCCAACTCTGTTATTCTATTCTATTCTATTCTAGTCTAGTCTTATGCCCCAGCCATTTCCTTTCTCATTTTGAAATCTCTGGTTTTCTTTTCTGGCTGGATGGCAAGTTCAACTTTGCTAAATTCAAGTTTTGCATTGCAAAACCTTTGATCCCAGCGACGCAGTTGCTGTGGTTAGCCACGTTTCTCAATAGGCTCTGAACCAAGGCTGGGTGACTCCTTTGAAGTTCTGTTGGCTGGGGATTACACAAAGGGCTAAGCCCAAACCAAAAACAACAAACCCACATTACAGCTTAATGCCAACGTCTTAAGCGGGGTCTTATCTTGCTTGTTTTCCCTTAAAAAAAAAAAACCAACCCTCATTTCTATTGCCAGTAATGTGGTGTCGTGCGGAAACCACAACTAAGGGGAGGGGAACCCTAGAAACAAAACTGAGGATTTGTACATACATCTGCCTGGGAAGTATTATTATTTTGGTATGTGCTTATATTTAAATACAGTACAAGAGGGGCTCCCCACAAAGGCCACCCTGTAGATTAGGTTGGACTGAGATATAAATATAACCCCCAAAACTTTACCCTTAGACCAAAGTGACCAGATTTTTTTATTTTTAAGCGGGACGGGGGGGGCCGCCTGGGCGCCGCCATTTGTTTTGCCCTCTGCGCATGCGCAGAACGCTGCGCATGCGCAGAGGGCAAAACAGCAAATGTCGGCGTCCAGGTGAGGTGGGGGGAGAGGGGGGGGAGAGGGGGGAACGCGGGAGGGCGCTTGGATGCCTGCAGCTCGCGACAGGTAAGCTGCCGGCTGCCTCCTTTCCCCGTCTCCCGCCTCCCGTTCGTTGCTTGCCAGCCCGGCCGAAGGGAAGGCGGGAGGCGAGGAAAGGCCTCCCGAAAGGGAGGCGGGCTCCCGAAGGGCTCCCTTCGGGAGCCCGCCTCCCGCCTTCCCTTCGGCCGGGCTGGCAAGCAACGAACGGGAGGCGGGAGACGGGGAAAGGAGGCAGCCGGCAGCTTACCTGCTCCAAGCATCCAAGCGCCGCAGTCTCCCGGTCGCCCGCCCGGCCCCAGGGCAACGGCGGCAGCGAGGCGACGGGGGGAAGAAAGGGGAGGGGGACGAGGAAGGGCTGTTTGCGCCGCTCGTAAACTCAAAGCGGCGACGGCTCCTCGTCCCTCACCCCTCCCAACAGCAGCGGCGCCTCCGAGGGCGGGGCTAGGGATGGGGCGGGGGAAGGAGAGGAGGAGCAGCCTCCCTTCCCCCTCCCCCCAGCTTCCAGCCGCCGCCGGAGGAGTCAACAACGCGGGACGCCCGCCCGCCGCCCACGGCCGGCCCGAGCTGAGAGGCCTGCTGCCTTTCAGGCCCATTTTTTGAAAGAATGCCCTAGTCGTGCATTCTTTCAAAAAATCGGGACTTTTTAGAGGACGGACGGGACGCGGGACAAATGATGAAAAAGCGGGTCTGTCCCGCCAAAATCGGGATGTCTGGTCACCTTACCTTAGACTGTCCACTGTTGACCTCACCCGATTCCTAAGAGGTCAGTAAGGGGCGTGAATAAGTGCACCAGCGTGCCTACCGTCCCTGTCCAAATGTTCCCTCTTATCAGTACCCATCTTATGTATATAAACAATGTTATATCTATGTATATTACCAATACGTACTTGACATAAATAAATAAATAAATAAATAAATAAATAAATAAATAAATAAATAAATAAATAAATAAATAAATAAATAAATAAATAAATAAATAAATAGTCCTCGACTTACAACCATTCACTTAGTTGCTGTTTAAACTTTAAAGTCACAGCGGCACTGAAAAAAGTGACTTATGATTGTTTTTCACACTTCATGCACCATCCCCATGCACCATCCCCATGATCACGTGATCCAAATAAAGATGCATGTGTTTATGATGGTTGCGGTGTCCCGGGATCACGGGATCACCTTCTGCGACCTTCCAATGAGCACAGTCAATGGGGAAGCCGGATTCACTTAACAACCGGGCTATTAACTTAACAGCTGCGGTGATTCATTTAACAGTTGTGGCAAGAAAGGTGGTAAAAATGGGGCAAAACTCACTTAACAATTATCTTGTTTTGCTATGGGCTCAATTGTGGTCGTAAATCGAGGATTACCTGTATGATTGGCCCACATCTGTTTTTGGTCCCAGGACGCTTCAGGGAGGCCTACTAGCACCAAAACGGGGGGTGGGGGGTTGCGCGCGCATTGTGGGAGGAGCGTGGGCGGGGGTCACATGGGCATGCACTGGGAGTTGCATGCGATGGGGGGAGCATGCGCATGCACGGGGGGGGCTGTGGGGAACGCATTGCATTATGGGTGTCAGTATGCGTGTGTGCGCTGCCGTGTGCGTGCACTTTCGGCACCCAAGGAAAAAAAGGTTAGCCATCACTGGTCTAGCTAGTCCATCAATTGTCGTATACCTTTCATGCTTATATACTGTACATATTTATTCTTCACAAGGCTGGTTTCTAAGTATGAGGTTCCAACAACCTCAGCTCTGGACCTGCGGTTTCCTGGGAGGAATGCAGGTTGATCAGACTGATAGACGGACTAAGGCATCACAAACCAGGTTTCTTTATAATAGCCTTAAGGTGTTTGTTTAATTATACATCTTCCAGGTTTGCACAAGTGGCTGCACTGATGCTCTTAGCCTGCGCTGTTCCTGCCTTCTCTCCAGTCTCCGTGTTCGGGGATCAGGAGGGGGCGGTCCTTGTTCATTGCCTGAGCTCTGTCGCTCTTCATTTCCACTGCTTGCCCTCTCTTGGTCATCCTGCCCCCATTCCTCCCTGCTGGCAAGCCGTCCCAATCCTGAGAGGCCCTCCTGCTCCTCCCCACATTCCTCCAAAGCAAACGAAGCCTCCGGCTAGTCCTCCTCCACAGATTCAGGATCCAATGAGGGCATGACAAAAAGCTTGACCAAGTACTATCCAATTTCAGTTCCAAATGCACGTTTACAAAATCAAGGAAGGCTTATGCAAGATTTCAAATTATTCTTATGCAGATACATGACTTAAAAGGGAAAGACTGATCCGACTGGTATTGGATTCGACTATTTGACTTTAATGTTCAATACAGTACAGGTAGTCCTTGACTTGCGACCACAATTGAGCCCAAAATTTCTGTTGCCAAGTGAAACATTGGTTACGTGAGCTTGCCCCATTTTATGAACTTTCTTGCCACTGTTGTTAAGTGAATCACGGTAGTTGTTAAATTGGTCAAACGGTTGTTAAGTGAATCTGGCTCCCCAATTGACTTAGCTTGTCAAAGGTTGCAAAAGGGGATCATGTGACCCCGGACACTGCAACCGTCATAAATATGAGTCAATTGCCGAGCATCTGAATTTTGATCACATGTCCATGGGGATGCTACAGCGGTCGTAAGTATGAAAACGGGTCATAAGTCGCTTTTTTCAGTGCCGTTGTAACACTGAACGGTCACTAATTGAACGTTGTAAATCAAGAACTACCTGTAATACAGGGACAGTACATTCCTACAAGACTTAGAATTGGGATCAATACCAAATGACAAGGATTATGGGATAATTCAGTATAGGAATTAATGGCAAAAGGCAGAGTTTTATGCTCACCCCGGAACACCGCAATAAACAACAAACTCCAGCTATTGTTTCGGCTGTTTATATTTAAGTCAAGATAGAATAGCTTTTTCTAAGGTGGATTTGCTATCAGATCTGTTATAGGGTAGATTTCAAAAGACACTGCTGTGCATAGGTGCAGAGATCTGGAAACTGTGGGTTCATATTTTAGTGCACTACAATTTTTCACAAGAGTTTTCAGCAGGAGATAATCTAGCCTTGAAAGGGAACAGACGACACAAGGATAACCAGTAGTAAAGTAGGTGGAGAGAAGCAACCTAGTATTAAAGAGAAATTTAAAAAGAGAAATTGTGGGTGCTCCGTCACTGGAGACTTTTACAACCTCCAACCACTTGTCCGAAATGGTATAGGGCAGTGATGGCTAACCTTTTTCGGAGCGAGTGCCCAAAACACGCGCCCACGTGTGCAAATGTGTGCACGCGTGCCCAAACCCCCAAAATGCAATGCACATGCGGCCCCCATGCATGTGCCCTGCCCCCCATGCATGTACCCACCCCCACGCATGTGTGCGCGGGCCCTACATGCGCCCTGCCCCACGCATGCACACATCCCCCCTGCACATGCCCCACCCCCCGTCCAAGTGCAGCAGAGACTCGAAGAAAGCTGGCCGGCGGGAGGCCGGCGGGAGGCACATGCGCAGCAGAGCTGAACTGGGGCGACGGCTCGTGTGCCCACAGAGAGGGCGCTGCATGCCACCTCTGGCACGCATGCCATAGGTTCGCCATCACTGGTACAGGGTCTTCTGCTTGAGCATAGGGTTGGACTAGAAGACCTCGAGGGTCCCTTCCAACTCTGTTATACTGTCCTACTATTCAGTTATACAAGTAGCAATGATTGCACCTCTGGAACAACTAAAAGATCAGATTGGGGAAGAGATCGGTTGCAGAAAATCAATCAATTATGCTAAGAGTGGATGCCAACTTGACAGTATGTAATCCATCAATCAATAATATGGCCTATTTAAAAATCAAGGCCAGGAAGAGATACTGTTGAAATTCTACCCACAGATAAAGATCTGGCTACAGAAACAAAACAGGGAAAAAAAACCTCAATACATTTGAGTTTTTAAAGGTATGCTGTAATATCCATTGACTTTTAATCACTTAAGGTAAAACTTTTGATTAACTTTGGACTTTGGTATTCAGGTCTTTTCAAACATTGCCTACAATCTATTGAAGTGTTAAAAGAGGAAAAAAAGAAAAAAGTGGATTAGCTAAGCCTTGACAAATTTACTAAGGAAAATATTTACCAAGGTTAGCAATATTTGTGTGTAAGAGCCACTAGATGTTAGACCAGGGGTCTGCAACCCGCGGCTCTGGAGCTGCATGTGGCTCTTCCATCCCTCTGCTGCGGCTCCCTGTCGCTCAAAATATGCATCACAACCGCCAATGTGTGACACCGGCCAGCACGTGTTTTATTGAGCTTTTCGACCCATCCTTTTTTTCGGAGTTCAAAATGTTTTTGTTGCATGCAGAGAAATAAAATTGTGTTTTCTCTGTAGCAGGTCATTGATTTCATCAATGCAACACACTATAGTTTTTTTTATACATAACATAAAGGTAAAAAAACGATATATGCAGTGTTATCTTCATTTTAGATGTCAAAAGGGTTTTGTGACTCCCGGTGTTTTCTTTTTTGTGGGAAACCGGTCCAAATGGCTCTTTGAGTGTTTAAGGTTGCCAACCCCTGTGTTAGACTAACCTATGGACACCCCAGTTTTGAGGAACAATCAAACGTTTAAATTATCAGCTTTTTGAAACTGTCACATTTCATGCTGAGTTTTTCCCTTGGTCCTGATCATATTGCCATACAGGAGGCATAAATTTGAAAGTGCTCTGATTTGAAAGTGCTGGTATTATCTAAACATCCCTGAGAAAGTCTTCATGCATATTTCTACCAATCTAACCAAATGATTGATGAGGAATCTCAGTTTACATCTTAGATGGCAAGAACACATTCCCTCCAGATCTTACTTACTGAAAGACAAATCACCAACATACCTACAAAATATCCTAGCAGATACCATGTAACTAGATTAGAAGGAACTCAATATAGGAAGGAATTAGCCTAAATCATAAGACTATTGGGAAATCAAGGATCCCAAAAGATGAATTCTAACAAAGAAGGGGACGCGCACGCACGCGCAATTTCGGTGAGATTTTGCTTTTGCGCATGTGCAGAAGCAAAATCTCGTCGAAATTGCGCGCACGGGGCATTCTGCATGCGCAGAAGCAAAATCACGCAAGGTGGCGCGTGTGTGTAGCGAGCGAGCGAGCGCACCAAACGTGGCAATGCACGCGCAGGGCTCCGGTAGTGAGGTAAGAGAGCAACCCGTCCCTGGTTTGGGAAAACCTCTAGCTAAGATTCTGTGCAGTTCGGAGAACCCTCAAATCCCACTCCTGGCTGGACCCACCCACCCCTCCCCTCCCCTCCCAGGAGTCCCCATACGGCCCGTTTTGGATGCAGGTAAGTGCAGGACCTACCGGAAGTTCGGGCCTCCGGAGCCTCAGGGAGGCCGTTTTCACCCCGGAGCCCAGGGAGGGCAAAAATGCATCCCCACCGTGGTACAGGAGGCTGACTAGGCCACACCCACCATGGCCACGCCCACTCAGTCATTTCAAAAAATCCTTTCTTAGCGAGCACCTAGAAGCCAAGAGGAACATACGTGCCAAGTTTCATATTTGTAGGCTTTACGGTTCTGGAGATTTCGTGATGAGTGAGTGGTATTTGGCTTTTATATAGCAGTTCTTGATTTCTGACTGGGGGTCAGGTGTCATCACATTTTCAAGTACTAACAGCAGGGGTGGGTTCCTGCCGGTTCGGACCGGATCACCCGAACCGGTAGTGATCCGCTGGTGATGTCAAGATGGCATCACGGATCCGGTTTGGTCGGTGCCGGTCTGTGGTCACTGCCATCTTTTTTCCAAAATTTTTTGAAGTTTTTTCCTCTGCTGCTGCTTGAAAAAGGGCCCTCCAGCCGGCCCCCAGGTTTATACTTACCTTTATTCCTTTGCCCGAAGCACAGCTGATCAGCTCATCAGCTGTGTTTCGGCTGATTATAGCTACTGAGCATGCGTGGAAGCAGAATTGTACGAGGGGACGTGTGCGTTTGAGCGGGGCGATTGCGCGCGCACGAAACGTCGCGATGCAAACTGGTGGCAAAGGTAAGTGGAACCCACCCCTGACTAACAGAGAAAGACAAAACCTTTTTTCTGTCCACTCTCTCTGCTCCATTTACAATTTAAGAAGCCTGGATCCTCTTCCTCCCACTTCCGTTTACTTCTCTCTGAGCTACCGTATTTTTCGGAGTATAAGACGCACCTTTTTCCTCCCTAAAAGAGGCTGAAAATTTGGGTGCGTTTTATACTCCGAATGTAGCTTTTTCGAAGCTTTTTTTTCCAGCCCTAACTAGGTGCTAACGATCTTCCCGGCTTCCTACTCCTTCCGAAGAAGTTTTTTTCAGCCCTAAGTCTTTGCAGACTTGTTTTCATTCCTACTCCCTCTGAAAAAGGTCTTTTCAGCCCTAACGAGGTGCTAACGATCTTCCTGGCTTCCTACTCCTTCCGAAGAAGTTTTTTTCCAGCCCTAAGTCTTTGCAGGCTTGTTTTCATTCCTACTCCCTTTGAAGAATATTTTTTTCAGCCCTAACCAGGGGATAAAATAATGTGCTGAAGCTGAACAGACTAAGGACGCTAGCCAGATAAATACCTGGTAGGTAGATTTTTTCCCCTATTTTCCTCCCCCAAAACTAAGGTGCGTCTTATACTCCAAAAAATACGGTAATTAGCCTGAGTGACTTTCATAGATTATTTATTTCTCACATGTGTCTCTCACCTTCCTTCCATTATGGCATACTTACAGTAAGTTTTTCCTGGCAATCTAGATCCTAGATGATGACAAACCCCACATTTCTCACCTTCTCATGTTCAACACAGCCCTCTGGCCATCAAGCCAGACTGACTCAAGCTACACTTAAGCCAGACTGTTTCTATTCCAGTAAGATTTACATCAGGATCAAATTCAGTTTTTAACCGCAGGCTGTGGTGGGACGTGCCCCGAATTAACATCCTTCAAATAAGCACCCAAAGATTAAGAAATCGTCTGGAAAAACCTCAAGGTCAGCTGATAAGTGAATGACACTTTAATTTATTAAATCCTACCTTTTCTGAGAGCAAAATCTACCAAATTTACAAAGGAGACCTACCTAATTCTATGATTACTATAAGAATCCTAGTTAGATGTGCAACTGACTCTCCATGCTCCAAATCTTAACATTTCTAATGGCTGTCTGAAGAGCAAGCCTCAGAAAGCTAGGCAGCAAACTTAATTTAAATTTAACAAACTTACCGTAGTTTAAATAAAGAGTCACTGACTGAGATGGATGGCTATAGAAACTGATATACAAATAAAGGTGTGTTCATCCACACCAAACCACTGAAAACATGGTTTAATAAATAAATCACAACTGGTTGGGTACACATAGTTCACTGTCCCATACCTCTTGTTTTATGTCCGCCATTCTAAATGAAACAGTCAGGAAACATGACTAGATGAGTTATTCTACTTTATTGTAAGGCCACGTTAACCTAATCTTGCAAATCTGAAGGTATAAATCTCCCATCACCATTTTCAAGCACTTGAACAATTAGGGACGGTCCTTCCTTAGTTTCTTCCTCCAACCGTTGAGTCACTGAGGGCACCTACCTCTCTTATCTGATTGTTTCCTAGGCACCATCTCTTCCCTTCATTCTTCAAGATCATTTCCACATCTCATTACAGTTTATAAGGTAGGATGCCCTGAGTTCACACCATGATCAATTGATTGTTTGATTTGCCAAACAAATCTTAGTTCATTCTTTGACAAAGTGACTAAATTAGTGGACCAGCGAAATACAGTAGACACAGTATACTTGGATTTCAGTAAGGCAGTTGACAGAGTAGACCACAAATTACTTCTTGGTAAGCTAAAAAAAAGATGGGATAGACAGCATCACCACCAGATGGATTTGTAACTGGCTGACAAACTGTACTGAACCAGTAGTCCTTAACGGTACTACATCTACATGTAGAGGAATAAGCAGTGGGGTACCCCAAGATTCCATTTTAGGCCCAGTACTCTTCAATATCTTCATAAATGATCTAGACAAGGAGATCATTTAGAGATTAACCAGAGCATACTAAACATTTGCTAGACCGATTCTTGAATACAGCTCATCAGTCTGGAACATATCAGACATTAACACAATTGAGAATGTCCAGCTATACTTCACAAGAAGAGTATTACATTCCTCTGTTCACAACAGAATTCCTTATGAAACCAGACTTGATATTTTGGGACTTCAAAATTTAGAACTCCGCCGCCTTCGATCTGACCTAAGTGTAGCTCACAAAATTATCTGCCTCAATGTCCTACCTGTTAACGACTACTTCAGCTTCAACCACAATAATACACGAGCTCACAATAGATACAAACTTAATGTAAACCGCTCCAGACTTGATTGTAAAAAATTCGACTTCAACAACAGAGTGGTCAACGCCTGGAACACTTTACCTGACTCAGTAGTTTCTTCCCCAAACCCCAAAAACTTCAACCTCAGATTATCTACCATCGACCTCACCCCATTCCTAAGAGGTTGGTAAGGGGCGTGCATAAGCGCACAATCGTGCCTACCATTCCTGTCCTAATGTACACATATATTCTTACCTCTTTTACTCTTATTCATGCTTGTACTGTTACATATATATTCAATCATGTTTTACTGTTTATACTTTGCTTATAATCATATATGCTTGACAAATAAACAAATACAAATACAAAATAGAAGGGGAACTCATCAAAATTGCAGCTGACACTAAGCTGTCAGGATTAGCCAACACTCCAGAAGACAAGCTCAAGATCCAGATGGATCTCAACAGACTTGAACACTGGGCCCTATCTAACAAAATGAAATTCAATGTAGATAAAAGTAAGGTTTTACACTTAGGTAAGAAAAACCAACAGTGTAGGTAGGTGTAGACTAGGTGAAACTTGGCTTAATGCCAGTAATTGTGAGAGGGATCTTGGAGTCCTAGAGGAGAATCACTTAAATATGAGCCAGCAGTGTGTGGCAGCAGCCAAAAAAGCCGATGCGGTCCTAGGTTGCATTAACAGAGCGACAGAATCAAGATCACATAAACTATTAGTAGTGTTTATAAAGCCTTCGTAAGACCACACTTAGAATACTGCATCCAATTTTTGTCACCATATTATAAAAAAGACGGTGAAACTCTGGAAAGAGTGCAGAAAAGAGGAATAAAGATGATTGGGGGCTGGAAGATAAGACATATAAAGAACAGTTGCAGGAATTTGGTATATCTAGTCTAGTGAAAAGAAGGCTGGGGGTGACATGATAGCAGTGATCCAATATTTGAGGGATGCCAAAAAAAAAAAAAGAGTCAAAAAAGATGCCACAAAAAAAGAGTCAGCCTATTCTCCAAAGCACCAGAAGGCTAGATAAGAACAAAGGATGGGAACTAGTCAAGGAGAGAAGCAACCAAAAACTAAGGAGAAATTTCCTGACATTCAGAACAATTAATCAGTGGAATAACTTGTGGTCCAGAAGTTGTGGGTGCTCCATCACTGGAGGCTTTTAAGAGATTGGACAGCCACTTGTCTAGAATAGTATAGGTTTGAACAATGGGTTTATTTATTTATTTATTTATTAGTGGTATTTATATACCGCCTCATAGTGCAAGCACTCTCTAAGCGGTTTACACCAGTAAGCAATGTATATTTACATTGCCCCCAACAATCTGGGTCCTCATTTTACCTACCTCGGAAGGATGGAAGGCTGAGTCAACCCTGAGCCGGTGAGATTTGAACAGCTGAACTCAAATGATCAGTAGCCTGCAATACTGCTCTCTAACCGCTGCGCCACCTCGGCTCTTCAATTCGGTTGGAATAGAAGACCTCCAAGGTCCCTTCCACTTCTGTTATTCTGTCTGATATTCTGTTTTAGCAACCACACAGATTATCTCCATGACAACGTGGCCTTAACCTAGTCCTTTGGATCTTCCAATGGTGCGCTCATCATAACAATTAATCAATTAACCTTGCTGTCAGTTATCGTCTTCTTCTCTTTCCTTCAGGTTCATACCTTACACCAGTGTTTCCCAAACTTTTGACATATGTGTACCCTTTCTATAATTTTCGTAACGCTGAGTACCCCTCATAAAAAACATATGCTTTAATAAAAATCAAAATATATTTATTTTTTCTTTTAGTAGTTCCAGATTTCAACCAGTGATCCATAATCTCTGTTAGGGATAAAAATTGTATTTTATAAAAATAATCAAAATCAGTGGAACTTACTAAAGCACGATAACAGGCACCCGGAACTAACTATTAAAGAAGTAAGTTGTCTCTGTAACGAAGTGCAGTATATTCACGCCGTGTCACGCCTCACAAGACTGTCTAACCGTTAGATAACACTGCAATTCTCCGGCGTTTAAACAGCTCCACGGCTCAACGTCAACTGTTAATGTTCCCGCAGTTTAAAAATGGCCGAACCCGAGCTGCGCGAAGGATGCGCAGAAGTTCCCGCCATAATGAGTTGCGATACGATATACGATGGCCCCAGTTCCCATGTAAAAACTGCAATACGTGCCTATTTCTTTCCTTGTTCTGTGGGCGCAGCTAAGCACGGTGCAGTGGATATTCCCATGTGATTCCCACCAAACTCCGGTGCAACACATACCCCCACCAAACTCTTCCCATACCCCTGGGGGTACGCGTACCACACTTTGGGAAACACTGCCTTACACTAAACCAAAACTAAGAAATCTACACGACAGCTGAGCCTACTGGGCAAATCCAACCAGAAGTGGCGAGAATCGGGAAGTGCCTGAGGCAAGAAGCGAAGATGGGCCTTGTAAACCAGTTCCAGCAGTCCCGTGTAGATGTGTGAGGCATGATGGGAACTGTAATCCAAGACAGAAGGCCTCAAATTAAGAAAGACTGAGATACACCCAATCTATTCACACTTCCTCGTTATTGCTAAATTTGAGGAAACAGACAATTTATTGAAGTGCTTGTGGGTTTAGTAGTTCTAATTATCTTGGTTTCCTGCAACCAGTTGTTTGAATCTCTTTTCCTGACATTATTTTTCTACTGCATCCCAGTGATGTCTATTGAGATTCTCAGTCATCCAGGTCATGGTTGTCCCAAAGACACTTTTTCAAGTGGCAACTGGACTTTCTGGTTTTTCTTTGAAGACGTTTTGCTTCTCATCCAAGAAGCTTCTTCAGCTCTGACTGGATGGATGGATGGATGGATGGATGGATGGATGGATGGATGGATGGATGGATGGATGGATAGATAGATAGATAGATAGATAGATAGATAGATAGATAGATAGATAGATAGATAGATAGATAGATAGATAGATAAATGAAATATAAAATATAAAATATAAAATATAAAATATAAAATATAAAATATAAAATATAAAATATAAAATATAAAATATAAAATATAAAATATAAAATATAAAATATAAAATATAAAATATAAAATATAAAATATAAAATATAAAATAATATAAAATATAAAATATAAAATATAAAATATAAAATAATATAAAATATAAAATAATATAAAATATAAAATATAAAATATAAAATATAAAATATAAAATATAAAATATAAAATATATAAAATATAAAATATAAAATATAAAATATAAAATATAAAATATAAAATATAAAATAATATAAAATAATATAAAATTAAAATAAAATAATAAAATAAAATAAAATAATAAAATAAAATAAAATAAAATAAAATAAAATAAAATAAAATAAAATAAAATAAAATAAAATAAAATAAAATAAATAAAATAAAATAAAATAATAAAATAAAATAAAATAAAATAATAAAATAATAAAATAAAATAAAATAAAATAAAATAATAAAATAAAATAAATAAATAAATAAATAAAATAAAATAAAATAAAATAAAATAAAATAATAAAATAATAAAATAAAATAAAATAAAATAAAATAAAATAAAATAAAATAAAATAAAATAAAATAAAATAAAATAAAATAAAATAAAATAATAAAATAAAATAAAACAAAATAAAACAAAATAAAATAAAATAAAATAAAATAAAATAAAATAAAATAAAATAAAATAAAATAAAATCTTCGGCTAGGGGACAGGCTCGCACATTGCTTCCACATTTCTTCCAAATTGCTTCCACATTTCAGAAAGTTGGAAAGGAAAGTCATAATTCCGGTTCTGACGCTCGCAAACTAATGGAAATGTCAACTGCAAAACATACCTTAAGAGGGACAGGTAGAAGCTTGTTGATTTGCAATCTGAAAAACACGGCACTGTAAAACAGGCTCCTGGTTTTGCAACCTTATTGAGTCTGCCAGTGAGCGATCTGGGTCCCTGTTGTGGGCGAAGTTCAAGAAAAGGCTTGGGAGAATTCACCCATTTTCTTTTCTTTTTCTTTCCTCAACTTTCGTTCTCCTCCCTCCTTTGCTTTCCATCAAACAGCACAATGTGGGACGGTAGGCAGGACGTGAAAGGGTGAGTTTAGGAACCTTGCAGGCTGCAAGCCCAGAGGGGTGCACAAGGCGATGCAGGTGACAGACCACCAACCCTTTCCTCATACCAGTAGTCCTCAACTTACAATTGTAATCGACCCCGGAATTATGGTCGTAAGTCATGGTAGTCATTCAGCGGGTTACCATGTGACTGTGTCCAATTTTGCCACCTTTGCTACACTGGTCGTTAAGCAAAACACATGGTTGCTAAGCAAACATCATGATCATTATTTGTTTATATTTATTTATTAGATTTTTTTTCCCGCCTTTATTACTTTTACAATTAACTCAAGGCTGCAAACATATACAGGTGAAACTCGAAAAATTAGAATATCGTGCAAAAGTTCATTTATTTCAGTAATGCAACTTAAAAGGTGAAACTAATATATGAGAAAGACTCATTACATGCAAAGCAAGATAGTTCAAGCCGTGATTTGTCATAATTGTGATGATTATGGCGTACAGCTCATGAAAACCCCAAATCCACAATCTCAGAAAATTAGAATATTACGTGCAATCAATAAAACAAGGATTGTACATAGAACAATATCGGACCTCTGAAAAGTATAAGCATGCATATGTACTCAGTACTTGGTTTGGCTCCTTTTGCAGCAATTACTGCCTCAATGCGGCTTGGCATGGAAGCTATCAGCCTGTGGCACTGCTGAGGTGTTATGGAAGACCAGGACGCTTCAATAGCGGCCTTCAGCTCTTCTGCATTGTCCGGCCTCATGTCTCTCATCTTTCTCTTGGCAATGCCCCATAGATTCTCTATGGGGTTCAGGTCAGGCGAGTTTGCTGGCCAATCAAGCACAGTGATCCCACGGTCATTGAACCAGGTTTTGGTGCTTTTGGCAGTGTGGGCAGGTGCCAAGTCCTGCTGGAAAATGAAGTCAGAATCCCCATAAAGCTCGTCTGCGGAAGGAAGCATGAAGTGCTCCAAAATCTCCTGGTAGACGGCTGCGTTGACCCTGGACTTAATGAAGCACAGTGGACCAACACCAGTACATGACATGGCTCCCCAAATCAACACAGACTTGGAAACTTCACACTGGACTTCAAGCATCTTGCAGTGTGTGCCTCTCCATTCTTCCTCCATACTCTGGGTCCATGGTTTCCAAAGGAGATGCAAAAGTTGCTCTCATCAGAAAAGAGGACTTGGGACCACTGAGCAACAGACCAGTGGTCTGTTTTCTTTAGCCCAGGTAAGACGCTTCTGACGTTGTTTGTTGTTCAGGAGCGGCTTGACAAGGGGAATACGACATTTGAAGCCCATGTCCAGGATCCGTCTGTGTGTGGTGGCTCTTGATGCCCTGACTCCAGCCTCAGTCCACTCCTTGTGAAAGTCCCCAACACTTTTGAAGGGCCTTTTCCTGACAATCCTCTCCAGGCTGCGGTCATCCCTGCTGCTTGTGCACCTTTTTCTTCCACACTTTTTCTCTTCCACATAACTTTCTATTGATGTGCTTTGATACAGCACTTTGGGAACATCCAACGTCATTTGCAATTACCGTATTTTTCGGAGTATAAGACGCACCTTAGTTTTTGGGGAGGAAAATAGGGGGGGGAATCTACCTACCAGGTATTCATCTGGCTAGCGTCCTTAGTCTGGTCAGCTTCAGCACATTATTTTATCCCCTGGTTAGGACTTAAAAAAACCTTCTTCGGAGAGAGTAACAATGAAAGAGCCTGCAAGCCAGTAAGAGCTGGGAAGATCGTTAGCACCTGGTTAGGGCTAGAAAAAAACTTATTCGGAGCAAGTAGAGCAATGAAAAAAACCCTGCAAAGACTTGCGGCTGGAAAAACATTCTTCAGAGAGAGTAACAATGAAAGAGCCTGCAAGCCAGTAAGAGCTGGGAAGATAGATAGCACCTGGTTAGGGCTAGAAAAAACTTATTCGGAGCAAGTAGAGCAATGAAAAAAACCCTGCAAAGACTTAGGGCTGGAAAAACATTCTTTGGAGAGAGTAACAATGGAAAAGCCTGCAAGGTAAGAGCTGGGAAGATCTGTTAGCACCTAGTTAGGGCTGGAAAAAAAAGCTACATTCGAAGTATAAGACGCACCCAAATTTTCAGCCACTTTTAGGGAGGAAAAAGGTGTGTCTTATACTCTGAAAAATACGGTATCTTTTGAGGCTTTCTCTCCTTATGGAGGGTGTCAATGATGGTTTTCTGCACAACTGTCAGGTCAGCAGTCTTTCCCACGATTGTGATTCCTACTGAACCAGACTGAGATACCATTTAAAGGCTCAGGAACCCTTTTCAGGTGTCATGGCTTAATTAGCTGATTAGAATGGGACACTTTGAGTCTGGAATACTGCACCTTTTCACAATATTCCAATATTTCTGAGATTGTGGATTTGGGGGTTTCATGAGCTGTAAGCCATAATCATCACAATTATGACAAATCATGGCTTGAACTATCTTGCTTTGCATGTAATGAGTCTCTCTCATATATTAGTTTCACCTTTTAAGTTGCATTACTGAAATAAATGAACTTTTGCAGGATATTCTAATTTTTTGAGTTTCACCTGTATAATACTCCTCCCTGCGCCTCTTTTTCCCTGACAATAGTAACCCTGTGACGTGGGTTGGGCTAAGGGGGGGGGGGGGAACTGGCAGAAAGTCACCTAGTGGGTTTTCATGCCTAAGGGGAAACTAGAACTCACAGTCTGCTGTTTTCTAGGCCAGCACCTTAACCGCTACACCAAATTCATTCTTCCAAAAGTGAACGCTGCAATTATTAAACAAACCGTTTTAACTAATGGGCAATTTTTATTTTTTTTTAAATTTTTTTGCTGGAAACCGGACGTAGATGCCAATTTCCAGCTTAAAAATGCCAAAAATCAGAGTCACGTGATTGCAGGATTCTGGCCATGGCCATAAGAGTAGGCTGGTTGCCAAGCCCCCAAAATGCATTCATGTGATCGTACAAGTAGGAGGGCGGCCGTTGGATCTTCAAAAAACGGGTCATAAGAAGCTCTGGGGCGGACTGCGGTAACTTCAAAGGTTGCTAAGTGACTATCTATCTATCTATCTATCTATCTATCTATCTATCTATCAATCATCTATCTATCTATATCCCGCTTTTATTTACTAATAAAGTATCTATGAAGATTCTGAGTCATCCAGGTCATGGTTGTCCCAAAGGTGCTTTTTCCAGAGGCAACTGGACTTTTTTTGTTTTTCTTTGAAGACGTTTCGCTTCTCATCCAAGAAGCGAAACATCTTCAAAGAAAACCATCCATCCCTTGTAGGTGGGGGAAATCTGGAAGTTGAAGTCCACGCCTCTTAAAGTGGCCAGATTGAAAATCCCTGCTTTAAGGGATTGCCAATAATAATCATACCAATAATTGCCAATAAGTAACAAAGGAGTTCAAAGTTTTGACCTCACGGCCGAGAGCAGTCAGAAGTATGGCACCAGAAAGCCAAACAAGGAATAAGGGATGGAAGCTGACCAAGGAGAGATTCAACCTGGAAGTGAGGAGAAACTTTCTGACGGTGAGAGTGATCAACAAGTGGAACAGCTTGCCAGCGGAGGTTGTGAGAGCCCCAACACTTGCGACCTTCAAGGAGAGACTGGACTGCCATCTGTCTCAAAGGGTGTAGGAACTCCTGCTTGAGCAGGGGGTTGGACTAGATGACCTACAAGGTCCCTTCCAACTCTAATAATAAATCTAAAAAAAAAGTAGTTAGCGGACAACCATAGAAAATGTGCAACTGTGACTGGCCTGCACATCCTAGCTGGAATCACCATGGCGGCACTCAATATCCCCAAAGACTGAACGCAGTTGGCAAAATGGTGCCATTCCCACTAAAGAGAGTGTGGCTTTGCAAAGTCCCTTGCTGGCAGAACTGGCAGAAAGCTGGTTAATTGCCCTACGGTGACAAAACAGCTTTTCGAACCCAGCTCTCTTTCACAGTTTAAATCAATCTTCTTCAATTCAACCCCGACTTAACACTTCTCTGCAGTGCCGACATTGTGCGTTTTTAACAGAAGGCTAATATAAATAATAATAATAATAATAATAATAATAATAATAATAATAATAATAATAATAATAACAACAACAACAACAACAACAACAACAACAACAACAACAACAACAACAACAACGAGTTGGAAGGGACCTTGGAGGTCTTCTAGTCCGACCCCCTGCCTAGGCAGGAAACCCTACACCACTTCAGACAAATGGTTATCCAACATCTTCTTTAAAACTTCCAGTGTTGGAGCATTCACAACTTCTGGAGGCAAGTTGTTCCACTGATTAATTGTTCTAACTGTCAGGAAATTTCTCCTAAGTTCTAAGTTGCTTCTCTCCTTGATTAGTTTCCACCCATTGCTTCTTGTTCTACCCTCAGGTGCTTTGGAGAATAGCTTGACTCCCTCTTCTTTGTGGCAGCCCCTGAGATATTGGAACACTGCTATCATGTCTCCCCTGGTCCTTCTTTTCATTAAACTAGACATACCCAGTTCCTGCAACCGTTCTTCATATGTTTTAGCCTCCAGTCCCCTAATCATCTTTGTTGCTCTTCTCTGCATTCTTTCTAGAGTCTCAACATCCTTTTTACATCGTGGCGAGCAAAACTGAATGCACGAATTCATACAGGTAGCCTTCGACTTACAGAAACTCGCTTAGTGACCATTCAAAGTTGCAACGGCCCTGGAAAAAAAGGGACTTTAGGACCGTTTTCAAACCTTATGACTGTTGCAGCATCTCCCACGGACTTGTGATCCAAGTTCAGTAGCTTGGCAACTGGTTTATATTTATGACGGCCAGTGTCCCAGGGTCACGTGATCCCCTTTTGCGACTTTCTGAAAAGCAAAGTCAATGTGGAAGCCAGATTCACTTAACAACCATTACTCCTTTAACGACTGCAGTGATTCACTTAACATCCGTGACAAGAAATGGGACAAAACTCACTTAAGAAGAGAAATTTTAGGCTCAGTTGTGGTCATGAGAAGCCGAGGTGGTGCAGTGGTTAAAGTGCAGCACTGCAGTTCAGCAGTTCAGCTGTTCAAATCTCACCGGCTCAAGGTTGACTCAGCCTTCCATCCTTCTGAGGTGGGTAAAATGAGGACCCAGATTGTTGGGGGCAATATGCTGAACTCTGTAAACCGCTTAGAGAGGGCTGTAAAGCACTATGAAGCGGTATATAAGATTTTAGATTTAGATTTATTATTAGAGTTGGAAGGGACCTTGTAGGTCATCTAGTCCAACCCACTGCTCAAGCAGGAGTTCCTACACCTACATACGTCTAAGTGCTATTGCTATTAAGTCGAGGACTACCTATACAGTAAAGCGATACACAAATCCTAACCATGACTGTATCCTTAACCACACTAACCATGAAATATCCTTGATTAGCCATGGTGGCGCAGTGGTTAGAGTGCGGTACTGCAGGCTACTTCTGCTGCCTGCCGGCTGCCTGCAATTTGGCAGTTTGAATCTCACCAGGCTCAAGGTTGACTCAGCCTTCCATCCTTCCGAGGTCGGTAAAAGGAGGACCCAGATTGTTGGGGAAAATGTGCTGGCTCTATAAACCACTTAGAGAGGGCTGTAAAAGCACTGTAAAGCAGTATATAAGTCTAAGTGCTATTAGGTAGAGAAAAGAATAAGCACGGTTTTTTCAAACTAGAATTGCGAAAGAGGATTTTAAACAAATGTGGGTGCGGACTAAGGATGATAGGAAGTATAGAACAGAATATCAGAGGCCCAGGATTGAACTGGGAAATCCATGGTGTTCTCTGAGCTTGGCCCTTTGCTTGCAGACTTTTAATTACCCAACTAGATAACATCATCAGAACACCAGGACGCAACGTGTGAAAACATGAAAAACCCAGGATAATAATTAATTCCTGGGGAAAAGAGAGCTAATTTGGCCTAGTGGTGAAGGCTTTAGGCTAGAAACCAGGAACTGTGAGTTCTAGTCCTTGCCTGAGGTACGAAAGCCGGCTGGGTGACTTTGGGCTAGTCCTTCTCTCTCAGCCCAACTTACCTCACAGGTTTGTTGTGGAGAAAACAGGAGGAGAAATGAACATCAGGTATGTTCGCCACCTTAGTTATTTATAGACATAATAATAAAGGCGGGATCAAAATAAATGTATAAAATATTCAGAACTCAGTTTGGAAAAGCAATTAAAAAAAACCTTGTTCGTTCACTTACAGATCCAGATTGTTTGGCAATCTAGAACAGGGATTAAACGTTGCACAAATTTACAATTTTGAGAATGCTGATCCTGCAAGCCAGGGCTTCTGCACCGGATCCCTTGTGGGCCTAATCACACTTGGCCAAATAAAGTACAGGTAATGCTCGACTTACAACAGTTCATTTAGTGACCGTTCAAAGTTACAACAGCACTGAAAAAAGTGACGTATGACCGTTTTTCACACTTACAAGCATTACAGCCTCCCCAGAGTCATGTGATGAATATTCAGATGCTTGGCAACTGATTCATATTTATGACGGTTGCAGTGTCCCAAGGTCACATGATCCCCTTTTGCGGCCTTCTGACAAGCAAAGTCAACGGGGAAGCCAGATTCACTTAACAACCATGTTGACAATTGCAGGGATTCACTTAACAATTATGGCAAGAAAGGTCACAAAATGGGCCTAAATTCATTTAACAAATGTCTCGCTTAGCGACCTAAATTTTGGGCTCAACTGTGGGTTGTAAGTCAAGGAGTACCTGTATTCAAATTCAATGTCAAATTCTCAAGCGTGGCAACTTTAAGACGTGTGGACTTCAACTCCCAGAATTAAAGTTGAAGTCCACACATCTTTTTTTTTTCAAAAATAAAATGTTTATTCTTGAAGCATAATAAACAAGCACCCATCCATAATCACACAGTAAAAACAAAACTATATAGATTAAAGTATATCACTAAACTGAATGGAAGGAGAGTAACTACGGTAGGAAGAAGGGAAAATAAGATCCATGTTAGATTAATTCAATTCAAATGTATTATTCAATTTAAAGTTGAAGTTGAAGTCCACACATCTTAAAGTTGCCAAGGTTTGAAGCAGCATTTCTCCAAGTGTTTGGTGAAGCTTCCTTCCAGCACCCCTCCTAAAATCTGGGGATACCCAGCGGCAAAGCCCCCCCCCCTAAAAAGTGGTAAAGAACCCTGACCTTGATTCCTATTTTATATTTCAGTTCCACCCCACTTTCTTTTGCCCGGAGCAATGCACACGACCCTGGCACAAAGAAGACCAGATGACAAGAAACAATGGGTGGAAACTAATCAAGGAGTGAAGCAACCTGGAATTAAGGGAAATTTTCTTACAGTGAGAACAATTAACCAGTGGAACAGCTTACCACCAGAAATTATGGGTGCTCCATCACTGGAGGCTTTTTATCAATCAGAATAGAGCCGGAAGAGACCTTGGAGGTCTTCTAGTCCAACATGAGACCTTATATCAGGGGTGGCCAAACTATGGCTCTTTGAGGACCTGTGGACTTCAACTCCCAGAATTCCTGAGCCCTCAGGAATTCTGGGAGTTGAAGTCCAAAGGTCCTCAAAGAGCCATAGTTTGGCCACCCCTGCCCTATATACTGGTACCATTTTGGACAAATGGCTGTCCAAGTGTCTTTAAAAAAACCCGTTTTTAAAAATCCCAGCACCCACAACTTCTGAAGGCAAGCTGTTCCCCTGGTTAATTGTTCTCACTTTTAAGAGGTTAACAGTTAACAGATTAACAGAGTCGGAAGGGACCTTGCAGGTCATCTAGTCCAACCCCCTGCCCAAGCAGGAATTAAGTTCCTCCTTAATTTCAGGTTGCTTCTCTCCTCGATTAGTTTAAGAAAAAACTGGACACAGCCACTTGTCTGAAACGATACGGGCTTCTCCTGCTTGAGGGGGGGGTCGGACTAGACGACCTCCAAAGTCCCTTCCAGCTCTATTCTGAATTTTAAAAGATGCCCTCCGAGTCGCCAACAACGAGGCTAAAACCCTAGGAAAAGATGCACCGAGGTCCCCACCCCACCCCATGGTACCCTCGCCCCCTCGCCCCCTCCCCACCCACCAACCCTTCTCCCCGGTGATCCGCTCACCGACCCCGGACAAGATTTGGGTCTCCTGCTTGGGCAGGGGGTTGGACTAGATGACCTGCAAGGTCCCTTCCAACTCTGTTAAAAACCTACCATACTCGATCCCTCCGGAAAGGAAAAGCAGCCCGATGGTGAAGCCGGTCCGTTTCTTCTTCCGTTGGGAATCCATCCATGCGCCAGGCGCTCCCGGCGCTCCCCAGGTAAACAGATACGGAGCGAGGGGTCCGGGGAGGAGCTGCAGCCGGTCCGCCCTCCGCCGGGCGCTTATAGGTCGGCGGAGCCAAGCATCCCCGCCCGGCCACCTCGCACCTCCTCCGGCTAGTTACGCGCCGCACCTGGCTTGCCGGCAACTCCCTCCCTCCGACCCGGCGGCCTTGGAATGACTGGGACCGGGGCTGGGAGCAGAGACCTGGCTGGGGTGCCTCTCCCCCCCCGCGAGAGCCCTTTGGGCCGGCCCGCAGGCCCCGGGAAGCGAGAGCGAATGGAAGGTACCAAGTTGGAGAGGGGGGGAAGGAAACGACCTTGACCAGGGGTTGGCGGCTTCCGTTTCTGTTGCTTCCAGAAAAGCGAAGAGCGGAAACAACCGAAAGGACGCACAAGCACATGGATTCCCAATATAGGCCAATTCCAAAATCTAGTCTACAGTGTGTGGTTTACTGTATAAAATATGTTTGTGTATATGTATGTATATAAATTTATATACATAGAGATACATAGGCAGGGGTGGCCAAACTATGGTTCTTTGAGGACCTGTGGACTTCAACTCCCAGAATTCCTGAGCCAGCCATGCATGCATGGCTAGCTTAGGAATTCTGGGAGTTGAAGTCCACAGGTCCTCAAAGAGCCATAGTTTGGCCACCCCTGATATAGTGTATATACATACGTACATTTACTAAGGTGACCAGATTTTATTTTTTGTAAAGCGGGACACCATTGACCGGTGGGGGGGTTCTAGGGGAGCAAGACGGGAGGGGTCCGTCTCATCCTGCAGCTTTGTGCACCACCCCCCAAACATAAAGTGACCAGATTTTTTTTTTAAGCGGGACGGGGGACGGGGTTGGGCCCGTCTGGGCGCCGCCATTTGTTTTACCTTCTGCGCATGTGCAGAACGCTGCGCATGCGCAGAGGGCAAAACACAGCAAATGTCGGCGTCCAGGTGGGGGGGGAGGCGGGAGGCCTTTCCTCGCCTCCCGCCTCCCCTTCGGGAGCTGGCAGCCCTTTGGGAGCCCGCCTCCCCTTCGGGAGGCCTTTCTTCGCCTCCCGCCTACCCTTCGGGAGCTGCCCTGGGGCCAGGCTGGCAAGCAACGAACGGGAGGCGGGACACGGGGAAAGGAGGCAGCCGGCAGCTTCCCTGTCGCGAGCTCCAGGCATCCAAGCGCCGCGGTCTCCCGGTCGCCCGCCCGGCCCCAGGGCAACGGCGGCAGCGAGGCGACGGGGGGAAGGAAGGGGAGGGGGACGAGGAAGGGCTGTTTGCGCCGCCGGAGGGGCCGCTTGTGAGCTCAAAGCGGCGACGGCGCCTTGTCCCTCACCCCTCCCAACAGCAGCATCCCAACAGCAGCGGCGCCTCCAAAAGCGGGGCTAGGGATGGGGCGGGGGAAGGAGAGGAGGAGCAGCCCCCCTTCCCCCTCTCCCCAGCAGGCAGCCGCCTCGCTGAAATTCCGCCCGACTTGCTTCCGGTACCTCTCTTTTGCTTCCCCTTTTAAGGTGACCAGACGTCCCGCTGTTTCGGCATTCTTTTCAAAAAAGCGGGACTTTTTGAAAAGAATGCGGGACGCGGGACACACGCTTGAAAAGCGTGTCTGTCCCGCCAAAAGCGGGACGTCTGGTCACCTTACCCAAACACCCCCCCTTCATCGCAGCCAGGGCCCACCGGCGCAGGCTTACCTGTTCATCGCCGCAGAGCCGAAGAAGCTGGTAGCGTTCGCGATGCGGGGCTTCCCCCGCCCGCTTTCCCCCGCCGCCGGGACGCCACCATTTGCATTCTTTTGCCCTCTGCGCATGCGCAAAGCGTTCTGCTTGCAAGGAGGGCAAAAGAACGCAAATGGCGGCATCCCGGCGGCCGGGGAAAGCGGGCGGGGGAAGCCCCGCACCGCGAACACCACCAGCTTCTTCTGCTCTGCAGCGACGAACAGGCAAGACCACCGCTGCCCCTCTCACTGCCCTCCCTCCCCACCTGGCAGGAGGAGGCAGGTGAGACAGGAGGCAGAGGGGTATGCAGGGCAAATTTAAATTTAAAAAGCGGGACTTTTTTGAAGGGACGCGGGACAAATTATTAAAAAGCGGGACTGTTCCACCAAAAGCGGGATGTCTGGTCACCTTAATTTACACACACTTACAGACATATATACAGACATATTGTAAGCTGCCCAGAGTCTCTGTGGAGTGGGCGGCATACAAATGCAACTAATAAATAAATATATATGAATTTGTTTTCTGAGGTTTTCGCATGTAGGTCTTTGGTTATTCGGGTTTTTTCCCGCGTGAAATTGGAAGTGTCTTGGCGACGTTTTGACGAAGTCTCATTCATCATCAAGCAGAAGACACCAGCCTGATGATGACGAATGAGACTTCGTCAAAACGTCGCCAAGACACTTCCAATTTCACGTGGGAGAAAACCCGAATAACCAAAGACCTACATATATATGAATATATATACATATACACAAACACACATATTCATTTAACAACTGTGGCAAGAAAGGTCGCAAAATGGGGCAGAACTCACTTAACAAATATCTCAGGCCCTGGGAGCTTAATAACATAAATTTGGGGCTCAATTGTGGTCATACGTCGAGGACTACCTGTAGAATACATTTGGATATATTTGGATATATTTATGTAATATGTGTAATAGATGAAACTTGTTTATAAAATTGTGAGGTTTATATAAAAATACATATAAACATATACATACACATACATATACTGTATACCTTATATAAAATCTCCGCCCAACTCACTTTAAAGAATTGTGGGGGAAATAGAAGGATGAAGGTATGCTCACTGCCTTAACTTATTTATAAAAATGTTATAATAAAAAGAAATCAGTCTCAAACTTAGGGAACTGGAGGCTAAAACATATAAAGAATGGTTGCTAGAATTGGGTATGTCTATTTTAATGAAAAGAAGAACTAGGTGTGACATAGCAGTGTTCCAATATCTCAGGGGTTGCCACAAAGAAGAGGGAGTCAAACTATTCTCCAATGCACCTGAGGGCAGGACAAGAAGCAATGGGTAGAAACTAAACAAGGAGAGAAGCAATCTAGAACTAAGGAGAAATTCCCTGACAGTTAGAACAATTAATCAGTGGAAGAACTTGCCTCCAGAAGTTGTGAATGCTCCAACACTGGAAGTTTTTAAGAAGAGATTGGATAACCATTTGTCTGAAATGCTATAGGGCAGTGATGGCGAACCTTTTTTTCCTCGGGTGCCGAAATAGTGTGTGCGCACGCTATTGCACGCGCGTGCGTGCCCACACCCATAATTCAAAGCCTCCCACTCACCCTACCCCCCTGCACATGTGTGCATGACCCCCCCCCCACTCCCCTGTGTCCCGACTTCCAGTGGGCCCGATAGGCCTGTTTTTCGCCCTCCCCAGGCTCCAAAGGCTTTCCTGGAGCTTGGGGAAGGTGAAAAAGCTCCCCTCCTGCCACCCCGGAGGCCCTCTGGAAGCCGAAATCGCCCTCCCAGAGCCTCCGTGCGAGCCAAAAATCAGCTGGCGGGCACGCACATGCGTGCTGGAGCTGAGCTAAGGCAATGGCTCGCGTGCCAGCAGATATGGCTCCGCGTGCCATCTGTGGCACCCGTGCCATAGGTTCGCCATCACTGCTATAGGGTTTCCTGCCTAAGCAGGGGGTTGGACTAGAAGACCTCCAAGGTCCCTTCCAACTCTGTTGTTCTATTCTAAATTTGTATAGCTGCCCATCTCACAAAACTGGCTGTAGGCAGTGTGCAATATTTAATGGAGTATGGGTATATTTGTGTGTGTCTAATGTATATGGATAATATTTGTGTATTTGTATATATGGGTACTTGTGTGTTTGTATGTACACACTATGTAAACACACACCAAAAAGGAATGTAGATCTATAGATACAGTACATAGATCTAGTGTTTCTCAACTTTAGTAACATTAAGATATGTGGACTCCAACTCCCAGAATTCCCCAATTAGCATTCTGGGTGGGAAATTCTGGGAATTAAGCCCACACACCTTAAACCTGAGAAACACTGATCTAGATGCTATGTATATATACAGTCAGTGTCTCTCAGCCCAGCTCACCTCACATTGCTGTGGAGAAAACACAAAACTCTACATTAAACCCTGACCAAAACTATACATTAAAAAAGCAGGATGAAAATATAATAACGTAAATATAAATAATGCAAATACAATATTATAAAAGGGCTATTCAGCAACCAAAGAAAAGCATTCAAGATGGGCTCAATGCCTGAGGGAAAAAGCACTTTGAAAAGGTACCGTAGGTTTATTGCATTTATTATGGAATAAATCAGTCCTGACGGGAGATCAGATTAAATTATAACCGTATAAACTTCACATTGGGAAATCATGATGTGCAAATCTACCTCTCCTGTTTTGTAATTTATAATTGAGACGGTTCAGAGGTGTATAGAGCTTTAGCAATGTGGTTAGTGATACAGAACGGTTAATTAAATTATGCCCACCCAGAAGACACTAGTCCCAATGTAAAAATTCAATAGGGAGAAATATTTGGGTATCACTCCATATGCATTATTTTCTTGACAAAGTTCTGCCTGTGCAGAAATTCAAGGGAGAAAAGCAACGAATAGCTCTAGTGTTAAATACAGGGAGACTTTCAATCTTAGCCTTTCTCTTGAAAAACCTAACTATACTGTCAAAATGGGGTCGCGGGGGAAATCCATGGTTAAAGCCTTTATTGGAAACCACACTCAATAGCAGCAATTGCGAGAGGGATCTTGGAGTCTTGGTAGACAACCAACTAAATATGAGCCAGCAGTGTGCAGCAGCAGCCAAAAAGGCCAACGCAGTCCTGAGCTGCATAAATAGAGGGATACAATCAAGGACCAGAGAGGTACTAGTACCACTCTATAAAGCCGTGGTCATACCACACCTAGAGTACTGCATCCAGTTTTGGTCACCACACTACAAAAAAGACATTGAAACCCTAGAGAAAGTGCAGAAGAGAGCAACCAGGATGATAAAGGGTCTGGAAAATAAAACATACAAAGAGCGGTTGCAGGAACTGAGCTTGGCCAGTCTGGCGAAGAGAAGGACCAGGGGTGACATGATAGCAATGTTCCAATACTTGAGGGGATGCCACAGAGAGGAGGGGGCCAGGCTGTTCTCTATGGCACCAGAAAGCCAAACAAGGAATAATGGATTGAAGCTGACCAAGGAGAGATTCAACCTGGAAGTGAGGAGAAACTTTCTGACGGTGAGAGCGATCAACCAGTGGAAAAGCTTGCCAACGGAGGTTGTGAGAGCCCCAACACTTGCGACCTTCAAGAGGAGACTGGACTGCCATCTGTCTCAAATGGTGTAGGAACTCCTGCTTGAGCAGGGGGTTGGACTAGATGACCTACAAGATCCCTTCCAACTCTAATAATAAATGTGCACAGGCTAAATGGTGTAAACGTGTGATGTCTCCCTGAGACAACGCCCCAGATTCCTCCTCAGAGGTCAGCTCAAGGGAGGATGAGCCCATTAGAGCAACTAAGAAGATTAGGGGACTGGAGGCTAAAACATGAAGAAAAGTTGCAGGATTTGGGTTTGGCTAGTCTAGAGAAAAGAAGGACTAGGGGGGACATGATAGCCGTCTTCCAGTATTTGAGAGGCTGCCACAAAGAAGAAGGGGTCAATTTATTTTCCAAAGCACCAGAAGGCAGGATAAGAAACAACGGATGGAAACTGGTCAAGGAGAGAAACAACTAACAGCGAGAACAATTAACCAGTGGAACAGCTTGCCTTCAGAAGTTGTGGATGCTCCATTACTGGAGGTTTTTAAGAAGAGACTTCACTTGTCTGAAATGGTATAAGTCAGGATTTCCTGCTTGAGCAGGGGGCTGGACTAGAAGACCTCCAAGGTCCCTTCCAGCTCCATTCTGATTCTTGATTCATTCCTGGCATGTCAGGACTGAATGGCCTGCCAGAAGAGATTGGGAGGAGGCTTCAGCTGGGGAAAGGCTTGCAGTGAGCACCATTTTACATAGTAATGTAAACGCCATTTCTGTATCAACAAATCTAATTGGTAAAACCCAAAATCAAGTTTGGGGTTTTTTCTACCTCAAGCAGAAAGTCCAAAAGTGGTTTCCAAGTAGAAACAAAAGTACTTATAGTGGGGGGGGGGGGTATTTTTTCTTTCTTTCATCAAAGCAATCTGTTAGAACCCTGTTCAAACGATTGGGTGTGTTAATATATGATTAAGCCACAAATCATTGTTATGTGTATATTGCTTTAAATGCATTGTGGATGATTACTATATAAGCAAGCAAGAGAGCATGCTCAATGTGGTTGATGGTTTATGGTTGGTGGTTGTGTTTGACGGTGTGTTCCGGATTGAAGACTCTCTGTGCTGCTTTACTGATGAGTAGATTACTTTATGACTGTGTGAAATTGCTGTGAAGAAGAAGAGTTACTATCTGTGATAGTATAGAATAGAGTGATAGCTGTAATCTTTGTTTGTGAGTTAAAACAAAGATAGGCAAGAAGAAGAAACTTCGCATTGACTGAATAACTGTGTATGACTTGGACTTCCTATTTAACTTTGCTACTATTCAAGTAAAAACTACTTTGTACATACTAAAGATATTCTGTTTATTGACTGAATAGCATTCATATCAAACTGCAAAACCATTACTACAACACATTTCGCTGTGTATGTGCTTAACAGCACAATAACTCCTTAACACAATCAATTTAGCCATCTCTGCTAACTCCCTCAACTTTTGCAGCCATTCTTCCATTGTGGGGACCGGAGTGTCCAGTTGTCCATTCTATTCTCATGTTGTCTTCTCCAACACCAATGGTTCAAAAGTATCAATACTCTTCCTACCTTGATTCTTCAAAGTCCATCTTTTGCTTTCCTTGAAGTGTCACAGGGATTGCCATGGATCTCACGATTCTGATCTTTGTAGGTATAGACCAGCGATCCACAACCTTTTTGGCACCAAGGACCAGTTTCATGGAAGGCAATTTTTTTCATGGACTGGGAGGAGGGGGAGGGGGAGGAGCATGAAACTTAGATGTATGCAGTTTGGCTCACCCGCCACTCACCTCCAGCTGTGCGGCCCGGTTCCTAACAGGACACAGACTAGTATCAGCCAATGGCCCAGGAGCAACAGGGCATTTGAATTTCTTTTTCCAACTATTTCATATTTGGGAAAATATTTTAAAAAATTTCAAAGCTTAGCTTCTAGTACAGCCTTCCCAGTCTGACCCGGGGCATTATGTCTGACCCATACATAACCTCCACTAAGATCCTCTTCCTGACCATTCTTCCACCAGTTTTGTGGATGAGGTCCATTGCCCAACCTGCTGGGCCAGGGGTCGGCAACCTTAAACACTCAAAGAGCCGTTTGGACCCTTTTCCCACAGAAAAAAAAACACCGGGAGCCACAAAAACCTTTTGACATCTAAAATGAAGATAACACTGCATATATCGTTTTTTGCCTTTATGCTATGTATAAAAAAACTATAGTGTGTTGCATTTGTGAAATAAATGAACTGCTACAGAGAAAATTTTTTATTTCTGCATGCAACAAAAACATTTTGAACTCTGAAAAAAAAGGATGGGTCAAAAAGCTCAATAAATCGCTGCTGGCCGGTGTCGCACATTGGCGGTTGGGACGCATATTTTGAGCGACAGGGAGCCGCAGGAGAGGGATGAAGGAGCCACATGCAGCTCCAGAGCCGCGGGTTGCAGACTCGTGCTGGGCTATGCATGAGAGAGTCTTGTGCCAATGTGGCACTACAACTCCCATCATTTCCAGTCAAGGCTGCCCAGGAGTAGTCCTTGCAAAAGGCAAAGCTCATTCATTTAATGCACATTTAAAATGCAACTGGTAGACTCTCCCCCAGTTCAGGTAGTCCTCAACTTACAACAGTTCATTTAGTGACCGTTCAAAGTTACAAGGGCACTGAAAAGAGTGACTTATGACCGTTTCTCACACTTATGACCGTTGCAGCATTCCCCATGGTCATGTGATCGAACTTCGGATGCTTGGCAACTTGCTCATATTTATGAAGGTTATGCAATGTCCAGGGGGTCATGTGATCCCTTTTTGTGACCACCTGACAAGCAAAATCAATGGGGAAGCCAGAATTCACTTAACAACCGTATGACTCACTTAACAACTGCTGATTCGCTTCACAAGTGTGGCAAAAAAGGTTGTAAAATGGGTCAAAATTCACTTAACAACTGTCTTGGTTAGCAACAGAAATTTGGGGCTCAGTTGTGGTCTAAAGTTGAGGACTACTTTGCAGCGATAGTAGGATTTCTCAACAGCAATACAAATATTCCAGATTCTCATTGGAGCCTTAAAAGAGGGCGGGCAATCCGTTTGGCTTCCCAGCGTCGCGGCAACGTCTGCGCGTGCGCAGCTCAAAGACGTCTTCATTCCTCCGGAGGCGCTGCTCTTTTTTTTTTTTTCCGCCCCTCCCTCGCGGCCTTTCTCCCGGGAACAATATGGCTGGGGCGCCTTCAATCCTCTGACGTCATCGTCGGGCGCCGGAAGCGGAAGCGCGCGAATTTCTGGCATTTCATGGCAGTGCCGGGACGTGTGGATGCTTCACGTGCGTTCGCGTGGAGTTGTGTAGCTGCTCTGGCTCCTAGCAGAGGGGTGGTGTGACCCTCGGCTCTCCCCTTCCTTGTTTAAATCTTGCGCTCGGCCTCCTCCTCTTCCTCGTCGCCATGGCGGGCATCCTCTTTGAAGACATCTTTGACGTGAAGGACATCGACCCCGAGGGCAAGAAATTCGACCGGGGTGGGGCTCAGTTCGCGTTTCCCCCCCCTCTTTCCCCCCCAATTATCCCTCCGTTGGGCTCCCGAGGAGGCCCAAGTGGTTCTGCCCCTCCCCGCTTCATCCCCAACAACAGCCCTGTGAGGTAGGACAGGCTTCGCGGTGCTGAGCAGCCACAGGTCCTCCGATGGAGAGAGTCGCATCTCTTGATGTTTCGATTGGAGGCGAGCTGCTATTGCAGCTTTGAGGCTGCAAGTTCTTTAAATTGGGAAGTCAATAGCAATAGCACTTAGACCAGTGTTTCCCAACCTTGGCAACTTGAAGATGTCTGGACTTCAACTCCCAGAATTCCCCAGCCAGCGAATGCTGGCTGGGGAATTCTGGGAGTTGAAGTCCAGACATCTTCAAGTTGTCAAGGTTGGGAAACACTGACTTAGACTTATATACCGCTTCATAGTGCTTTACAGCCCTCTCTAAGCGGTTTACAGAGTTCAGCATATTGCCCCCAACAATCTGGGTCCTCATTTTACCCACCTTGGAGGGATGGAAGGCTGAGTCAACCTTGAGCCTGGTGAGATTTGAACAGCTGAACTGCAGTGCTGCACTTTAAGCACTGCACCACCTCGGCTCTTCAGTCATTTATGTGTTGTTGCAAAACCATTTGGACCTGACCGTGAAGTCCCCGTGGACGCAACTCAAGTTTGGAAAAACATGACTTTTGGGGGCAAATGTATTCTCGAAAGCAGGAGATTGAAAAAAAAAAACTGGCTTCATTTGGCTAATGCAGCATAGGGGGTGGAATATTTTCTGTTTCTTGGTGTAGCCTGCCTCACAGGGTTGTTGTGAGCATAAAAAAGAATTATTATTGATTATATACTTTTACCAAGGTGGAATATAAATCAGGTAATTTATGAAGACTACATTGTGCCATCAAGCTGTGGGATAGGGCTGCTATGATTACCCCTACGGGATGAGTAATTACTTTCAATTGTGTTTTTGGCATGTTTGGTTCCCGCTGTATATGGTTCTCTTATGAAATATAAACTTGGTTTTACTGACTAGCATATATTTAACAATCACAGTTTTGGGGTATTGCATGTTCATTGCTTGATAGAGCAGCCAACGAGTGGTATAAATTTATTTATTTATTAGTGACATTTAATTACCACCTCACAGTGCAAGCACTCTCTAAGCGGTTTACACCAGTAAGCAATGTATATTTATATTGCCCCCAACAATCTGGGTCCTCATTTTACCTACCTCGGAAGGATGGAAGGCTGAGTCAACCTTGAGCCGGTGAGATTTGAACCGCTGACCTGCGGATCACAGTCAGCTAAAGTGGCCTGCAGTACCCCACTCTAACCGCTGCGCCACCTCGGCTCTTTATCATGAGTTAAATAAAATAAATAAAATGAGTTTCCATTTTAATCATCTAGTCACACTGGGTTCCTTGAAGGAATTATTTATTGGAACAACTACCGTAATACCAACTTTAATGTCAACTGTCCCATTAGCACATGCAGGAAAAGAAACTCCTGGGACATAATTTTACCAAGAGTATATAATTTTACTGATAGATCCATAGGTAAAGGTCCCCTTTTCCCCTTTAGACCACCTACTGTCCATTGTTCGCCAGTCCAGCACTTTCTTTGTGTTTTGGGGAACAGTTTGTGCCATTCAAAGACTTCCCATAACATGACCTTGAAGTGAAGGAACTTTGACAGGGCCCAACTGGCTCCCTTGATTCCTCAGCCCCTCCCAACCCCCCCCCCCAAAGTATTACACACACACTATCAGAATAAGAAAAACTCTCATTAGAGGCGAAAATAGATCTTTTCCTGGAACTCTGACATTAGAAAAGAAAACGCAGTTTAAAGTTCTAAATAGAAAATATTTATTCCGGTACAAAAACAATAAGTCTCATTAATCACATCTTTGCTATAAAAAAACACGTCTTGCTTCTACAGAAGCTGAAACAGAAGGACGGATCAAAGAAAGGAATGTACACATGCGTACTAGGAACATATTAATCACGTGCTCAGGAATAAACCATTATATATAATAGGGATGCAGCTCCCTGCATATACATGTAACAGGCAATATAAAATCACTGCCTGACACACCCCTTTCCGTTTCTGTTGTTAAGGGAGAAAAATTGCAAGCAAGGATAGAATCCAAATCAGCTTTCATATTTACTCTGGAGTGTAAGGGTTCCTGACCTCCTATTTGATTCTTGTGGTAGAAGAAAAGTACCACTGATTATCCCCATTCTAAGAATAGGGCACTAGTACTCTTCCCTCAGTAAAGTTGTGGTTTACTGCGGTCTTCAAATGTGGCTGTGCATAGGTACTCCTTCAATTTGTGGTATCTGTTACCCAAATAAATGAAAATCCAAGAATTTTACTGTATTCAGTTCAACAGTGTTGAAGAATTTTCAGCACGCCGTAGAAAACTTGGATGAACTGGAGACTTTTCCCTAAGCCTCACACACTTTTGGAGTGACATTTGAGCAGTAAACATTTTTCTTGAAGATTTTACCTTTCAACAACTAACATCCTGGCATATCTTTAGTTTCCCGGCTGCACTGTGAGAGCGAGTCCTTCAAAATGGATCTGATCCTCGATGTGAATGTACAGATCTATCCAGTTGATCTCGGTAAGCACATACCTAGCAATGTTTCTTGAATTTCTATATCCTTATAAAATATATTTGGATGGTGTTTTTTTCCTGCAACGTAAGATTTCAACTGATATATGTACCTCAGGGTTGAACTGTGAAGTCTTTGGTGCTCTCTGAGCTTGATTGCTTGCAGGCGTTTCATTACCCAACTACGTAACATCATCAGTGCTATTCAGAGTGGAGTTTATTCTTTGTTTATATACAGTAGCTTGCTTTTTCTTTGTTTATAGACAGTATCCTGTTGGTGAGGTGTGGTTTTCTCCTTGGTAGTTCCTTAATTAGGGTATTATTTTTTGCTTGGTGTTAATCCCCACTTATTTGGGAGTTGGCTGCTGAAGAGGATGTGTTTGTGTCTGCTTCCTTGTTTTTTGTTTTTTTCTTAAATGGTATGTAAAAGATAAATGATTTATCTTGAGGGCAAACAACCAAGCTTAAAAAGCACCAGGGACACTTCATAAATATTTTTGCTTATTACTAGAAGAACAATAACAACATCTAGAACCGTGATGGCGAACCTATGGCACACGTGCCAGAGGTGGCACGCAGAGCCCTCTCTGTGGGTACACACACCATCACCAGCTGCTCTTCTGGTTTCCGACACGCACATGCGTGTCAGCCAGCTGGTCTTCGTGGGTGCCAGAGTGCCCGAAAACAGCCCGGAAAATGCCCCCAAAACAGGTATGCGCGTGCCGGCCAGCTGGTCTTCGGTTTTCCGGTGTTCCAGCGTGCGCACATGCGTTCCGGTTTGGGCACTTGTTGCCGAAAAGGTTCGCCATCACTGATCTAGAATATTCTAGGTTTGCATAATGCATTGAATCATGAATTAAAGCTGCCCAGAATCCCAGTAAGGGAGATTGGTGGCATAAAAAATTAATAAACATAATAACTAATCAAAGCGACTTGACTCAATAAAGCATGCCAAGTCATATTTAGAAAACCCTGATCAAACCTAGCATGTCCATAACTTAGTAAATAAGTGTTGCGCAAAATGATACATTCCAGGGTTTGTCTTCCAATATTTCTTGAGATGTTTACCTCAAGAAAGCTTATTCTGGTCATTCATGCACAATTCTTTTCAAGTCCTACACTGGGATCCTCCCCAAATGTTATTAGGGACCTTGACATACCGGATTTGCACATTTCCTCCACTGAGGATTAAATCTGGAGGCTCTGATTCACAGACTTTTTGCTTTTGCATTTTGTATTTCACTTCTAATGTTTATCGTTTCTTGCATTGCAGGAGACAAATTCCGCCTTGTGATAGCCAGCACTTTGTACGAAGATGGGACATTGGATGACGGCGAATATAATCCTACAGATGATAGACCCTCCAGGTGACAAAAGCATTTTCCACAGAGCCTAAGGTGGAGGCCAGTGTAAAGAAAATACAGCGGTTGTCACAGATCTGGTTTTTTGGGGGGGTCTCCTCATCCAAGCTTTGAGTTTTTAGATCTGGTGGAGTAATAATAAGGGACTCCTTTCCAGCTGGCTGGAGAATTCTGGGAGTTGAAGTCCACATGATGGATAGGAAATTATTCCCATCAAGAGGTGATATAGGATCTTGCTTCCTTGAAGTCATTCTTACTTAGAAAATAAAACCGAGATTTAATTCTAATTAACAAAATATTTATTTCAGTATAAGAGTAACAAAATATAAACCTTAAATAAGCTACATTGTGCCAGCTAAGAATTCACGTCTGCCTCGGGCGAGGCTCACAGGAGAAGAAGGAAAGGAGGAGACTCCTGGAATGCACACATGCGCAGTAATACATATCACATGTCTACTTGATTAGAAAATACAGTAAACCTAGAAATATTGCAGAGGTGCTCAACTGGCAATATTCACATCGTGACACCACAAGTCTTAAGGTTGCCTAGTTTGGAGACCCCTGATCTAGAGGAACAAATATTACCATGATTCTAGGATGTCAGACTAATCTACAAATGTCTCCCTTCCCCTCCTCCACTTCAAATCTTCATGCCAATCCTGTGAGGTAGGTTAGGCTGAGAAAATGTGCTTCTGTTACTCAATCACAATGAACCACAATGGAACCTGAAATACAGGTAGTCCTCAACATACAACAGTTCATTTAGTGACCGTTCAAAGTTACGTCGTCACTGAAAAAAAGTGACTTATGACCGTTTTTCACACTGAGACCATTGTAGCATCCCCACAGCCACGTGATCAAAATTAGAGATGATTGGCAACTGGTTCATATTGATGACGGTTGCAGTATCCCTTTTGCAACCACCTCTGACAAGCCAAGTCAATGGGGAATCCAGATTCATTTTAACAACCATGTTACTAACAAACAAATGCAGTGATTCACTTAACAACTGTGGCAGGAAAGGTGGTAAAACGGGACAGAACTCACTTAAATGTTTCAATTAGCAACATAAATGTTGGCCTCAATTGTGGTCGTAACTCGAGGACTCCCTGTAATCCAGTCTTAAGCGTGCAGAGCCATAGAATGATCATGTAAGAATTCAACGCAAAGACATTTTTGCTCTTTCACAAAGAATACTTTGATTTCTGTATGTCACAGGGGGAAAAGTCTTGAACTTTGGATTGATGCTGAATGCGCTCCTTCGTTTTTGGGTGTTTCTGGTATTTTAATGTATGTTCCCTTCTTTTGGCCGGCTCTTCTTATCCACAGGGCGGACCAGTTTGAATATGTGATGTATGGGAAGGTATACAGGATTGAGGGCGATGAGACATCAACGGAAGCAGCCACACGCCTGTAAGTTGCCTTTTCTGAAATAGGTTGAAGAGCAATAGTGTTTTGACATCATACAAAACCATAACTTGATTGGTTGGGTTCAGACTGAGGATGTTGCTTGAGGGTCTACGACACTTCGCCACAGCCAACACACTACAGTCAATGCACCGCGGCCAACTCACCACAGTCGGAGTGGTGAATTAATTTCACAGAGGCGGTGTTTGATCTTTCTCCCGGAATTGAGACATTAGAAATAAAGCCGGAGTTTAAAAGTCTAATTAAAATATTTATTTCGGTACAAAAACTGTTAGTGGAGAAATCACTCCGGAGGTCGATGGATCGTTGCTCCTTTGAAAACATACTTACTTAGAAAATAAAACCGAGATTCAAATCTAATTAACAAAATATTTATTTCAGTAGAAAAATAATAAAAAGAATCCTTATTAAAGCTACATTGTATCTGCTAAAGAATAAATCATTTCTACCTTGGTAGAAATAGCGAAGAAAAAGGAAGGAGGCAACCTCTGGAATGCAGACATGCGTAGTAGAATATATCATACGTCTGCTTGACCATAAATACAAGAAACAAAAAACATAGAGATGCACAACTGGCAATATTCACATCGTGACAAAAACAATAAAATCTCATTGTTTACATCTCTGCTATAAAATGCGACTCTCCCAGTCAAGAGTCAAGTAAGAAGGGAGGAATGGAGATTCAGGAATGCACACATGCGTACAAGAACATGTCAATCACGTGCTCAGGAATATACCATTATATTAGATAGGGATGCAGCTCCCTGCATATGCATACAACTGACAATATTTACACCGTGACAAAGTCGCTGCGGGACACCTCTCCATGGTCAATTCGCCACGGGATGACTAGTCACGGGGCAAGAGTTACACTATTATAGAAATAGTTGAATAGAATCATTAATGAAAGGATGCAAAAGGAGAGACAAAATAAAATGCGAATGACAAAAATTAAAATAATTTTAAATAAGCAAATTGAATTGTCCCGCAGAGAGTTGGCCACTGCGAGTAGACTGTGGTGAGTTGGCTACGGTGAGTTGTCCAATTCCGTTCTCAAAGTGCATTAGACTTGTCTGTGCTTAAGAGCCATGGTGGTGCAGTGTTTAGAATGCAGTATTGCAGGCTAATTCTGCCAACTGCTAGCAGTTCACCGGCTCATGGTTGACTCAGCCTTCCATCTTTCCGGAGTCAATAAAATGAGGACCCAGATTGTTGGGGGCAATACGCAGACTCTGTAAACAGCTTAGAGAGGGCTGTAAAGTACTATGAAGTGGTATATACCCTGTTTCCCCCAAAATAAGACCTCTCCTGATAATAAGCCCAATCGGGCGTTTGAGTGCATGTCAATAAGGCCAAGTGCTTATTTCAGGGTTCAAAAAAATATAAGACGGTCTTATTTTCGGGGAAACACGGTAAGTCTAAGTGCTGTTCCTATGAGTCCCCTGTGTATGGTTTTTGGATGGTCCTTTTGCTCAGTGTGCTAAAGCCATAAGCCATGGTTTTAAGTGCCAAACCATCTGCATTATGGCTTAGAGCAGAGGTCTCCAAACTTGGCAACTTTAAGAATTGGGGACCTCAACTCTCAGAATTCCTCAGCTAGCTATCCTTGCTGGGGGAATTCTGGGGGTTGGAGTGTGCAAGTCTTAAAAGTTGCCAAGTTTGGAGACCCCTGGCTTAGAGCAACTTGTGGCGCATCCAGTTTGGTACGATCGTCTGCTTTCCGTGAAGATGATTCTACTTTCGCATCTTCAGTTAAAGGGTCAAATTGCAGATAATGGGAAAGGCGGACTGTTTTAAGATTCTCCCCCTAGCCCAGGGGTATCAAACTCAAGGCCCGTGGGCCACATCCGGGCCGCAGTGTGGTCGGATCCGGCCCATGGGGCTGGGCCAATCTACCCGCATTGTTTCGGCCCGATCTACCCAGCGCAAAAATGAAACATGCCAGCAGTTTTGGGAGTGGCATCGAGTTGGCCACGCCTACCTGGTTGGCCACACCCACCCAGTTTGACACTCCTGCCCTAGCCTGATACTTTCCACATTGTTAGGTCTTCAACTCCCTTATTTCCTAAGTAGCAAGATTAGTGACTAAATGTTAGAGAGGTGATATACAACTTCTTGAGGACACAGGATTGAAGAATGACGATCTAAGACTGTGATGGCGAACCTATGGCATATGGCGTGCCGGAAGTGGCCCGTTGCTCTTCCGGGTTCCGGCATGCTGGCCAGCTGGTCTTCACGCGCATGTGCACGCCGGGAAGATGATCTTCCTGTTTCTGGCATGCATATGCGTACTGGGTGCCTGGTCTTCGCTAAGAGGTTGTATGGCAGAGGACAGCCTTCGTGTTGTATCGTGAGTGCAGTGTTCTTTGCCTTCGTTCGTAGTGTTTCTCAATCTCGGTTGCTTGAAGATGTGTGGACTTCAATTCCCAGAATTTGTTAAGGGGGGGGCATTGCCCCGTATTAGAGGTGATGGATCTTGTTCCCTTTGAAGTGATTCTCATTAGAAAATAAAACTGAGATTCAAATCTAATTAACAAGATATTTATTTCAGTAGAAAAGTAATAAAAAAAATATCCTTAATAAACTACCTCTTATCGGCTAATGAAAGTCATGTCTGCCTTCAGCAGAAATGGAGGAAGAGAAGGAAGGAGTTGACTCCTGGAATGCACGCATGCGTAGTAAAATATATCACATGTCTGCTTGACCATAAATACAAGAAAACTTAGGAAACAGAGAGATGCACAAACTGACAATATTCACATCGTGACAGAATTCCCCAGCTGGGGAATTCTGGGAGTTGAAGTCCACACATCTTCAAGCAGCCAGGGTTGAGAAGCACCGATGTAGCACGTGGCAGTGTGGCCTTCAACCTCTTTGCAACTGTGAGACGGATGCCGTCTCTCTCTCTCTCATCCTTCTCTTACCCCTCCTCCTCCAGCTCTGCCTACGTCTCCTATGGTGGCCTCCTCATGAGACTCCAGGGAGATGCCAACAACTTGCATGGCTTTGAAGTGGATTCCAGGGTCTACCTCCTGATGAAGAAATTAGCCTTCTGAAGCAGCTTCTGCCCACCCAGCGGTGGGAGACTCGATCAGCAGCTTGGGACACTTCAGAAAATTACCCGGCTCCGTTGCTTCCTCTGCTTCCCTGGGCAATGAATTAGAAGCACCCGTTCCGATGTTCTCCACCGTCCTTAGCAGCCACGACAAGGGTAATTTTTCTCCCTGCCATTTTTCCAGGGCCCTTCGCGGTTAGGAAGAAGCTGCCAGGCTACATGGCAGCATTCCTTATGAAGCGGAAGAATCATTACTTCCTGGTGCCGGAAACTATATGCTTTTGACGAAGTGATCTGTTTTACAGTGTATTTTTCTACAAAAGCAACACTGCCATTTCTGGTAAACTGGGCTTTTTTTTTTTTTATGTTTTGGTCAAAATCACAGAGCAAAAAGAAGTTAGCTCCTGAGTCAAACTCCTACAGGTAATCGTTACTCCTTTTTTAAAAAAAAAACCTCAAATAAATATTTTTTAGAGATTTTTATGGTTGTCTGGGCTGTGTACAAGAGGGAACTTCTGTATCTCTTTGATTAACATAGCCAATCCAGTCTGGAGTGCAAAGCTTCCACCACCTCTCCCAATTTGTTGTTGATCATATAGAGCAGTGATGGCAAACCTTTTTTGGCTCGGGTGCCAAAAGCGTGCGCGTGCGATAGCATGCGTGTGCATCAGGGGTGAGTTGCTCACTTACCCAGACCAGTGCGCTGCTCCGCGTTTCTTCATCCTTCGTGCACGTGCGCTACACACGCGCACCCCCTCGCGCGATTTTGCTTCTGCGCATGCGCGGAAGCAAAATCACGCCGAAATCTCGCGAGGGGATGCGCGCAAGAGAGAGATTTTGGTAAGATTTTACTTCCACGCATGCGCAGAAGCAAAATCTCGCTGAAATCTCTCACGCGCGCACGTCCCCTCGCAAGATTTCGGCACGATTTTGTTTTTGCGCATGCGCAGAAGCAAAATTGCCCAAAAATTCGAAAAAAAGATGGCGATGCACGCGACTGCCCGGTGGAGACGGTACCGGAGTAGTCACGCGCAAATTGGGTTATCGGCGGGTCCCTACCGGAGCTACACACTGGACCGCACCGGTAGGAACCCACCCCTGGCGTGCGTGCCCACACCCATAATACAATGCCCTCCCCCCATGAATGCGCACAACCCCCACGCTTCCCCTGCGCATGCGCACAAGCCTCACTCAAGCCTCCGGACTTTCAATAGGCCGGTTGGGCTGTTTTTCGCTCTCCCCAGAGGTCAGGAAAGCCTCCAGAAGCTTTGAAAGCCAATGAAAAATGGCCCAAAGGGCCAACCGGAAGTTCAGAAACGAAACGGAAGTGGAGCTGCCCTACTACTTACCTTCAGATAGTTGCAGCCAGGCCTCGCACACCTCAGCCCATTTCTTCTGCAGCCGGAAAGACTTTCCTGACGGCCTCTATAGCCGATAACAGAGCTCCGGATCGATCAGAGGCCTTCAGATAAGCCTTGCCGGCTGCAGAAGAAATGGGCCAATGTGTGCGAGGTCTGGCTGCAACTGTCCAAAGCCGAAGAAGTTCCTGAAGACCTCTGACAGCGAAAAGGAAGCTGAGGGTGAGCACACAAGTGAACTTCCGGTTGGCCCGTTTTTCACTGTCCCCAGGCTTCAGGAGGCTTTCCTGAACCCTGGGGAGAGCAAAAAAAATCAGGTGGCCAGTGAGCTGGAGCTGACATAGGGCAATGCCTCACATGCCCTCAGATATGGCTCTGCGTGCCATCTGTGGCACGCCATCACTGATATAGAGGGACCCAGAAAGCAACTTGGGTGCCCTCCAGATGCTTGGCACCTCTATGCCCATCAGCCACAGCTCCTGTGACACAGCAGAAAGGGATTGTGGGAGCTAAAATGGTATAGTGCAGAGGTGGGTTCCTACCGGTGCGGTCCAGTGCGCCATTCCAGTAGGGACACGCCAATTGCCCAATTTGCGTGCGACGGCTCCGGTGCCGTCTTCGTCGGTCTGTCGCGCGCCGCCATCTTTTTCCGGCGATTTTTTGCTTCCACGCATGCGCGGAAGTAAAATGTTGTGAAGGGACGTGCACGAGAGATTTTGGTGAGATTTCGCTTCTGCGCATGCGCGGAAGCAAGAAATCACGCACGCGTGCACATCCCCTCATGAGATTTTGGCGAGATTTTGCTTCTGTGCATGCGCAAGAAGCAAAATCGTGCAAAGGGGCGCACATGCGTAGCGAGAGCGCGCACGCGTGCAACATGACAGCGCACCGGTAGTGAGGTAAGTGCAACCCGCCCCTGGTATAGTAGTTAATCTTTCCAATGTGGGGGCGTCCAGCAGACTTGGGTTCAAGTCCTTGAGCAAAAAAAATTCAAGGGTGAATTGGAAACCATTTGTGTTTCAGTTCAATTAATCTCACAGGGTAGTAAAAATACAATGGGGGGGGGGGAATCCTGTCCTGTTCGCTGTTTAGAAATGTCCAAAGAAAAATGAAATAGGGGCAGGGGGGAGAGGGGGAGAGAGAGAGAGAGAGAGAGAGAGAGAGAGTAATCTCAAGACTATGGATTTGAAAAAGTCTCTCATAATGGTTGGGGATGGCAAGAATTATATAGCTGGAGATGATGCCATATTATATATATGGAGATGATGCCGTATTACAGGCAATCCTGAACTTTGGTCATGTTCCGAAAAATGCATCACCATATGACCACGCCTGATTGTACAACCTTCTTGTGGTGGTCATTTAAGTGAATGCCACAGTTGTTAAGTCAACCCATTGTTTGCTATAGGATGGGTTTTTCCAGTAAACACCAGTTTCTGGCAACAACAAAAAAATGTCGTAAATCGTAGTGCTATGACTGTGGGGCGCTGCAAACGTAAATGCAGGCTAGTTGCCGAGTGCCCAAAATGCAGTAATGTGACCATGGAATGCACCTGGACATTAAAACATTGAATTTGTGTCATTGATCCCATTATAATGGTGATATGATTCCAGTATTTGAGAGGCTGCCAGCAAAGAAGAGAATTGGGTCAACTTATTTTCCAAAGCACCTGAAGGCAGGACAAGAAGCAATGGATGGAAACTAATCAAGGAGAGAAGCAACCTGGAATTGAGGAGAAAAACTTCCTAACAGTGAGGACAATTAACCAGTGGAACAGAAGTTGCCTTCAGAAGTTATGGGTGCTTCATCACTGGAGGTTATTAAGAAGATTGAAATGTATTTGAATATTAGTATTAGTTTTTAAGCCACCTGTCTGAAATGGTATAGGGCAGGGGTAGGCAAAGTTGGCTCTTCTATGACTCGTGGACTTCAACTCCCAGAATTTCTGAGCCAATCATGCTAGCTTAGGAATTCTGGGAGTTGAAGTCCACGAGTCATAGAAGAGCCAACTTTGCCTACCCCTAGTATAGGGTCTCCTGCTTGAGCAGTGGGCTGGACTAGAAGACCTCCAGGGTCCCTTACAACTCTATTCTGATTGATCCCATTTTGGAGGTCCGTTGGAACTTCAAACGGTCGCTAAGCAATCTGTCATAAGTCAAGGACTACCTGTAAAGAAAGGTGGTTTATGATCTCCGGGTCCCGTCGGCCAAACAATGTCGGTTGGCGGGACCGCGGGGGAGGGCCTTCTCTGTGGGAGCCCCGTCCCTCTGGAACCAACTGCCACCAGAGATCCGGACCATCCCCACCCTACTGGCCTTCCGTAAAGCCTTAAAAACATGGCTCTTCCGGCAGATGGGGTGAACAGGACAACCAGATTCCCCCTGAATGTTGTGTTTATAATGTCTTCTTTTTAATTATATTTTTAACTTAAATTAATGACGACTGTTTTTAAATGTACGCCTCTTATTCATGTTGTACGCCGCCCTGAGTCCCACGGGATTGGGCGGCCTATAAGAGCGTTTAAATAAATAAATAAATAAATAAATCTTTGTACCTAAGCAAGAAAAGGGTTGAGCTTGACAACACAAGCCTGTCATTCTCCCAAAGCTTTTTCCAATATGTATGACTGGACGAAGCAGCGATAAGAGCTCAGTACCCCGTTTATCCTATCAGGTCTTGTTGTGCTGGTGAAATATATATCCCATCATAGTTATTTAAAAAAAAACCTGAATAAGATTGTTATTCATGTAATGAATTACATAATCATGTAACGGCAATAATTAGCAGGTTTCATTCCTTCCTCGTAGATTTCCTGTTTGAGATACCTGGTTGGGATGTCAGAATTATAAGCTAGAACCACCTGTAGCTGAATTGTATTTACTTTCCATTCTGATTTTCTTAAGAGCGCCAAGCACAGCTTTGCAGTAGAGGAGGACAACTAGAGCAGTTTTGGATACCTTTCCCCAAATTACCCAAATAAGCAGTGATCCCTTAATCCAGGGGTCTCCAAACTTGGCAACTTTTAAGACTGGTGGACTTCAACTCCCAGAATTCCCCTGCCAGCCATGCCAGGGCTGGCAACGGAATTCTGGGAGTTGAAGTCCACCAGTCTTAAAAGTTGCCAAATTTGGAGAGCCCTACCTTAATCAGAAAACACTCAGCTGCTCTTTTCCTTCCCCCCCTCCCCCTGCAGCTTCTTGATATAAAGTGAGGACATCCAAACAAACATTTTTGCCGATTCTCAAATTCGTCGATCCCTCCAAATGGTATTGCCTAGATGTGGTTTTCATAGACGGTTTATTAAAATGGGGTCCACAGACAGGAAGGTAGACCTGGGATTTATCTGGGATTAGTAGCTTGCCAGGAGATGTTCTAGGTCAGCGGTCCCCAACCTTGGTGGTGGCCCAGCGGGGGGGTAGGGGGGCAGAACCAGCCCACCACTTGTGCCGGTTGTGCGCATGCATGTACCGGCCAGCCTCTCGTGCGGCCCAATAGTGGGGAGCCCTACTCTAGGTTTCAATTCTGGTCCTTGGAGAAAACCCTAGTATATATACATACCCACTAAGAAATGGTTAAATCCTAGGTCACGGCTGCCAAAAATAATAATAAGGGGCCCTTGTAGAGCCTCTGATGCAAAGCCCAGAATATCTTCTCCGTCCTTAATGACTAATTAATAAGAGAACCACCTTCATTATGAAGAAGTTGGTTTACACAAGATAAGTTACGGAGAGCAATGTGGGATCGCTCCGCTGATTCCCACTCGATCGCCCAGAATTGATCGAGCAAGATGGGCTGAATGCCCTCTTTTTCACTGAGTTTCGGTAGAGTTCATTGGAGCTGCTTATTCCAGGAGAACACCAACCAGAAAGATGGTGAGGTTTGGGTTCCTTTTTAGGGAGTAGAGCCAGGCTTGCCCAACTCCGTAAGCCTCGAGTTTGGTGGTGTTGTTTTTTTGCAGGCAGCTGAAGCAAGTTGATACTAAATGCAGAGAATTGGGATCTCCGGAGATAACACAACACCCCCTCCTCTTTTTCTCCCCCACCTTGTAGCACCAGCCCTCCCCACATTGAGGGCTTGGTCAGCCCTGTCCTTCCACCCCAACGTCCAGATGGCTTTTTCCCCTCCAATAAGATGTCTCTGGCCAGCCAACCTGCAGGGTTATTCAGTGCCCGTTTGATGTGGCCAAAGGTGCTAAGGAAGAAAGGCAACCCCAGGTTGATGGTCCTCAGCGCAGGAGTCTTTCCGGAGGTCATAGAACAGGAAGTTCAATTGTCCTTGCAAAAGCTGTACGTAGGTCCAGAAGACAGTCTTAAGATTCCTTGTGGAAATCAGTCGGGGGACTTTTTCTGGCTGTGTAGTTGTGCTTTGTTCCTAGGGCAAGAGAAGAAACCAATCAGACTGCCTGCCGAACAACCTTCACGTGGTTAGAAGAAGGTGCTCTTGACAGCTTTGGAGCAAATTCTTGAAGAAAGTTAGCTGGGCCGTTGCTCTAGCAGTTTTTCAAACATGGAAACTTTAAGACACGTGGACTTCAACTCCCAGAATAGCAATAGCACTTAGACTTATATACCGCTTCATAGTGCTTTACAGCCCTCTCTAAGCGGTTTACAGAGTTCAGCATATTGCCCCCAACAATCTGGGTCCTCATTTTACCGACATCAGAAGGATGGAAGGCTGAGTCAACCTTGAGCCTGGTGAGATTCGAACAGCTGAACTGCTGAACAGCTGAAGTAGCCTGCAGGACTGCACTTAAACCACTGCGCCACCCTCAGCCAGCATGCTAGGGTTCACACATCTTAAAGTAGCCGAGTTTGGAAAACGCTACAGGTAGTCCCATTCGTTTAGGGACCGTTTAAAGTTACAATGGCACTGGAAAGACTTATGACCATTATTTCAGTTCTTACTAACTTAACAACTGTTTTCACATAACCACTGTAGCAACAAAGGTTATAAAAAGGGGCAAACTTCATTTAAAATTTCCTTGGCAATGGAAATTTTGGGCTCAATTGTGGTCGTACATTGAGGACTACCTGTACTAGCAGTTGAGGGTAGGAAAGAATATCATGAACAAGGACACACATTCAATTTTGCCGCTACCAAGATTGTTGGACGAGCAGGCACAAAAACAGCCAGGGAAGTGATAAGAAGCCTGGGAAAAAGGTCCATCGTCAGTCAACGGAATGCTGATTTACCACCAACCTATCAAGTACTTAGGAGGCGAGGGCTGGGTAGTACAAACAAACAACAGCTAACGACTTAAAAGCCCGTCACCAAGACACCCCAATCAACATCTAAAAAGCCACTTACAACAGGCACTATAAATACCACACTGATTCTGTGGGCATGGCTTGGCTTGGTGGGCGTGGCTTGGCTTGGGCGTGGCAGGGGAAGGATACCATACAATCTCCATTCCCTCCTACTCCAGGGGAAGGTTACTGCAAAATCCCCAATTCCTCCCGATCAGCTGGGACTCGGGAGGCGGAGAATAGATGGGGGCGGGGCCAGTCAGAGGTGGTATTTACTCGTTCTCTGAACTAATCAAAATTACCGCTACCGGTTCTCCAGAACTGATCAGAACCTGCTGGATCCCACCTCTGCCACACACAGAACAGTACACCCTTTGCTAGGGAGAACTTCCCTGAGGATGGGCTCCAGCAAGAGTCCGAAAGCTCGGAAGATTAAACCGCTAATCCCCCCGGTGACCAACCCGGATTGGATCCTGCAACATTATCCTGGGACACTTACATTTGCCTTCATTTTGTGAATATCGTGGTTGCTTATAACTGTTAAGCCAGTTGTAGGGCAAACATTGCAATGCAGTTACACACCCGTTACAACTACACAACCAGCATTTTAAACAACCTGCATTTTTAATCAACTGTGTTGCACAAACCAGAGCCTGGGTTAGTGGTGGTTGGTTGCACACATTAGATACATCTAATAGCCAGGTTATAAGTATCATTGTGTCGACGGAATAGTTTCTGAGTCCGGCAACATATAAACACAATAAATACAGGTAGTCCCAGGGGTAAAATAGACTTACCTTCCCTACCGGCTCGTTAATGTGCACGTGCCGTCATCTGCGCATGCACACGCTTCACTCACATACGTGCCATCGACTGCACATGCGCAGAGCCTTCTGCACATGCGCAGAGGGTCAAAACCGGGATATGATGATGTCCCGGTTTGGGGGGGCGCAGCTCCCGCCGCCAGCGCTACCAGCTCTCCAAACTACCCGCTGCCGGCCCTACCAGCTCTCGCGAGCCAGATAGAGCCGGCTGCATTTCACCCCTGGGTAGTCCTCACTTAATGACTGCCCTGTTTAGTTTATGACTACAGAAAAAGTCACTGCAAATCTCAATCCCATGATGGTTCACTTAATAACCATGGGTGATTTGCTTAATGACCGACTAGAAGCATAAGTCATAAGTCCATCATATGATGTGATAGCTCAATAACTGACTTAGAATAACTTTATTGCCACACTGAATGTACCAATCAGCATGCATCAACATGAAATTTTGTTGCGTACAGCTCTCAAAGGGTCACCACCTCCAATATACACTTCATAAACATGACATAAATATAAATAAATTATGCATATGCTGCATCATTTAGTGATGAGTTGCCAGTGCTGGTCATTAAACTGAGGACTACCTTGTAAATGCAAAGGTAATCTATGGGGGAAAAAATACTGTACGTTTCTAAAATAGCCCAGCTTCATGTAACTGTAAGGTGATTTTGATGGTGAGAAAAGCATGCAAGACTTGCTCAAATTGTTGTCATATCCTATGTTTATACCAAGAGCATTCACTGCTTCTCCATTATCTTTTAGTGCCAACAAACATCCACCACAACTACGCTATACTGTATATATCAACCCTTCACACCTTACAAAAGTTTCTCACACATCTCCAGAATTTCAACTCTTTCATCTGTCTGTGACTTTCTTCCCTTTCATCTCCACTCATTCTGTCCTTAAACCGTTCAGGGGATGTCACACGTTCTTCCTGTTCAATGTTGACTCATTAGCTGCTATCCAATTTACTTTCAGGCATGGTTTATTTAAGCCGGATGCCTCTCTTCATGCATTCATCAAACACCGATGTGTGTTTTCGCTTTCCATAATTCTCTACATTCTCTAAATGGGGGGTGTCAAACTCAAACTCCGACCCACGGGGTGCTTAGATCTGGCCCGTGGGGCCGCCTTGGAAACAGCAAAGGACCAGCCCGTGGTGCCTCTGCTAGCGAAAATTGAGCTCAGGAGGGCCGCATGTGCGCCCCTTCCAGCGAGGTTTGTTTTTGCTGGCAGAGGGCTAGCAAAAGAAACTAAAAACATTTACATTTGAGCAAGCAAGAAAGGACAGGAAAGGAGAAAGGGAAAGAGGAAAGACAAAGAAAAAGAAGGAAAGATGGGAAGAGAACAAGGAAGGAAAAAGAAGGAAAGGAAGGAAGAAGAATGAAGAGGGAAGGAAAAGGGAGGGAAGGAAGGAAGGAAGGAAGGAAGGAAGGAAGGAAGGAAGGAAGGAAGGAAGGAAGGAAGGAAGGAAGGAAGGAAGGAAGGAAGGAAGGGAGATTATAATAAAAGTGAGGGAGTGTCACGATGTGAAATATTGCCAGTTGTATGTATATGCAGAGTCATGCATCCCTACTCTAATATTACGGTACATTCCAACACAAGCAGAACACGTGATGTGATCTTCTGCGCATGTGTGCATTCCTGATTCTCCATTAATCACTTCTGCCTTTGACTCTGACCGGAACGGTCACGTTTTATTAGCAAAAAATGTAATTATTCAGGATTTATTGTTTTTGTACCGAAATAAATATTTTCTACTAGACTTTTAATCTCGGCTTCATTTCTAACCGTCTGGATTCCAAGAAAAGATCCACATCGCCTCTGTGAGATTTATTCTCACCTTAACAGGGAGGGTCTGAGGGAAGTCCTGCCTTAGCACTTGGCCACCACAGGTGCCCTCGACACAAGTGACCTCAAGCTGGCCATGCCTACCCCAGCCACGCCCATCCCCCCCAGGCCAAACACAACACTAATGCGCCGCTCAATGAAATCGAGTTTGACATCCCTGCTCTAAATCCATATAGAATTATCATGATGCTATGGCTTCTTCAGAGACCACCCACCCCCACAAATTCTGGGATTGGCTCACCTGCCCTTGGAAGTTCCTTAAATGCAGAAGGAAGAAGTTGGCTTTCTCATAAAGCTGCTGAAGACGTACCAGGATGCAGGTCTCGTTCGTCAATCGCTGGGCCGCAGCTATGCCATCCATCAGTTTGATCAACACTTGGTGAATTTCCTGTGTCTTGACTTCGTTCTGAAATAGAATCGGTAATTTTGCCATCTCGAGGACATTGTATTTCAACCTTAGCAAATTTAAGAGGTGTGGACTTCAACTCCCAGAATTCCCCAACCAGCAAGGCTGGCTGGGGAATTCTGGGAGTTGAAGTCCACACCTCTTAAACAGAGGTGGATTTCAGCAGGTTCTGACCAGTTCTGGAGAACCAGTAGCAGAAATGTTGAGTAGTTCGGAGAACCGGTAAATACCACTTCTGACTATTCGCTGCCTCCCGAGTCCCAGCTGATCGGGAGGAAATGGGGATTTTGCAGTAACCTTCCCCTGCCACGCCCACCAAGCCTTGCCACGCCCACCAAGCCACGCCCACAGAACCTGTAGTAAAAAAAATGAAACCCACCACTGCTCTTAAAGTTATTGAGCTGAGAAACACTGCTGTATTTACTAGGGTGTGACCAAAAATTGTTTTTTTTTCTTAAAATTTAAGGGGTAAGAGTGTCAGCATTTTAGTTACAGTGCCATATTGCAGCAGAATTTCAGCTTACCCCCCAAAAATAATCAGTAATCCATACAAACTATAGGCAAATGTCATGCTTAACTACCACACTAGTTGTTACCTTCCAAGGTAGGCAAGACTAGGAAACCAAAGTTAACGCACGCTAATGTTACTTTTATTATAAGTTATAAATCTTATACTGTAAGTCTGAATGCATCTTCACTCTATCACCCTTTATCTTCCTGAGAACTAGGGAAGGTTCTTGTCTGAAATGCTTAGTCAGATTACCATTCTGTTCCGGACTCAAATTTCTTTTATCTGAAGGTTATCTTCATTAGAACTTTTCCTACTGTTCCTCAAGGTTATTTCTTCTTCCCATTACAGTTGTGTACATCTAACTCTGTTTCCCAATCTGGCAACTTTAAGATGTGTGGACTTCAAATCCCAGAATTCCTCAGCCAGTGCTTTAGGTTGGAAAGACCGGTCCACTTGGCCCAAATAGAGAGAACCACTAGTTTGAAAGAGGCCATCTATGTTAACCGAGGTGGCGCAGCGGTTAGAGAGCAGTACTGCAGGCTACTGATCATTTGAGTTCAGCTGTTCAAATCTCACCGGCTCAGGGTTGACTCAGCCTTCTATCCTTCCGAGGTACAGTAGGTAAAATGAGGACCCAGATTGTTGGGGGCAGTGTAAATATATACATTGCTTAATGGTGTAAACCGCTTAGAGAGTGCTTGCACTATGAGGCGGTATATAAATATCACTAATAAATAAATAAATAAATAAAACATTGAGCAGCCCTCTCTCAACTGATCAATGGAATTGCTTGCCTCCAGAAGTTGTGAATGCTCCGACACTGGAGGTTTTTAATAAGAGTTTGGACAACCATTTATCTGAAGTGGTATAGGGTCTCCTGCTTGCGCAGGGGTTGGACTAGAAGACCTCCAGGGTCCCTTCCAGTTCTATTATTCTGTTATTAGGATATGACACCCCCTATGTCTACAACACGGTCCTTTCAGCAGTCCCAAGAAGGTTTCACAACCATTTGCATTCTGATTCAGGTGATTCTGAGGATACAGGTAAATCCCCAAGCGGCCTGAACGACTCTCAGGAAGAATGCTAAGAACCAGATGACTGCAAAGGATATAAATCCTTCCATTCCCACCATTCAGTCAGAACTGAAGAAGCTTCTTGGATGAGAAGTGAAATGTTTTCAAGGAAGAAAAAACCCGAAGAAAGTCAGTTGCCTTTTGGAAAAGGCAAACTACGTCTTTTTTTTAAAAAAAAAGAAAAACTACGTCGCCTTCGATCTGATCTAAATGTAGTTCATAAAATCATCTGCCACAATGTCCTACCTGTCAATGACTACTTCAGCTTCAACCGCAACAATACACGAGCTCATAATATTTATTTATTTATTATTATTTATTTATTTTATTTATTAAAATTTCTATGCCGCCCAACTCCCGAGGGACTCTGGGCGGCTCACAGCATGTATAGAAAACATAACAAGTAAAAAACAATTTTGTTAAAAACCATATTAAAATACTATCCAGATTTAAAAATAACTTTCATTCATACCCTGCCTGCCGGAAGAGCCAAGTTTTTATTGCTTTACGGAAGGCCAGCAGGGTGGGGATAGTCCTGATCTCTGGAGGGAGCTGGTTCCAAAGGGAGGGGGCTCCCACAGAGAAGGCTCTCCCCCTCGGCCCCGCCAGCCGGCATTGCTTGGTCGATGGGACCTGGAGGAGACCCGCTCTGTGGGCCCTGACTGGTCGTAGGGAGGTATGCGGCAGGATGCGGTCCCGAAGGTAACCTGGCCCTGAGCCATGTAGGGCTTTAAAGGTAACGACCAACACCTTGAATTGGATCCGGAGACTAATGGGCAACCAATGCAGCTGGCGGAGAATTGGTGTTACGTGGGTGCATCTAGGTACACCCACCACAGCTCGCGCAGCTGCATTTTGCACCAATTGCAGTCGCCGGACACTCTTCAAGGGTAGCCCCATGTAGAGCGCATTGCAGTAATCTAGCCGTGAGGTGATAAGGGCATGAGCGACTGTGAGAAGTGCCTCCTTCTCCAAGTAGGGTCGCAATTGGTGCACAAGACGAACAATAGATACGAACTTAATGTAAACCGCTCCAAACTCGACTGCAGAAAATACGACTTCAGCAACAGAGTGGTCAATGCCTGAAATGCACTACCTGACTCTGTGGTTTCTTCCCCAAACCCCCAAAAATTTAACCTTAGACTGTCTACCGTTGTCCTCACCCCATTCCTAAGAGGTCTGTAAGGGGCATGCAATGGTAGGCACAATGGTGCCTACTGTCCCTGTCTTACTGTCCTATTATCCTCATTTATCTGTACTTACTTTGCTTATGTTTGTATTTATACAAATACCTGCTATCTTGTACATGTTTGACAAACAAACAAATAAAAATAAAATAAAAAACAAAAAATGTACCCTGTTTCCTCCAAAATAAGACATCCCCTGATAATAAGCCCAATCGGGCTTTTGAGTGCATGGCAATAAGGTCAAGAGCTTATTTCAGGGTTCAAAAAAATATAAGACAGGGTCTTATTTTGGGGGAAACACGGTACCTTTGCGGCCCAGACAGTGAAGCCCAAAGAACCATGACATCCATACAGCCTACATACTTACTGTCTTTGTTTTCCACACCCTGAGGTTCAACCCCACCAAGGGTAAATGCACAGGTTCTAAAAGGAAAGGAAGGTCTTCACATTGGCTCTGCGGAGACAGGACAAAAGCAGAAGAAAATCAACTCGAGACTGGCTAAATTTCACTTCTGCCTTTCATTTACACCCTGTGACGTAGTGAATATTGTCAGTTGTATGTCTATGCAGGGTGATGCATCCCTATCCTAATATTATGGTACATTCCAATACAAGCAGGACACGTGATGTGATATTCTGCGCATGTGTGCATTCCTGATTCTCCATTCTTCTTCTTGTGGTTTGGCTCTGACCGGGAGCGGTCGCATTTAATTAGCAAGAATGTAATTATTCAGAATTTATTGTTTTTGTACCGAAATAAATATTTTTATTAGACCTTTTAACTTCGGTTTCATTTCTAAATGTCTGAGCTCCGAGAGAAAGATCAATCATCGCCTCTATGAGATTAATTCTCACTCTAACACACCCCTCCCAGGAAACAGAAACGGGAATATTCTTATTAGAAATGCAAATATTATTATGGGGACTAAATCGTATGATGAGCGGTTATTGGAAGTATGAATGTCTAGTCTAACGAAGAGAAGAACTAGAGGTGACGTGATATCAGCATTTGAGGGGCTGTCACAGAAAAGAGTGAGGGTCAACCTATTCTCCAAGGAACTTAAAGGCAGGACAAGAAATAACAGTTGGAAACTTAAGGAGTAATTTCCTCACAGTGACAACAATTAATCGGTGGAACAGAAGTTCTCCAGAAGTTGTGGGTGCTCCATCACTGGAGGTTTTTCAGAAGAGATTGGACAACCATTAGTCCAGAATGGTATAGGGCAGGGGTGTCAAACTCAATTTCATTGAGGGATGCATCAGGGTTGTGTATGACCTTGGTGGGGCGGGGGACGTGGCCAGGGGGTGCGTGGCCAGCTCGATGTCACTCATTGAGGCTCTGTTTTCGGCTGTGACGGCCTCCTGCAGCCCTCTACCAGTGAAAACGGAGCCCAGGAGGCCTGCACGTGCTGCAAGCTCCGTTTTCACTGACAGAGGCACTGCGGCCCGGTCCTTCGCTGTTTCCAGGGCAGCCCCGCAGCCAGATCTAAGCGCCCTGTGGGCCGGATCTGGCCCGCGGGCCTTGAGTTTGACACCCCTGGTATAGGGTCTCCTGCTTGAGCAGTGGGTTGGACTAGAAGACCTCTGAGGTCCCTTCCAACTCTGTTATTCTGTTCCCCAAAGCATCTGAAGCAGGCTAAGAAGGAGGAACTACCAGTAGTTCTCTTCGAACTCCGCGCGCTTGGACAGACCAACAGGTGCTTTCTCACCAACGTCTCTTCCATTTCCACAGCTTCAGCCACGTATTTCTGGATCAGTCGACGGTCACATACAAGCTCCGTGAGCCACATCCCAGAGAGTCTCGTCTGGAACAGGAATACAACAAAGAGCAGCAGCCCTGGAGGAGACAAATGAGATGAACCAGAGAAGGACTCACTAACGATCTTCTGCTAGCTAGAGTTTGATGGTGGTCGCTCTCACAAAACGGAAATGCTTGCCCGATTCCACAAGTAGCTAAAATGTACAGGTACAACCAGTCACAAGCTTACATTGATTATTAGAAGACACACCGCGATGGTGGTTTCCATCAACCAGGGGTTGCCACAAAGAAGAGGGAGTCAAGCTATTCTCCAAAGCACCTGAGGGCAGGACAAGAAGCAATGGGTGGAAACTAATCAAGGAGAGAAGCAACCTAGAACTTAGGAGAAATTTCCTGACAGTTAGAACAATTAATCCGTGGAACGGCTTGCCTCCAGAAGTTGTGAATGATCCAACACTGGAAGTTTTTAAGAAGATGTTGGATAACCATTTGTCTGAAGTGGTGTAGGGTTTCCTGCCTAAGCACGGGGTTGGACTAGAAGACCTCCAAGGTCCCTTCTAAATCTGTTGTTGTTGTTATTATTTATTTATTTATTTATTTATTTATTTATTTATTTATTTATTTATTTATTTATTTATTTATTTATTTATTTATTTATTTATTTATTTTTGTGAGATGCGTATACCGCCTCACAGTGCAAGCACTCTCTAAGCGGTTTACACCATTAAGCAATGTATATATTTACATTGCCCCCAACAATCTGGGTCCTCATTTTACCTACCTCGGAAGGATGGAAGGCTGAGGCAACCTTGAGCCGGTGAGATTTGAACCGCTGACCTGCGGATCACAGTCAGCTAAAGTGACCTGCAGTACTGCCTCTAACCGCTACGCCACCTTGGCTCATTATTATTATTATTATTATTATTATTATTATTATTATTATTATTATTATTATTATTATTATTATTATTATTATTATTATTATTATTATTATTATTATTATTATTATTATTATTATTATTATTACAGATGCTCTTCCCCACAACACCACCACAACTGACCTTTGTCTGATTTCTATTGTTTTTGGATGTGTTTTATTCTATTTTGTTTTCCGAGCTAGAAAGTATGCTTCCCCACCCAATTCGGGGTCATTTCCCCACCATGCTGATCTTCTAAGAACGCGGAACGTCTTGGAAATAAAAGTGATGCTTCCCAACTTCCCACTTTTTTTTTAATTATAAAAATTCAGTGAAGGAAAGAAGAGCATGCTGGGTGCCAAGAGTGATGGCCTTGAGCTCCTGAGCAAAAAGAAGACTACACATCTAAATCTAATCATCCCTCGGTCCTGAATTGTCCACTCCATTTTTGCCATCTTCCAAACAGGAGGTTGAAAGCCATCAACTCTCTATTGCAGCGTTTCTCAACCTTGGCAGTTTGAAGATGTGTGGACTTCAACTCCCAGAATTCCCCAGCCAGCAACGCTGGCTGGGGAATTCTGGGAGTTGAAGTCCACACATCTTCAAACTGCCAAGGTTGAGAAACGCTGCTCTATTGAATCTCCTTTCCAAGCCTTAGGATTCTCATCCTCCAGGTCATAGAGATGCAAGGGATCGGAGCCTAGAAGGGTCTGGGGAGGGGCCTAGAAGCATCACATGAGGCCTGGTTAGACTAAGGCAGTGTTTCTCAACCTTGGCCACTTTAAGACCTGTGGACTTCAACTCCCAGAATTCCCCAGCCAGCCTTGCTGGCTGGGGAATTCTGGGAGTTGAAGTCCATATATCTTAAAGTGGCCCAAGGTTGAGAAAACTGGACTAAGGACTTCTGTAGAGATTCTCAGTCCAGGTCATGGTTGTCCCAAAGGTGCTTTTTTTCAGGAGGCAACTGGACTTGGTTTTTTTTTCTTTTGAAGACATTTCTCTCCTCATCCAAGAAGCTTCCTCAGCTCTGACAGGATAGTGGGGAATGGAAGGATTTATTTATATTCCTTCCATTCCATTCCCCACTATCCTGACAGAGCTGAACATTCAGTCTTGGTGGGGGGAGGGTAGTTCTTCCCCAGACTTTATCCTGGATCATTGCCACCTAGCCTCAGCTCATATGCAGAGTGCATTTCCCCTTGCATGCTACTTTTTCAAGAAAGAGCCCATGCCAGTCCTTCCATTGGGCTCCTATCCTTCCCTCCCTCCTTAACTCATTTTGGTGTCAATCAAGGAGAATATTTGTGGCGAGGGGTTGAAACGAGGGGGGTCCTTGGTGCTCTCTGAGCTTGGTGGTTTTCTTGCAGACCTTTCATTTCCCAAACTAGGTAACATCATCAGTGCCTAGTAACATTGTTGCAGTGCCTAGTAACATTGTTGCAGTGCCTGCAACAAAACAATCATAATAATAATAACAACAGAGTTGGAAGGGACCTTGGAGGTCTTCTAGTCCAACCCCCTCCCTAGACAGGAAACCCTACACCACTTCAGACAAATGGTTGTCCAACATCTTCTTTAAAACTTCTAGTGTTGGAGCATTCACAACTTCTGGAGGCAAGCTGTTCCACGGATTAATTGTTCTAACTGTCAGGAAATTTCTCCTTAGTTCTAAGTTACTTCTCTCCTTGTTTAGTTTCCACCCATTGCTTCTTGTCCTGCCCTCAGGTGCTTTGGAGAATAGTTTGACTCCCTCTTCTTTGTGGCAACCCCAGAGATATTGGAACACTGCTATCATGTCTCCCCTTGTCCTTCTTTTCATTAAACTAGACATACCCAATTCCAGCAACCGTTCTTCATATGTTTTCGCCTCCAGTCCCCTAATCATCTTGGTTGCTCTTCTCTGCACTCTTTCTAGAGTCTCAACATCCTTTTTACATCGTGGCGACCAAAACTGAATGCAGTATTCTAAGTGTGGCCTTACCAAGGCATTATAAAGTGGTATTAACACTTCACGTGATCTTGATTCTATCCCTCTGTTAATGCAGCCTAGAACTGTGTTGGCTTTTTTGGCAGCTGCTGCACACTGCTGCCAAAAAAGCCAACACAGTTCTCTCTCATGTTTGGAGAGCACCAAGGATCCCTGACTTTGGGGTGCCCTGCCCTACCCTCTCCTGCTAGGCTGGCACTCACGGTTCAACTCCATGCCCCCCTGTCCATCTGGTCAGCTCCTCGCTCCGCTGGAGGACAACAGCTGCTCTCCAGCTCCTGCCCGGCATCCATTGAAGACGACTTGACCAGGCGCAACCCAGCGAGTGGAGAGCCCAGAGGTTGCTGGCTTCTCTTGCCAGGCACTCTGCTGCGCAATTCCAGCTTTCCAAGTCACGGTTGCGTCGCTTCCTGTTGTGTTGCTGCTACTGGTGGTGCTGACCTCTAGGCCAAGGCACTAGAGAAGGGAACACGGCTGGCCATCAGGAAAACTTCTCACTTCCAGATATTTCCGTCTTGGCTCAGAGCTGATGGAGGAGGGCAGCACAGGCTGCGGAGCCACGAGAAGCCATCCGCAGGGATCTTGCAAACACGTCCCAGCCTCAAGGCTTGGAGGCACCCCGTGCAGGCCCCCCCAGGGCCCTGGAGAAAGGCAGAGAGATTTGGGGTGTCCGGCACTGCCCCCATAGTCGTATGGGACATGGGTGTCACCGATGGATGTCCCCGAAGCTGGATCTTGACTTTGCTGTCTCTGATTGGGATCTACCAAATCCAGAGTGACTGGAACAATAAAACGAAATGTGTCCTAAAGCAAGCTTTAGGGTCCCAAAGGAGCTTTTTCAGGAGGCAACTTGGTTTTCTTGGTTTTTTTTTCTTTTTTCACCCAGGTTGCTCCTGGTTCCTGTGGACTGCAGTTTTTCCTCTGAAAATCCGTTCCTTCTCCCACACCATTCACAGGGTGTTGGAAGTAGGAATGGATTTCCAGAGGGGAGGAAATTGCAGACTACAGGAACCAGGAGCACCACTCAGGTGACCCTGAGGACACCGATAAACCTCCACGTGCTTCAGCAACCCTCTGAAAGGATGCAAATGACCAGCTGTCTGCAAGGAATATAAATCCTTCTATTCCCCACCATATAGTCAGAGCTGAAGAAGCTTCTTGGAAGGAAAAAACAAGAAAGTCCAGTTGCCTCCTGAAAAGGCACCTTTGGGACAACTGTGACCTGGATGACTGAGAATCTCTACAGACTTTCAAACTTTAGAGTGGTTTAGCAATAGCAATAGCAACAGCACTTAGATTATATACCGCTTCATAGTGCTTTACAGCCCTCTCTAAGCGGTTTACAGAGTTCAGCATATTGACCCCAACAATCTGGGTCCTCATTTTACCGACCTCAGAAGGATGGAAGGCTGAGTCAACCTTGAGCCGGTGAGATTTGAACTGCTGAACTGCTGAACTGCAGTGCTACACTTTAACCACTGCACCACCTCGGCTCTTTAAATGAACATCCAGGTGTTTTACTAACTAAACCAATTTGGATATTACAGGTAGTCCTCGACTTATAACCACAATTGAGCCCCACATTTCTGTTGCTAAGCAAGACAGTTGTTAAGTGAGTTTTGGCCCATTTTCAAGACCTTACCTGCCACCGTTGTTAAGTGAATCCCTGCAGTTGTTAAGTTAGCAACATGATTGTTAAGTGAATCTGGTTTCCCCCTTGATTTTGCTGGTCAGAAGGTCACAAAAGGGGATCGCATGATCCCTGAGAAACTGCAACCGTCATAAATACGAGACACTTGCCAAGCGTTTGAATTTTGATCACATAACCACAGGGATGTGGCAAGGGTCATAAGTGTGAAAAACGGTCATATGTCATTTTTTTCAGTGCTGTTGCCATTTTGAACGGTCACTAAATGAATTGTAAGTCGACAATTACCTGTATTTAAATAAATTGGATATTATCAGGGAGATGATTCAGATTTGGAGAGCCCCTCTGGGCCAATCTATAAAGAGCTAGCTAATAGATTCACACAAGATGTGAAACCTAGCAAACCTTGGTTTGTTTGCTTTATGGGACAACATATAATGCAAACATCATCAAGGTTATTTGTAGGACTCAAAGTACTTTTTCAAGAGGCAATTGGATTTTCTTGTTTTTCTTTGTTTGGCTTCTCATCCAAGAAGCTTTTTCACCTCTGACTGATTACATATTACAGATTAGTAGAGTTGGAAGGGACCTTGTAGGTCATCTAGTCCAACCCCCTGCTCAAGCAGGAGTTCCTACACCATTTGAGACAGATGGCAGTCCAGTCTCCCCTTGAAGGTCGCAAGTGTTGGGGCTCTCACAACCTCCTCTGGCAAGCTGTTTCACTGGTTGATCGCTCTCACCGTCAGAAAGTTTCTCCTCACTTCCAGGTTGAATCTCTCCTTGGTCAGCTTCCATCCATTATTCCTTGTCTGGCCTTCTGGTGCCTTGGAAAACAGCCTGACCCCCTCCTCTCTGTGGCATCCCCTCAAGTATTGGAACACTGCTATCAGTGTTACTAACTTAAGAACTGCAGTGATTCACTTAACAACTGTGGCAAGAAAGGTTGTAAGATGGGGCAAGAGTCACTTAACAAATGTCTCCTTTAATAACAAAAAATTTCAGCCCAATTGTGGTCGTAAGTCAAGGACCATCTGTACAACTGCAAATGCAAAGGTCAGGTCTCCAATCGTGCACGCTTCGCCCATGTTCTTATCCTGACCTTTGCTCTCTTATGCATCTGACACCCTTGCACTTCCAGGGGTCTCCAACCTTGGCAACTTTAAGACTTGTGGACTTCAATTCCCAGAATTCTTCAGACAGCTTTGCTGTCTGAGGAATTCTGGGAGTTGAAGTCCACAAGTCTTAAAGTTGCCAAGGTTGGAGACCCCTGTCTTTGGTGAATTAGCCCCCACGGATTTGCTCTTGGCCCAAGGTCCAGATTTGAAGATGCAGCTAGGGCTTCCGGTGGTGGCCAAGCCTGTCTTTTCTCCGCCCCTTTGACCAGCTGTGCAAACACATCGCAAGTTGTCCCAAAGGTGCTTTTTTCAAGAGGCAACTGGATTTTTTTTTCTTTTGAAGACATTTCGTTTCTCATCCAAGAAGCTTCTTCAGATCTGACAGGACAGGGGGGGGAATTATATTTTATGTATTTATATTTATATTTTATAAATGATTTATATTTTATGTATTTATTTTATTTATTATTTTGTCAAACATTTACAAGATACCAGGTATAAGTATAAACATGAATATGAACATAGGAAATGGGTACGAATAAATGAGGACAGTAGGACAGGGACGGTAGGCACGCTGTTGTGCTTATTGCACACCCCTTATTCCTTGCAAGCAGCTGGTAATCTGCATACTTTTAGAGCAGTGCATTCGCTGGCTGGGGAATTCTGGGAGTTGAAGTCCAGACATCTTCAAGTTGCCAAGGTTGGGAAACACTGTTTTAGAGAGTCGTTGAAGCACTTTATCTACATCCTCAGCTTTTTGGATGAGAAGCGAAACATCTTTATTTATTTATTTTATTTTATTTATTTATTTTTGTCAAGTACGTGTTGGTAATATACATAGATATAACATTGTTTATATACATAAGATGGGTACCGATAAGAGGGACCATTAGGACAGGGACGGTAGGCATGCTGGTGCACTTATGCACGCCCCTTACTGACCTCTTAGGAATCGGGTGAGGTCAACAGTGGACAGTCTAAGGGTAAAGTTTTGGGGGTTTGGTGACGAAACCACAGAGTCGGGTAGTGAGTTCCAGGCATTTACCACTCTGTTGCTACAGTCGTATTTTCTACAGTCAAGTTTGGAGCGGTTCACTTTGAGTTTGTATCTGTTGTGTGCTCGTGTATTGTTGTGGTTGAAGCTGAAGTAATCGTTGACAGGAAGGACGTTGTAGCAGATAATTTTATGAGCTATGCTTAGGTCGTGCCTAAGGTGACGTAGTTCTAAGCTTTCTAAGCCCAGGATTTCAAGTCTGGTTGCGTAAGGTATTCTGGTGCGAGTAGAGCAGTGGAGGACTTTTCAAAGTAAAAACCAGAAAGTCCAGTTGCCTCCTGAAGAAAAAGCACCTTTGGGACAACCATGACCCGGATGGCTGAGAATCTCTACAGGCATCTCAAGCTCCTTCTCTGCAGTTGACCCTGTCTGGCAAACACGGATCTCTGTCCTGCTCTGAGACGTAACCGATCCCTGGGAGATCCAGGGTAAAATGAGGGGATAGCTGGAAACCTCAATGACACTCCAGGACCAGGAGAGGGCTGAAGAGGAAACAGAGTTGCAAGGGAGCAAGAAGAGAGGGTTAATGATAAGGAAGGTCAACCAATTCGGCCCCAGCACCCTGAAGCTGCCGTAGCTCACGCAGGCAGCTGGGTGCCTGCCAGAATCCCTCCGGATCATGCGAGATTACTTTCCCGGTCATAGTAAAAGCTACAAGTGGGATTTCCGAGCAAGGCAAGGGCTTTGGCAGGAAATCAGCTTATTCCGCTGCAGGGAGCTGGTTAAAGGCTCCGTTCCTGTGAAGTTCTTTGGAAATTAAGACGTAACAGTGTCTACTAGGGGTCTCCAACCTTGGCAACTTTAAGACTTGTGGACTTCAATTCCCAGAATTCCTCAGCCAGCAAAGCTGGCTGAGGAATTATGGGTGTTGAAGTCCACAAATCTTAAAGTTGCCAAGGTTGGAGACCCCTGGACCAGGGGTGGGCAAACTATGGTTCTTTGAGGACCTGTGGACTTCAACTCCCAGAATTCCTCAGCCAGCCATGCATGCATGGCTGGCTCAGGAATTCTGGGAATTGAAGTCCACAAGTCTTAAAGTTGCCAAGGTTGGAGACCCCTGGACCAGGGGTGGGCAAACTATGGTTCTTTGAGGACCTGTGGACTTCAACTCCCAGAATTCCTCAGCCAGCCATGCATGCATGGCTGGCTCAGGAATTCTGGGAATTGAAGTCCACAAGTCTTAAAGTTGCCAAGGTTGGAGACCCCTGGACCAGGGGTGGGCAAACTATGGTTCTTTGAGGACCTGTGGACTTCAACTCCCAGAATTCCTCAGCCAGCCATGCATGCATGGCTGGCTCAGGAATTATGGGAGTTGAAGTCCACAGGTCCTCAAAGAGCCATAGTTTGTCCACCACTGCTCTAGACATATAACTATCAGTTAGCTACTGCAAAATAAGGAAGAGTCTTGTGGCGCTTTAAAAACTGGCAAATTGATCTGGCCAGATGGCCAGTTTTCCTCAATCTGGGTCCAGCAGATAGGGAGAAGTTTCATATAGGTACGCCCTTGACCATTGACCATTTCATATAGTTTCATATAGGTACGCCCTTGACCATTCGTTTAGTGACCATTCGAAGATACGACGGCACTGAAAAACTGACGTATGATCGTTTTTCACGCTTACGACCATTGCAACATCCTTGTGGTCATGTGATCAAAATTAGGATGCAAGTGGCTCACATTTATTTTATTTTATTTTTAAATTTTATTGATACATTTTCCTTTAACATACACAAGTGCTTAATAAACCTTGTATTGTCAGGGTCAATTTACTTATGCATAATAATAGTAATGATAATATTGTTTACTTGTACAATGTACAAGTAACGATATTCTTCCAAATTCTAATTTCTACCTCTATTATGTAACCATTGGTAAAACAAACCCCATGTTAAAAAAATATTCTGTATCTTCTTTATCCTTTATCTTTAATGTTAACCTATCCATTTCCGCACAGTCTCACATTTATGACGGATGCAGCACCCCGGGGTCAGGTGATCCCCTTTTGTGACTTTCTGACAAAATCCATCGGAAGCCAGATTCACTGAACGACGTTACTAGCTGAACTGATGGGATAGGAATTTATTCCTACCGAGGCGATATAGATCTTGTTCCCTCGAAGTCATCCTTACTTAGAAAACAAAACCAAGATTTAATTCTAATTAACAAAATATTTATTTCAGTATAAAAGTAACAAAACATAAACCTTAATAAGCTACATTGTCCCAGTCAAGAATTCACATCTGCCTCGGGTGGAGGCTTGCAGGAGAAGAAGGAAGGAGGAGACAAACTCCTGGGATGCACACATGCGTAGAAACACATATCGCATGTCTGCTTGATTAGAAAATACAGTAGATCTAGAAATATAGTAGAAGACTAAGAAATATAGCACAGAGGCTCAACTGACAATATATTCACATCGTGACATGAACAATGGCAGCGATTCGCTTAACCACGGTGGCAAGAAAGCTTGTAAAATGGGGCAAAATTCACTTACCAACGGTCTTGCTTAGCAACAGAAATTTTGGGCTCAATTGTGATCATATGTCGAGGACTACCTGTACAACTGTTGCAGGATCCCGGGATCATGTAATCCAGGGGTGGGTTCTAACTTACCTCGCTGCCGGTTTGCTTCCTTCGCGCGCGTCCATTTAAAAAAAAATTTTTTTAAAAAAGCCAAAAACAAAATGGCGACACATGTGAAGTGCCGATAACTCACCTTCTGCACATGCACAGAAGAAAAAAAAGATTTTAATTAAAAAAAAAAAAAGATGGCGGCACCCTCATACTGGCACCGACCGAATCGGATCCGTGACGTCATCGTGACGTCACCAGCGGGTCGCTACCGGTTTGGGCAAGCCGGTCTGAACCGGTCCGAACTCACCTCTGATGTAATCCCTATTTGTAACCTTCCTAGCTGCCTTTTGGAAAACCCGATTCGCTTAATGATGTGATTCACTGGACAACCGGAGGAGAAAAGATTGTAAAATCAGGCATGACTCGCTTAGCAACTGCATCCCTTAGCAAAGGGAGTTAAAATCCCAATTGTGGTCGTAAGTCGAGGACTACCTGTAGCCTGCTCTTGCATGGCAAGGGAGCAAAATGATGTTTAATCTGATCTGCAGTGCCACAGGAAGACAGCAGAGGGCAGCAAAGGAACATTGTTTTCAAGTGAGGGAACCACTGGAACCAGTTTAAATGAGGGGCATTTTCCTTTCAAATTGAAAAGTAATCTTGAATAAATTAAGCTCTCATTTGTGAACAGCGATTTCATGAAAAGTTGAGGCAAGCGCTCCTTTAATCATTTCTCATTCTCATTTTTTTTAAATCCTCCAGCTATGGTTCAATTAGAAAATTGTAATGTTCCCCAATCTTATTGGTTCCTAGGATCTCCTGGTGACTTCATGAACATCTGGAGAAGTTTCCTGACAGATGTATGGAAGCAATTTAACAGAATAACAGAGTTGGAAGGGACCTTGGAGGTCTTCTAGTCCAGGAATCTCATAACCTTGGCAACTTTAAGGCTTGTGGACTTCAATTCCCAAAATTCCTCAGCCAGCAAAGCTCAAAGCTGGCTGAGGAATTCTGGGACTTGAAGTCCACAAGTCTTAAAGTTGCCAAGGTTGGAGACCCCTGTAATCTAGTCCAACCCCCTGCTCAAGCAGAAGACCTTATCATATTTCAGATAAACGGCTGTCCGATCTCTTCTTAAAAACCTCCAGTGATGGAGCACCCACAACTTCTGGAGGCAAACTGTTCCACCGTGTCACGATGTGAATATTGTCAGTTGTGAGTCTATGCAGGGTGATGCACCCCTATTCTAAATATGATGGTACTTCCCAATACAAGCAGAACACGTGATATGATATTCTGCGCATGTCTACATTCCATATCCACCATTAATCACTTCTGTTATGTCTTCTGACCTGAACGGTTGTGTTATTTAGCAAAGATGTAGTTTATTCAGGATTTATTGTTTTATATTGTTTTGTACTGAAATAAATATTTTCTATTAGACATTTAATCTTGGTTTTATTTCTAACTATTGAATTCCAAGTAAAAGATCCAAATGTCGCCTCTACGGGGATATTCTCCCCTTAACACACCGGTTGATTGTTCTCACTGTTAAGAACTTTCTCCTTATTTCTAGGTTGGTTCTCTCCTTGATTAGTTTCCATCCATTGCTTCTTGTCCTGCCCTCAGGTGCTTTGGAGAATAGGTTGACCCCCTCTTCTTTGTGGCAGTCCCTCGGATATTGGAACACTGCTATCATGTCACCCCTGGTCCTTCTTTCCATTAAACGAGATATACCCAATTCCTGTTCTCCATATATATTTAGCCTTCAGCCCCCTAATCATCTTAGTTGCTCTTTTCTGCACTCTTTCTGTAGTCTCTACATCTTTTTTATAATATGGTTACCAAAACTGGATGCAGCATTCTAAGTGCGGCCTTACTAAGGCTTTATAAATTTGGCACAGTCCATCTTCCAAACCTATGTCTCTCCATTTCAGCAACTATTTAAAACGTGTGGACTCCAACTCCCAGAATCCCCCAGCCAGTGCTGAGCTCTAATTTTATTATTATTATTTTTCTGATTTGAAGAGTTTGTTCAGGAAAGTCACAGAGCCTCCTCGGTAGTTTTGATTGATCTTGGAAAGCTAAGACCTAAAATAAAATTTAAAAAAAGAAACTCTTAGCTCTTACTTTCCTGCCATTTTCTAAAAATGGCAATTGTAAATGAATAAAACACAGAATAAATTTAATATAGTTTATATCACTGTTCTCCTCCCCACCCTTCATGGTTTTCAAACTAAAAGAAAATGAAAATAAAATAAAATAGTCCTAGCTCCTAACCTCTTGCCATTTTCTGAAAATGGCAATTATAAAGGAATAAAGCATAGAATAAATTTAATATAGTTTATATCACTGTTCTCCTCCCCACCCATCATGGTTTTCAAACTAAAAGAAAAAGAAAAGAAAATAGTCCTAGCTAGTCCTAACCTCTTGCCATTTTCTGAAAATGGCAGTTATAAAGGACTAAAGCATAGAATAAATTTAATATCATTTATATTGTCTGAGATGGTATAGGGCAGGGGTGGCCAAACCATGGCGCATGCGCCAAACGTGGCGCATTGGATGATTAAAAGTGGCGCATTGCATCCTTGCGCCTACTTATTTTTTTAAAATAGGTGTCATAACTGCATCCATCTTAATATTTTCAACACCAAAGTGATCTCAGTTCAATTCGTACAGCCTTCGGTAATGTTCAACTTCTCGGTGTCTGAAACTTAGAATGGAACTTGTGAGGTGTTGCTTTAGGCGGGTTTACAAACGCACGAATATTTTTATCAGTGTTGCCATTGCGTGTTCCTGCTCAAACGATCGCAAACACCGAGCACTAGCAACACATCATGGGTTTGAAGTCACGTGCAAATGAGCGGCGAGCGTTCGATATGGTCAGTCAGTTCTGAGTGAGCCATCGTGGCGTGGAGTTTGAAGCAGTGTTTTATTGAGTGTACTAGCGTGGTTTTTGTATTGAGAGTGATTGAAAGACAGATTAAATATATATTACTTTTGTCAAAGAAGAGCGCCACTACTTTTTCTTGACGCAAACAGAGAATTCAAATTCCACATAATTGATATTCTGTGTGATACGACGTACGTACTTGTGATCTATTTGTTCTTTTCACATTTTTTTAGCTTTATACTTTTCTATGCTTAAATTCCTGTTATCCATTACAGTGCAAAAGAAAATTGAATTGCGTGATTGAGTTATTCCTTTTCCTCCCTTAAGCAAAGCAGATCCTACCCCTATCCCTATTTTGCAACCCCAAACGTGAAAGTAAGAAGGTAAAAAACGTGCTTGAGTTGTATGGCGCATCTGAACTCGTCTGTGAAAAAATTGGTGCATGTTATGCTTAAAGTTGGCCACCACTGGTATAGGGTCTCCTGAGCAGGGGGTTGAGCTAGAAGACCTCCAAAGGTCCCTTCCAACTCTTGTTAGTCTGTCATTATTACTTCTCTCCCCCCCCCCCATGGTTTTCACAGACTAAAAGACCTTAAAAAGCAATATTCTTAGCTCCTACCCACCCCCTACCATTTTCTGAAAATTGGAAAATAAACCACATCTTATCACCTGTTAATGCCAGCCTCTCAAACTGCAATTAAGATCCAGCTGCCTCTTCCATCCAAAAGCTGGCAGCCCTTGATTGGCTACTAATTGGCATCACAGCGCCTGGGGAGAAAAGCAAAGGCAGCTGTTAATGATCTGGGGGTGGATTTATACCCTCCATTTAACTGGAGGTGTCAAAATCAAGGTTTCAAGTCCTCCGCTGGTTCAGGAGGCCCCAGGGCTGAGAGATGGAGTCAATCCACATAGGGGGAAAATAGGCTTGATGTGTTCCATTCATGGCAACAATCCCACGTTAATTTAGTGATAAGTACAGAGTAAGCATAGCAGGCAGTTACTCCTCTTCAATGGTGATTCCGTCTTTTATCAGATATAGAGATATACACATACACACAGAGAGATGAGCAGACTGCATGAGAATGCAGGCAAACCCATTTCTGAGATTCACCTGCATCTAGCCATCTTTGGAAGCTCACACACACACACACACACACCAACAGAAATGGAAAAATCCCTCTAGCCTCACCAAGGAAGAATGGATGGAAAAAGAGATGAAACTGACAAGAGATGGCAAAATGGACTGTTTTCATTAGAAGAAGAAAAATAATTAATCGATTCGGCTTTGGATCATCCAGGTTTGGTTCTACCTGGAAACTTTTTTTCTGGAGAAAGGGAAAAAAATATTGACTTTGAGTTGGTTGGTTATTGTCTGTCATCTGCACCTCTATAACTGTCTGGTTCGGTTCTGCAACCCAACAAGACAGACACAGACTTCAGAGGATAATAAGAACTGCAGAAAAAACAATTACTGCCAACATATCTTCCATTGAGGACCTGTATACTGCATGAGTCAAAAAGAGAGCCGTGAAAATATTTACTGACCCCTCGCATCCTGGACATAAATTGTTTCAACTCCTACCCTCAAAACGAGGCTATAGAGCACTGCACACCAAGACAACTAGACACAAGAACAGTTTTTTTTACCGAACGCCATCACTCTGCTAAACAAATAATTCCCTCACTACTGTCAAACTATTCACTATGGCTGCATTACTATTACTATTAGTCTTCTCATCGTTCCTATCACTCATCTCCTCCCACTTATAATTTGTTGCTTGTATCCTTACGATTTATATCAATATTGATTGTTTCCCGATTGCTTATTTGTACCCTATGACAATCATTAAGTGTTTTTTACCTCATGATTCTTGACAAATGTATCTTGTCTTTTTATGTACACTGAGAGCATATGCACCAAAGACAAATTCCTTGTGTGTCCAATCACACTTGGCCAATAAACGAATTCTATAAAGAATTCTATTCTATTCTATTCTATTCTATTCTATTCTATTCTATTCTATTCTATTCTATTCTATTGTCAGAAGGTCGCAAAAGGGGATGACGTGACCCCGGGACAGTGCAATCGTCATAAATATGAGTCCGTTGCCAAGGGTCTGAATTTTGATCTTGTGACCATGGAGATGCTGCAACGGTCTTAAGTGTGAAAAGTCACTTTTTTCAGTGCCGTTGTAACTTTGAACAGTCACTAAGTGGACTGTTGTTAGTCAAGGACTACGTGTGCATTTCCTTCCCCTTGCTTTCTCTTTCCCATTCCCTACTATCTTTATTTCATTTGTATGTTATACTATTTATTTATTGATTTATTATTCGCACTTGTATGCCGCCCACTCCACAGGGACTCTGGGCGGCTCACAACAATAAGAAATCTACATGCAAACAATAAATATTGGAAAAAACATTAAAAACAATGATTATTAAAAAACATTAAAAATGTTAAAAAATGATTTTTTTATGATTTTATACTATTTTAGTATAATAGTATAAATGATTTTATACTATTTTATACTATGATTTTATACTATTTTAGTATAATAGTATACATGATTTTATGATTTTATACTATTAATATCTCAAAGGTGCTTTTTTTTCAAGAGGCAACTGGACTTTCTGGTTTTTCTTTGAAGACGTTTCGTTTCTCATCCAAGAAGCTTCTTCAGCTATGATTTAATACTTTTTTTTTCAAAAGGAAGTTTGTTTTTCCTTTCTCCCTCTCTTCGGGCCGCACAAAAAAAATTGCTTGGGTTCCAACTTCTCTTGGTAGATTTCCCGAGGAAAGGAAAGGAGATGGACAATGGACAAAAAAGAGGGTGTAGAAATGGGAGCTGATGTCATCTACGCATATACAAACACACTCACCAAAAATTTAAAAAAAAGCTTTGGGAATAAGGCAGAGCCATTGTATAATGCAAGGCTGAACTAAAACCAACCAGAAAATAAACAACTAAAGAACAACACTGGAATATTAATAACATTTTTCTTCTGGTGAACTTGCCAAGATCTAAGAGCCAGCAGGATTGCTCACTGATATTTCAACTTTTCTCGGATCTTCTATCTCCAATATTTATTTAATGCAGTTTATTTGATGCATTTTTACAACAGCTCTACACCAACCCTGCTTGCAAGAAAAGGGGAAACTTTAAAAGATGGGGTGGGGAGATGAAAAAGAACCAGCAGGCTGTAGTAGCTCAGATGTCGAACTTGGTTTGGGTGTATCCGGGTTCGGTCTTCACACATTCAGATATTTGGGAGTCAATTCCTTTTACTCAGCTTGTAGCTGGAGAGATAAAATAGCTTTTTCTGAGAGGTCCTTGGCGCTCTCTGAACTTGGCTGTTTCCTTGCAGATGTTTCATTACCCAGACTAGGTAACATCATCAGTGCTAGTAGAATATAAAACGAGAGCAAATCCCACCCCCTACTAGCACTGATGGTGTTACCTAGTTTGGGTGATGAAACGTCTTCAAGAAAACAATCAAGCTCAGAGAGCACCAAGGACACTACATTTCAACCCTGAGCTACAAATATCCTCTATTGATATTGGATCCTTTTGGATAGGAAGGAATCCAAAAGATCTTCTGTGGTTAAATTTATCTTGAATACTGAATATATTCGACATGTACACGGCAAGTGAGAACAATCAAGTTGCCTTCAGAAGTCGTGGGAGCTTCATCACTGGAAGCTTTCAAGAAGAGACTGGACTGCCATCTGTCAGAAATGGTGTAGGCTCTCCTGTTTGGGCGGGGGAGGGGGGTTGGACTAGATGAACTGTAAGGTCCCTTCCAACTCTGTTAATCTGTTAAGACTGTTGGTGTGTTGCTACGTTAGTCTTGCTCCTCATTCCTTGGTATTGGCAACAGGCTATTTATGATTTTTGGGTCCTTATTTGTTGGTGGTCTCATCACCACCACATGTTGCCCATGTCCTAGCCTTGAGAGACAAAGGGGAGCTGATTTGCAAAAAAGAAGCCTATAACTATGTTTCTTTTGGAGGGGAAAAGTGCAAAGAAGAACAACTAAGATGATTAAAGGCCTGGAAACTAAAATATATGAAGAATGGTTGCAGGATTTGGGGTTGGCTAGTCTAGAGAGAAGAAGGACCAGGGGAGAAATGATAGCAGTATTCCAGTATTTGAGGGGCTGCCACAAAGAGGAGGAGGTCAACTTATTTTCCAAAGCACCAGAGAGCAGGACAAGAAACAATGGATGGAAACTAATCAAGGAGAGAAGCAACCTGGAATTGAGGAGAAAAAACTTCCTAACAGTGAAAACAATTAACCAGTGGAACCGAAGTTGCCTTCAGATGTTGTGGGTGCTTCATCACTGGAGGTTTTTAAGAAGAGACTGGACAGCTACTTGATTGAGGTTCCTTCCAGCTCTATTCAGATTGATTAATTGACTACATGATGTGTCACGTAGTGAATATTGTCAGTTGTATGTCTATGCAGGGTGATGCACCCCTATCTAATATTATGGTACATTCCAATATAAGCAGAACACGTGATATGATGTTCTTTATGCATGTCTACATTCCTAAGCCACCATTAATTCTCTTCTGCCTTAGCTCTTGACCTGAACGGTCGTGTTTTCTTAGCAAAGATGTAATTATTCAGGATTTATTGTTTTTGTACTGAAATAAATATTTTCTATTCGACTTTAATCTCGGTTTTTATTTCTAACTGTCTGAATTCCAAGAAAAGATCTAAATCGCCTCTATGAGATTTCATTCTCATCCTCAACATGATGGATACCAGAATCTCCCACTTTCCATCATCGAATGGATGCACAGCACTTAGAATTAAGATCCTTTCATGGCCCAAACTAGGTAACATCTTCAGCGCTAGTAGAATATAACATGTGAGCAAATCCCAGCGCTGATGATGTTGCTTAATTTGGGTCATGAAACGTGTTGTGTTCTGACTGACCTATAACTGAACCATAAACTTGTTTTGACTAGATGACCTCTGACTGAACTTTAAGTTGTTATGTTTCTAGTTGAACTCTACCTGAACTGTTGTTGCCACCCTGGTCAGGTGTTTGAATGCTCATACGCTATTGGTTGTTGTGTCTGACAGCTCCCTATAAAAGGGCTATCTGTCAGACTGCAAGTTGCTGGTTGCTTGAGTGAGCTAATAAAAGAGCTGTTCTGAAGTCTGTCTCCTGCGATCTTTGCCCACAATTTAACAAAACGTTTGCAAGAAAACAACCAACCTCAGAGAAACCCAAGGACGCCCTCTTTTCAATCCCGAGCTACAAATATTCTCCTTTTATCAAGACCGTTTTCTGTGCCTCACCTTCACCCCTCCAAGAAGAGACCTCAAGTGCAACTAAGGAAGATTAACCAGTGGGCCAGAGGGGCAAGTCCTCTACTGTTTCCTAACACTCTCCTTTAACAATGGCATGGCCTGCAGCTATTAGCAGCTAATGGGGAGCTGATGGGCCTCTCTTTAGCTTCAGCAGCACTCCTGATCTGTGCTCAGGGCAGTAACCCAAAATGCAAAGCAAAATGAAGACTCCTGCCTGGGTCTCTCTTATGAGAGTTTGTTGCATAAAAATCAATTCCAGAAGCACACACAGATAACTGATTCAGCTGGATTCATTCACTTCTTTATAAACATAGTAATGTATATATTTACAATACCAGTAGCAGAGTTCTTCTTCAACATAGTAGCAGTTACAAGCAAAATACAAGCAGCTTCTACAGTTGGAAGGGACCTTGGAGGTCTTCAAGTCCAACCCCCTGCTCAAGCAGGAGACCTGGCCCAGGGATGAAATCCAGCAGGTTCTGACAGGCTCTGGAGAACCGGTAGCGGAAATTTGGAGTAGTTCGGAGAACCGGCAAATACCACCTCTGGCTGGCCCCAGAGTGGGGAGGGAATGGGGATTTTGCAATATCCTTCCCCCAGGAATGGGGAGGGAATGGGGATTTTGCAATATCCTTCTCCTGGAGTGGGGAGGGAATGGAGATTTTACAGTATCCTTCCCCTGGAGTGGGGAGGGAATGGAGATTTTGCAATATCCTTCCCCCAGGAATGGGGAGGGAATGGGGATTTTGCAGTATCCTTCCCCCAGGAATGGGAAGGGAATGGAGATTTTACAGTATCCTTCCCCTGGAGTGGGGTGGGAATGGAGATTTTGCAATATCCTTCCCCTGCCACGCCCACCAAGCCATGCCCACCCAGCCACACCCACAGAACCGGTAGTAAAAAAAATTGAATTTCACCACTGACCTGGCCTATACCATTTCAGACAAGTGGCTATCCAGTCTCTTCTTAAAAACCTCCAGTGACAGAGCACCAACAACTTCTGGATGCAAGTTATTCCACTGATTGTTTAGTCAGGAAATTTCTCTTTAGTTTTAGGTTGCTTCTCTCTTTGATTAGTTTCCGTCCATTGTTTCTTGTCTTGCCTTCTGGTGCTTTGGAAAATAGGTTGACCCCCTCTTCTTGGAATACTGCTCTCATGTCACCCCTAATTCTTCTTTTCTCTAGACTAGCCAACCCCAAATCTGCAACCATTCTTGATATGTTTTAATCTCCAGGCCTTTAATCATCTTAGTTGTTCTAAATCATCTTAGTTGCTTGTTTAAAACAGTCGGACAATAAATAGAACCTTAAAATGAACAGAGAAATTGCTAATTAAGGGGGTGGGGAATGATATATAATGGACTGGGGATGGGATCTTCTATTTAATCCATTAATCACCTCCAGAATGACACACACACACCCCATCCCAGGTATGGAAACCACTCTTTCCAAATTTGCATCTCTACATAGAAATCGGCTCTACCCAGACATTAGCGTACACAGTTGAATTTCCCTGCAAAACAAAAGAAATCTGCATAGTTTGGTCCTCTTTTGTGGCTGATTGTTTCTCCTGGGGGGGGGGGAGAGAAAGAGGCAGCAAATGTGGAATTGGTCCCAGTTTGCTCCTGCTGAAGAGGTGGGCCTGGAAATAGCTGCTGATGGGATTGTTCTGTTGATGGGCTGGCACCACTTTGCGCTCTGTTTGCAGGGGGCTAAAGGATCCTGCCAAGTGCCAACTATGTGAGATGGAAGTGAGAGGAGGAGGAGGAGGAGGAGGAGGAGGAGGAGGAGGAGGAGGAGGAGGAGGAGGAGGAGGAGGAGGAGGAGGAGGAGGAAGGAGCATTGAAGGAGGAGGTGGAGGAGGAAGGGAAAGGAGGAGGAAGAGGGGTGGGAGAAGGGGAGGGGAGGAAAGGAAGAGGAAGAGGGAGGAGGAGGAAGAGGAAGAGAAGGAGGGGGAACAAGGAGGAGGATGAGAAGAAGAAGAAGAAGAAGAAGAAGAAGAAGAAGAAGAAGAAGAGGAGGAGGAGGAGGAGGAGGAGGAGGAGGAGGAGGAGGAGGAGGAAGAAGAAGAAGAAGAAGAAGAAGAAGAAGAAGAAGAAGAAGAAGAAGAAGAAGAAGAAGAAGAAGAAGAAGAGGAAGAAGAGGAAGAAGAGGAGGAGGAGGAGGAAGCAGAAGCAGAAGAAGAAGCAGAAGAAGAAGAAGAAGAAGAAGAAGAAGAAGAAGAAGAAGAAGAAGAAGAAGAAGAAGAAGAAGAAGAAGAAGAAGAAGAAGAAGAAGAAGAAGAGGAGGAGGAGGAGGAGGAGGAGGAGGAGGAGGAGGGGGGGGGGGGGAGGAGGACTGGACAAACCCCTTAAATCTAGATTAGACTATGGCTTATATTGTTGCAAAGGGGCAACTATGTGGAAGAGACTGTGTAGGCTTGTTGTGGGTTTCCAGATCTAGATTGAGCAGAACCATAAAATCATAAGGCTCAAAGGAACCTCGGAGGTCTTCTAGTCCAACCCCCTGCTCAAGGCAGGAGCCTTATACCATCTCAAGCTCATGGTTGCTCAATCTCTTCTTAAAAACTTCCGGTGACGGAGCACTCATAAACTATTCCACTGATCAATTGTTCTCCCTGTCAGAAAATTTCTCCTTCCTTCTAGATTGGATCTCTCTTCAATGATCACTCAAACCTTACTTCTTGTCCCACTCTCTGGTGACAGGTGATGTGCTAGGTTGGAAAAGGGTTGGTTGGTTGGTGACCAACTTTCTTTCTTTGGAGATTCGGTGCACAGCAGATCCTGTCTCAGAAATGGTAGAGCAGAGAACCCTGCTGCTTGGAGCTTTTCTGAGGTTGACACCGTCATACCCCCGCCCACCCAGACTGTATATGCCCCAGAATCTCAAGCTGGAGAAAACTAGCTGGCATCCACATTCCTTTCCAATTTTAAGATTCAATCATTTCCTTGCACGCTTCCCTGGAAGATTATCTTCTCCGAGCAGCAGTTTCTGTTTATTTCTGAGCACCGGGGCATTAAAAAGGAAAAATAAATCTTTTTTTTTTTTTGCACAAGTAGCGCTACTGCTTTATTGTTCAGCTGCTAAAGTTGTGTCTGTTCATGACCCCTTGGACCATATCACACACTAGGGCTCCCACTCTCTTCTATTGTCTCCCGGAGTTTGGGCAAATTCATGTTCATTGCATCCATGTCTCTATCTAACCATCTCACCTTCTGCTGTCTCTTTTCCTCTTTCTGCCTTCCATCTTTCTCAACATCGGGGTCTTTTCCAAGGAGTCCTCTCTTCTCATTTGGTGGCCAAAGGATTTGAGCTTCACCTTCAAGATCTGTCCTTCTAAAGCAGTGGTTCCCAACCTGTGGTACGTGTACCACTAGTGGTACGCGAGGGCCTTCCAGGTGGTACGCGAACACTTTCGGGGTCATGAACGATTTTTAGTTAGTTATTTTTTACTTCACAAAAATGTTTACTGCCTAACACAAGATAATCTGGCAACGATTTGCAACTGTTGCCACATGCCACCCACCTGGTCCCAGCGGCCCGAGAATCCAGTTGCTGGATGCGCGGGGCCAAAAAAGGAACGGTGACTGTTCTGAACTCTCAGCAGTCGCGCAGTAGAACCCTCGCGAGAAGATGCGCGTCGTAGCGAGCTCTCGAACTAAGGTTAATCTCACTCTGTTATTGTTAGCACTATGTTCTCTTGACTCAAGTTACCCTTTGATATTCATTACTGCATCTCAGTGTGTATGTTACTATTTTTATTATTATTTTGTATACTTATATACTTATTATTTTCGTAGTTGGTTTGCGTGTTCTACTTGTACAATTATGGAAATAAAGTGATATCTGATCGAATTTAGTTTCTCTGGAACCAGGTGGTACGCGGCGACTGTACGGGACCTCCAAGTGGTACTCGATCACAAAAAGGTTGGGAACCACTGTTCTAAAGCAGGAGTCTCCAACCTTGGCAACTTTAAGACTTGTGGACTTAGCAAAGCTGGCTGAGGAACTCTGGGAGTTGAAGTCCACAAGTCTTAAAGTTTCCAAGGTTGGAGACCCCTGTAATCTAAAGAACATCCAGGGTCGATTTCCTTTAGGATTGACTGATTGGATCTCCTCGCAGTCAAAGAGACTCCCAACAGTCTTCAGCTCCAGCACCACAATTTGAAAGCATCAATTCTTCATTGCTCAAATCTTCCTTATTGTCCAACTCTCACAGCCCATTTCGGAAGTGTTTCTTGACTCCTGATGAACAAGGAAGAAAGAGAAAAACTTAATTTTTGTTGTTGTTCAGTCGCTAAATCATGTCGGACTCTTTGCAACCTCATGGACCACAGCCTGCCAGCCTCCCACCCCCTGTTCTCCACTGCAATCAGGAGGTTGTGAGTTTGATCCTAGGTAGAGGCAGATGTAGGGTCTCCTGCTTGGGCAGGGGGTTGGACTAGATGACCTGCAAGTAAAGTGACCAGATTTTTTTTTTTAAGCGGGACACCGAAGGGGGCGGGGCCGCCTGGACGCCGGGTTTTGCCCTCTGCGCATGCGCAGAACGCTGCGCATGCGCAGAGGGCAAAAGACCGCTAATGTCGTTTCACAAGAGCCGTTCGCGTGCAGGGCAGTTTATAAATAGCGGCCGCCAGGTAGGGAGCCGGCCGGGGTTGCGCAGGGCTGGGGGAGGCTCGCTAGCCCGGCAGCTCCGGCCGCAGGAAAGAGCGGGGGGGGTGCCGTACTGGGAAGGGCCAGCAGTCGCCGCCTGAGGGGGCCACCCCCCCCGCCCGCCCGCCCGCTTCGCTGCAGGGGACGCTGCACCGGATCCCGAGTCGCGCCGGCTCTCCCGCGGCCACGATGCCCGCCGACCTGATGGAGAAGAGCTCCTCCTCGCCCGCGGCGGCCATCCCGGCCAGCGCCGGAGGAGTCAACGCAGGACGCACGCACGCCGCCGGCCCGAGCTGAGAGGCCTGCTGCTGCTGCTGCTGCGGCTGGGCCCCCAGTCCCGGCGGCGGGAAGGCTGCGGCGGCGACCCCAGCCTGCTGAGCCAGCGCCGGCCCGAGCCGAGGGCCATGGATGCGACCCCTTTGCTCGGGCCGCCCCGCCCACCGCGACGCCGGCCTTTTCGAGAGGGCGGGGCTGCATCAGGCGCCTCTCCACCTTCCAGGGGCGGCCCGAGCGAAGGAGTCGCATCCATGACCCTCGGGCCGGCGCTGGCTCAGCAGGCTGGGGCCGCTGCCGCAGCCTTCCCGCCGCCGGGACTGGGGGCCCAGCCGCAGCAGCAGCAGGCCTCTCAGCTGTGGGCGGCGGGCGGGCGTCCTGCGTTGACTCCTCCGGCGCTGGCCGGGATGGCCGCCGCGGGCGAGGAGGAGCTCTTCTCCATCAGGTCGGCGGGCATCGTGGCCGCGGGAGAGTCGGCGCGACTCGGGATCCGGTGCAGCGTCCCCTGCAGCGAAGTGGGGGGGGTGGCCCCCTCAGGCGGCGGCGACTGCTGGCCCTTCCCAGTACGGCACTCCCCCCCCCCCCGCTCTTTCCTGCGGCCGGAGCTGCCGGGCTAGCGAGCCTCCCCCAGCCCTGTGCAACCCCGGCCGGCTCCCTACCTGGCGGCCGCTATTTATAAACTGCCCTGCACACGAACGGCTCTTGTGAAACTTGCCAAACTTGTGAAGAGCCCTTGCAAAGCCGTGCCCGCCGAAAATTGTATTTGTCTTTCGCCCCCCATGAGCCGCGGCCGGCCGTCCCTGCAGGGGAGAGCCCGCCCCCCAGCCCTCCCTCGCCCCTTTCAAAAAATCGGGACTTTTTAAGAGGGCGGGCGGGACGCGGGACAAACCATTAAAAAGCGGGTCTGTCCCGCCAAAATCGGGACGTCTGGTCACCTTACCTGCAAGGTCCCTTCCAACTCTGTTAATCTGTTAGTCTCCTGGAGTTTGCCCAAATTCACATTCATTGTGTCGATGACACCATTCAACCATCTCATCCTCTGCCGTTCCTTTCTCCTTTTTTCCTTCCATCTTTCCCAACATCCGGGTCTTTTCCATTGAGAGAGCATTATTGCAAGGGGCCTTAAAATGTGTATCCATTTACTTACTTAATATGAACTTAGTTACTTATTCTATTAAACTAATTTACATGGGCCGCCCATCTCATATGCAAGTGACTCTGGGCAACGTACAACATTAAAAATATCCACAGCCTAAAAGCCCAGTAAAACAAAATAGACATATTTTCCATGCTTCCTGAAACAGGTGTTATCTTTGTTATCTTTCCCATTCGCCAAAACCTCTGAAGGAGTCTGGTAGCTGTTTTTCCCCCCACCCCAAACTAACACATTTTAATCAAAAGCATAAGCTTTCAGGAGGTGCCCTCCGGGAGTGGGAAAAGAGGCATCTAAATTTGACAAAGACATGCAAATAAATAAATAAGCTCCTTTCAATGTTTTGCCACCAGAAACTTTTGTTGTTAGTTGCAAAGTCCTGTCCAACGGATCGCGACCCCATGGATAATGTTCCTCCAGGCCTTCCTGTCTTCTACCATCCTCCAGAGTCCATTTAAGCTCACGCCTACTGCTTCAGTGACTCCATCCATCCACCTCGTTCTCTGTCGTCCCCTTCTTCTTTTGCCCTCAATCGTTCCCAGCATTAGGCTCTTCTCCAGTGAGTCCTTCCTTCTCATTAGGTAGCCAAAGTATTTGAGTTTCATCTTCAGGATCTGGCCTTCTAAAGAGCAGTCAGGGTTGATCTCCTCTAGGAGTGACCGGTTGGATCGCCTTGCAGTCCAAGGGACTCGCAGGAGTCTTCTCCAGCACCAGAGTTCAAAGGCCTCAATTCTTTGGCACTCAGCCTTCCTTATAGCAATAGCAATAGCACTTAGACTTATATACCGCTTCATAGTGCTTTACAGCCCTCTCTAAGCGGTTTACAGAGTTGAGCAATTGCCCCCAACAATCTGGGTCCTCATTTTACCGACCTCAGAAGGATGGAAGGCTGAGTCAACCTTGAGCCGGTGAGATTTGAACAGCTGAACTACTGAACTAGCAATCAGCTGGAGTAGCCTGCAGTAGCTGCATTTAACCATTGCGCCACATCGGCTCTTCAACTTTCCAACTTTCCAACTTTCACAGCCATACATTGCAACTGGGAAAACCATCGCCTTGACTATACGCACTGACCAGAAACTAGCACAGCTCTTCCCCCCCATAAAAATTCTGGATATTGGATTAGCCCAGCATCCTGTCTGCTCATCAAATCCATAATTCCCCTGCCTAGCTTGAGTTTGTACACCTCGTCTTGAGGTAGCTGTTTAAGCCCACTGCAACAACATAGCTAAGAAGGCATTAAGATTGGTTAACCTAATCTTGCGTAGCTTCTTCTCTGGTAACATTGTACTCTTAACCAGAGCATACAAAACATTTGCTAGACCGATCCTTGATTACAGCTCATCTGTCTGGAACCCACACTACATATCAGACATTAACACAATTGAGAATGTCCAGAGATACTTCACAAGAAGAGTATTACATTCCTCTGTTCACAACAGAATGAAACCAGACTTGAAATTTTGGGACTTGAAAATTTAGAACTACGCCGCCTTCGATCTGACCTAAGTGTAGCTCACAAAATTATCTGCCACAACGTCCTACCTGCTGTTAACGACTACTTCAGTTTCAACCGCAATAATACACGAGCTCACAATAGATACAAACTTAATGTAAACCGCTCCAAACTTGATTGCAAAAAATTCGACTTCAACAACAGAGTGGTCAATGCCTGGAACACTTTACCTGACTCAGTAGCTTCTTCCCCAAACCCCAAAAACTTCAACCTCAGATTATCTACCATCGACCTCACCCCATTCCTAAGAGGTTGGTAAGGGGCATGCATAAGCGCACAATCGTGCCTACCGTTCCTGTCCTAATGTACCCATATATTCATACCTCTTTTACTCTTAGTCATGCTTGTACTAATATATATATATATATATATATATATATATATATATATATATATATATATATATATATATATATATATATATATATATATTCATAATTTTACTGTTTATACTCTGCTTTAATCATATATGCTTGACAAATAAAACAAACAAACAAACAAACAAACAAACAAACAAACGCATAGGATGGTTGTGGGTAAAACAGGAGGAGGAAGGCATTTGTCACACTGAGTTATTTGTAAAAATAATAAAGGTGAGATACAAATGAAGAAATATAAATAAATAAAGAACATCGGGATTGGCAAAATGGGACAAACTCTCCAAGAGTTGCAAAGATACTAATAGAAAATAATATTTGTAGCTCATGGCTGCGCTGTGCGGTCTGAGCTTGCTTGTTTTCTTGCAGGTGTCTCATTACCCATCAAGGTAACGTCTTTTGTGCACTGATGATGTCACATAGTTGGGTAATGAAACAATCAAGGAAACTCAGAAAGCATCAAAGCCTTCACAGTTCCAAAAATAGCAAGCAACTGTAAGAAGTCAGGGGCGGGCATACTGTTAAGGGGCGTGCATAAGCGCACAATCGTGCCTACCGTTCCTGTCCTAATGTACCCATATATTCATACCTCTTTTACTCTTATTCATGCTTGTACTATCACATATATATTCCATCACGTTTTACTGTTTATACTTTGCTTATAATCATATATGCTTGACAAATAAACAAATACAAAATACAAATAAGTCAATTGCAGCATGTGCAAAGTAAAATAAAAAAAATAAAACCTTTAAAGAATTCAAATGAAAGAATTCAGACCCTGGACCAATCCCTGTGCTATTGTCCCCAATTCACGGGACCGTCTCCCTCCTCCCCCCCTTCAAAAACCCTGGGTTATCATCCTGACATTAAAGCCATCCTGTTAGCATTGCCGGCAGGAGGTCAGGATGGAACTGGGGTCTTGGGGGGGGGGGATGAGGTTCTTTTGAAGCTGGACAAAGTGGGGAAACAAAGAAAGGTTCGATTGGCTAATCTTTCAACAAACAGACGGACTGGCAGGGAGGCCTCCTTGGTGAATGAAGAGCCAGCTCCGAGAAGGGATGGGCGTACCCTCCGCAGGCATTCATACAACCCATTTAAACCTGGCTACTGAATTTGCCTCCAGAAGTTGTGGGCATTCCATCCCTGGAGGTTTTTAAGAAGAGATTGGACAGCCACTTGTCTGAAATGGTGTAGTAGGGCAAGGGTCACCAACCTTGGCAACTTTAAGACTTGTGGACTTCAACTTCCAGAATTCCTCAGCCAGCTTTGCTGGGAGTTGAAATCCACAATTCTTGAAGTTGCCAAGATTGGAGACCCCTGGTGTAGCGTATTCTGCTTGAGCAGGGGGTTATAATAATAATAATAACAGAGTTGGAAGGGACCTTGGAGGTCTTCTAGTCCAACCCCCTGCTTTCGCAGGAAACCCTACACTACTTCAGACAGATGGTTATCCAACATCTTCTTAAAAATGTCTAGTGTTGGAGCATTCACAACTTCTGGAGGCAAGCTGTTCCACTGATTAATTGTTCTAACTGTCAGGAAATTTCTCCTGTTTGAGTTGGACTAGAAGACCTCTAAGGTCCCTTCCAGCTCTGTTACTCTGCTGCAACAGTTGTAAAACAGTTGTAAGAGCCGAGGTGGCACAGCGGTTAGAGGCAGCACTGCAGGCCACTTTAGCTGACTGTGATCCGCAGGTCAGTGGTTCAAATCTCACCGGCTCAAGGTTGACTCAGCCTTCCATCCTTCCGAGGTAGGTAAAATGAGGACCCAGATTGTTGGGGGCAATGTAAATATACATTTCTTACTGGTGTAAACCGCTTAGAGAGTGCTTGCACTGTGAGGCGGTATATAAATCTCACAAAATAAATAAATAAATAAATAAATATGAGGACCAGTTGTAAGTCACTTTTTTTTTCCAGTGGCATTTTAGTTTGAACGGTCACTAAACAAATAGTTGGTTGTTGAGGGCTACCTATAGTAAGCCTTCTCTTGTGGTCTAAATGTTTAGGAGCCGAGGTGGCGCAGTGATTAAAAGCAGCACTGCAACCTTCAGCTGATTGCTAGTTCAGCAGTTCAGCAGTTCAAATCTCACCAGGCTCAAGGTTGACTCAGCCTTCCATCCTTCCGAGGTGGGTAAAATGAGGACCCAGATTGTTGGGGGCAATATGCTGAACTCTGTAAACCGCTTAGAGAGGGCTGTAAAGCACTATGAAGCGGTATATAAGTCTTAAGTGCTATTGCTATTGCTATTATGGAGATTCTCAGCCATCCAGGTGATGGTTGTTCCAAAGGTGCTTCTTTCAAGAGGCAACTGGACTTTCTGGTTTTTTTTTTCTTTGAAGACGTTTTGCTTCTCATCCAAGAAGCTTCTTCAGCTCTGACTGGATTCCATTCCCCACCATCCAGGACACAGATAAACCTCCAAGTGCTTCAAGGACCCTCTGAAAGGATGCAAATGACCAGCTGTCTGCAAGGAATATAAATCCTTCCACCACCACCAGCCCAGAGGTGGGTTCCTGCCGGAGCTGCCCAGTGCGCAACTCCGGTAGGGAGCGACTGATTGCACTATTTGCGTGCGACCGCTCCGGAGCCCTCTCTGCCGGTCCACCGCGCGCGTCGTCATTTTTTCGTTAACCTGTGGCCGATTTTGTTTCTGCGCATGCGTGTAAGCAAAATCGCGCTGAAATCTCATGAGGGGATGCGCGCGTGTGTGAGATTTTGGTGAGATTTTGCCTCCATGCATGTGCGGAAGCAAAATCGCGCCGAAATCTCTCTCGCGCGCACATCCCCTCACAAAATTTTGGCGCGATCTTGCTTCCATGCATTCGCAAAAGCAAAATTGTGCCAAAATGTCACATGTGCGCATGTCCCCTCATGAGATTTCGGCGCGATTTTGCTTCTGCGCATGCGCAGAAGCAAAATTGCGCGAGGGGGGGTGTGCACGTAGCAAGTGCGCACGCCCCAAAATTTGGAGATGCGCGTGCAGCGCACCGGCACCGGTAAAATGGCAACCCGCCACTGCACCACCACCCCTGCTGTCCTGTCAGAGCCGAAGAAGCATCTTGGAGGAAAAGCGAAACGTCTTCAAAGAAAAAACAAGAAAGTCCAGTTGCCTCTTGAAAAACAAGCATCTTTAGCGGCTTCTCATGGTTGGTCCCCCAATTAGGGGATATATGAAAAGAGAATCCATTTCAGGGGTCTCCAATCTTGGCAACTTTACGACTTGTGGACTCCAACTCCCAGAATTCCTCAGCCAGCGCATGCTGGCTGAGGAATTCTGGGAGTTGAAGTCCACAAGTCGTAAAGTTGCCAAGGTTGGAGACCCCTGTGTTTAGATGGTCTTACTTTGTACACACTCAGACACCGGAAAGGATGACAGCTCTTGCAGCATCGGATGGCGTCCTTTGGAAAATAAATCAGCTCTGTTTTAAATTTAACAGATTAACAGAGTCGGAAGGGACCTTGCAGGTCATCTAGTCCAACCCCCTGCCCAAGCAGGAGACCCTTACATCTGCCTCTACCTAGGATTGAACTCACAACCTCCTGATTGTGAATGCATGCGTTCCTTTTAAAGGGCGTTGGCTGTGCTGTTCCGTGGCTTGTTTTCCTCTTCTTGTGAACCTCCGGAGCGCCTCCAGAAGCAGAGAACGGAAATAAACGAACCCAATAAAAGATGGCGGCAAATGGTTAGATCTTTAGCGCGCCAGTTTGCACACTCCGCCTGGGTGTTGTAAGCGGAGACAAGCTGGGCGAAGAAATTGAATTCTTTCTCACCGCTCTGCGAAACCTGCCACAAATATTTGCTTCCACCCATCTCCTGACCTCCTTGTGTCCCGGGTCTCCCTCCCGGGGAGGTGATGCTAGCAAGCCCCCGGCCTTTCAAACACCCTTCACGGGATATATAGCCGGTGTCATTAAATCTTCCCTTTCTAATGCATTCAATAATCCTTTTGCCAAACATGCTTTCTCCTCCCTTTCCTGGGCTACCAACACAGGGCTTGGAGAAGTTGCAAAGATGGTGAGGAAACAGCTGTCTCCTTTGATCTCCTCTGAACCTGGAAGCTGGGTCTCGTGTGGCCAATTCGGGGCCTCAGATATGCCGATGATACCACTCTAATGGCAGAAAAGGAAGAGGAACTCAAGAGCCTCTTGATGCGGGTGAAGAAGGAGAGTGCAAAAATTGGCTTGAAACTCAACATTAAGAAAGCTAAGATCATGGCATCCAGCCCTCTCAATTCCTGGCAAATAGATGGGGAAGAAATGGAGGTAGTGACAGATTTTTTTTCCCTGGGCTCCAAGATCACCGCAGATGGGGACCCCAGCCAAGAAATTAAAAGACGCTTGCTCCTGGGGAGGAAAGCTATGGCAAATCTAGACAGCATATTAAAAAGCATCACCCTGCCAACAAAAGTGCGTATAGTAAGGTGACCAATCGTCCTCCTTTAGGGTGGACAGTCCTTCTTTTGTAAGTTCTGTCTTCCCCCGAAAAGTGTCCTCCTACATGTCCTCCTTTTCGATATTTGAAGACTAATCTGTTGTGCGTTATGTGACGTATTTGTATTTGACATGACGATTCGTCAAGGCTCGGTACAGTGCAGTATAAGACGCGATTATGAGACGCATGCGCTCCGCACGGGAGACCTTGAGAGAGAGCGCCATATGCAAGTGGCTTTGTTTACTTCTTATGTTATGTGCTATGTTTACTTCTTATGTTATGTTGATAGCAATAGCAATAGCACTTAGACTTATATACCGCTTCATAGTGCTTTCCAGCCCTCTCTAAGCGGTTTACAGAGTTCAGCATCTTGCCCCCAACAATCTGGGTCCTCATTTTATCCACCTCGGAAGGATGGAAGGCTGAGTCAACCTTGAGCCTAGTGAGATTCGAACAGCTGGACTGCTGAACTAGCAATCAGCTGAAGGTCGCAATGCTGCTTTTAACCACTGCGCTATCTCAGCTCCTAGCTGCAGCACTTGCCGTAAAATTCAATATGAAGGATATTTCTTGTTCAGATATTTCCAATATATTGTTAGAAGATGATTCATTGACAAAAAAATATTAATTCAATGGAAAAGTACTCATTAAAAAATAATTAACAGGCATGTAAGCATAATTACAATATAAAATGTTACAAATGTTTTTATTATGCATATATCATATTATAGTGTATTATTGTTGCAATGAATAAAATGTTTCTTTCATTTACGATATTTTTTTTTCAATTTATTTGTCCTCCTTTTCATTGTAAAAAAGTTGGTCACCTTAGTATAGTCAAGGCGATGGTTTTCCCAGTTGCAATGTATGGCTGTGAAAGTTGGACCATAAGGAAGGCTGAGCGCCAAAGAATTGAGACCTTTGAACTATGGTGCTGGAGAAGACTCCTGCGAGTCCCTTGGACTACAAGGCGATCAAACCGGTCAGTCCTAGAGGAGATCAACCCTGACTGCTCTTTAGAAGGCCAGATCCTGAAGATGAAACTCAAATACTTTGGCCACCAAATGAGAAGGAAGGACTCACTGGAGAAGAGCCTAATGCTGGGAACGATTGAGGGCAAAAGAAGAAGGGGACTGTTATAAGGAAATATCCTTTTAGGTTCAGTTCCAAGTGGGGAAAAAGACACTGGATTCATGAAGGTTGCTTGGAAAGAAGGTTTAATGGTGGACAGGAGCACATGGCAGGAGCCCCTGTACAGAAAAGGTAACTTACATGGTTCCAGGTGTGGTGAAGAGAAAAAAGAGGAGGAGATATATTGAGTTCCTGGTTTTTATAGTGTAAGTTGGGTCCCACCTCTTAGATTTCCTTTTCCTGTATAGAAATGTATCCCATTGGCTCTCAGACCCCCCAGGGGCATGCTGGGGTGGCTCTTGGCTTTTGTCTAATCCAGCTTTGGCTGAATGAAAGGGCCTTGGGCAAATCCTATTGTGATTTTGTCATGCAAAAGACTTTCAGCCAGGTGAGAGGAATATGTGAGCTTAGCAGGGGTGGGGGTTTCCAAGAGGAGTCTTTTGTTTGTTTAAAAGCATGTTTCCAGATATGTTCCACAGAATATTTCCTACATTTTAATATCTCCTAGGATATCTCATTTCCTAGGAGAGGGGTGGGTGCTAACTTCCTACAATCCCTCATTTTTTTTTTCAAAACATATGAGTGCAACACATGTTTTGACACAAACTTCAAATTGATCAGGTCAGGGAGATTTTATGGGTGCTTTCAATTTTCTCTGATGCAGAGGGGAAGACGTTGAAAGAGGCAGTTGAAAGAGGCAGCAGAAGGATTCCTTCAGTGGCTCCCAAAAGGAGAGCTTTCAATCATGATGGTCAATGGCCAGGGCAAAAGTTCTGGAAATAAATTTACAGTATCCAATTTTCCATGCCAATTATGTTCAGAGGTTTGATAACACTTTCGATGAGCTCCCAGACAGGTTTCAAGCAAGCACAGGCCCCACAATATTCCCACAGCCATGGTTTACCTTGAAATCACAGGCTGCCCATTTCCAAGGGATGGTTCTTGAATCTGCCCTAGCTCTTACTTTAGTGCATCTAGGATTTGTGAGTCCAAATTGAAATTAGCCAGTGTGCAATCTAGGCTTTTCCTTTTTTTTTTTTTTTTTTTTTTTTTTTTAGAATGAGCCCTGGGACTCTTACTCCTGAGACCACCAGTGCAAAATACCCTGCTTTACTGGGCAGCAGTCAGGCCTTGGGTTTTTTTTGAAGATCCTTTCTTCTAGCTCTTCAAGTGGGGAAATTGCCTGAGGGGATCTGCCCCTTCCCCCATGGAATTAGCAGGGAGATATGACTGCCTGGGCTTTAATGCCACAAAGCAGGAGTCAAAACAACAACAACAACAAAACAAAAAAAAAAGGAAAAGCCTAGATTGCACACTGGCTAATTTCAATTTGGACTCACAAATCCTAGATGCACTAAAGTAAGAGCTAGGGCAGATTCAAGAACCATCCCTTGGAAATGGGCAATGTCTCCTAAAAAAGCCACCTCAAATCCATCAGGCTCGCAAGTTGAATGTCAAAGAAGCTATTTGTCTCGGGCTAAGGACTGCACTTGGAGCATAAGAGAAGACAAGCCTCGGTCTAAAATATGATTTACATGCGCACATCCTGTTGATTATTTGCTTTTGGGGGAAGTTGTTGGGTGAATAACGGTTCAAAAATGGTAATGGGTTGTCTGCAATAGTTTGTTTGTGGAAAAAAGTGGCCAAGGTTTAGCCAATTCATGGTTTACATTAGCGATGATCAACGTTTCAGACTGGCAGAAAATATACTTTTCACTGATCTGACGTCAGTTGTTTAATTTTTGGAAAACCCAATGCAACCTTATAAAAATTCCCCGGCGGCAGGAAGGATCCTAAAAATGACACATTCTGACTTTGATAGGAGGAAATTCCTTTTTGAAGCCCTGGCTGTCTCGGTACTGTTGGGGTTAAGAAACTGTGCAATTGTTGGCTTAAATGACATATAATGCCATGGAATGGCTAATGAAGCAGTTAAAACTGTGATATATGGATTTTGTGCTTAAGGTTGGGGGAGAAAATGAAACGTTGACTTTGAATTTTGTTGTTTATATAGCAATGGCCACCGTAGTATATATTATTATGAAAACAGAAAGTTGTGGCTAGTTGTTATTGCCTTATTCTACTGTGCGGAAAAGCATCAGGAATCAATGCTTTTCTTTCTTTTTCCCCTTTTCCCCTACAACTTTTCCTCTTCCCTTCTTCTTCCCTTATTTTACTTTCATTTTTCTTTGTATTTGATATTTTGGTAAATTACCGTATTTTTCGGAGTATAAGACGCACCGGAGTATAAGACGCACCTAGATTTTAGAGGAGGAAAACAAGGAAAAAAGTATTCTGAACCAAATGGTGCAGTAATATATTATTTAATAAAATACCAGTGTAGCAGAATACTTTTTACAACCATGTACACTTTTTACAAACTTCAAACTTGACAGCTTTAAGACTAGTGGACTTCAACTCCCAGAATTCCTCCTCCAGTCATGCTAGATGGGGTAATTAGAAGGCAAAAACGCCCCAATTTTGGTAAAAAAAACCGCTCATTTTTTTGCAAAAACAGGGCATGCAGAGGATCTGGGAAGCTGCAGAGCACTCCTAGGGGGTGGGGGAAGACAACCCCCCCCCCATTTTTGCAAAAAAAGGCCCATTTTTTGCAAAAATTGGATGCGGGGGCGGGGCTTCGGGAGGCTAAAAATTGCTGTATTCGGTGTATAAGACGCACCGACATTTCCACCCTCTTTTTGGGGGCAAAAAGATGCGTCTTATACTCCGAAAAATAGGGTAATAAAAATTTAAAAATCAGAGAAATAACCCAAAGTGAGGCCCTAATACCAGTTTACTTACATCAAATAAACGATTTTCTATGAACGATATGGGACCGAATATGTTTTAAAGTTTTAATGGCAAGAGACCCTTGTTTGAAGCTACTTCCAATGTGAACTAAAACAATTTTTCTTCAGACACAGAATTGTGTGTTGGAGTGCTGCAGAATCTCCTATTTTATTTATTTATTTATTTATACAGTAGTCCCTGACTTACAACCAGGATTGAAGTCAAAATTTTTGTTGCTAGGCGATACAGTTGTTAAATGAATTTTGCCCCATTTTGTGACCTTTCTTGCCACGGTTGTTAAGTGAATCATTGCAGTGGTTCAGTTAGTAACACAGTTGTTAAGTGACTCTGGTTTCCCCATAGACTTTGCTTGTCGGAAGGTCAGCAAAGGGGATCACGTGACCCCGGGACACTGCAGCCGTCGTAAATAGCTGCCAAGTGCCTGAATTTTGATCACATGACCATAAGGAAGCTGCAACGGTCATAAGTGTGGGAAATGGTCATAAGTAACTTTTTTCAGTGCTGTTGTAACTTCAAACAGTAACTAAATGAACTGTTATAAGTTGAGGACTATCTATATATAGATATAAACATAGGATAGATAGATAGATAGATAGATAGATAGATAGATAGATAGATAGATAGATAGATAGATAGACAGACAGACAGACAGACAGACAGACAGACAGACAGACAGACAGACAGACAGACAGACAGACAGACAGACAGACAGACAGACAGACAGACAGATGATAGATAGATAGATAGATGATTGATAGATAGATACATGATAGAGAGAGAGAGAGAGAGAGAGAGAGAGAGACAGACAGACAGACAGACAGACAGACAGACAGACAGACAGACAGATGATAGATAGATAGATGATTGATAGATAGATACATGATAGATAGATAGAGAGAGAGAGAGAGAGAGAGAGAGAGAGAGAGACAGACAGACAGACAGACAGACAGACAGACAGACAGACAGACAGATGATAGATAGATAGATAGATGATAGATAGATAGATAGATAGATAGATAGATAGATAGATAGATAGATAGATAGATAGATGATAGATAGATAGATAGATAGATAGATAGATAGATAGACAGACAGACAGACAGACAGACAGACAGACAGACAGACAGACAGACAGACAGACAGACAGACGATGATAGATAGATAGATAGATAGATAGATAGATAGATAGATAGATAGATAGATAGATAGAAAGATGATAGATAGATAGATAGATAGATAGATAGATAGATAGATAGATAGATAGATAGATAGATAGATAGATAGATAGATAGATAGATAGATAGATAGATAGATCATAGATGGAGGGAGGGAGGGAGGGAGGGTGGGTGGGAGAGACAGACAGACAGATGAAAGAGAGATGATAGATATACAGTATATATAGAGAGCTGATAGACAGATAGATGATAGTAGATAGATTGGTAGAGATAGATAGGAAGACGGGGGGGAGATAGAGATAGACAGACAGAGACATATACACATATCACTAAAGGCAGATAAATATATAGATATAGATATATAGATGTAAACATAGACACACACACACACACACACACGTATGCATATGCATACACATACACGTTATACATATACATATGCATACACATTATACATAGACATATAGACATATATATAGCAGACAATGCCAAAAAGCCATCAGGAATATTTGGGGTGGGTGAGCGAGGCCAAATGATCAAATAGCGAATAAACAAGTTAATTCTCTAAGAATCCTAGCTCCGAATGCCTTGTCGTCTGACATCCTACCCCACAACAATTGAAATGACTGTGCAGGAAATCCTATTGAGTAGCGCCAAGCTAATCCGCCAATTGAGGACTCTTTAGCAGCCAGAAAAATCTCTTCTACATATGAAGGAGAAAGAAATCTGGCAAAGGCTTGAAGGCAGGGAGAAAAAGGTTCAAAATGTAAGCAGAGAAAGAAAATCCCCGGTGTAAAATTATTGCAAGTTGGGCTCTTCAATCCTTCCACCGTAGTAGTAGCCGTGAGGTCTTAGTAGCTGCTTGTCAACTTTCGTGATCTGCATTATGGACATATTTTTAAGCCCCCACCTAAGCCGTCCCCAACTTGATTCAGTAATCAAATTACAGGTAGTCCTCGACTTACAGCCATTCATTTAGTGACCGTTCATAGTTACAACGGCACTGAAAAATGTATCTTATGGCTGTTTCTCACAGTTACAACCGTTGCAGCATTCCCCATGGTCAAGGGATCAAAATTGGCAACTGGCTCGTATTTATGACGGTTGCAATGTCCCAACTTTGAATGGTCACTAAATGAACGGTTGTAAGTCGAGGATTAACTGTAAGAACCTCTAGGAAAGTCTGGAATAATTTTCAGCGGCTAAGTGAATGATCGTAAGTTGTGGACTAACAGTAAAAGCAATTTTAACCATCTGGTGGAGTTGATCTCCTGGTCTGCTCCGCCTAGTAAAACTTGACAAGGATTGTCACTCAGTTTACACAATGCTTAACCTAAACTCAGAGCAACAAAGACAACCTCCATGCACACCGAGCACGCTCTGTCCAAATCTGGTAGTCCTCGACTTATGACCACAACTGAGCCCAGAATTTATGTTCCTAAGTGAGACATTTGATAAATGAGCTTTGGCCCATTTTACGACTTTTCTTGCCATCTTTGTTAAGGGCATCCCTGCGGTTGTTAAGTCAGTAACACAGTTGTGAAGTGAATCTGGCTTCCCCATTGACTTGGCTTGAGAGAAGGTCGCAAAAGGGGATCACGTGACCCTGGGACACTGCAACCGTCATAAATATGAGTCAGTTGCCCAGCATCTGAATTTTGATCACTTGACCATGAGGATACTGCAATGGACTCAAGTGTGAAAAGTGGTCATAAGTCACTATTTTCAGTGCCGGTGTAACTTCGAACGGTCACTAAGTGAACTGTTGTAAGTCGAGGACTAGCTGTACCATACAATGATTTCACACAACGTGCTCACATAACACACAAAGACAATAGCTGGTGAACCGCAATCTTCTCAGAGCAGCCGCATTGTCATCTGTCATCTGCACTTCTATAACTGTCTGGTTCGGCTCTGCAACCCAACAAGACAGACACAGACTTCAGAGGATAATCGGAACTGCAGAAAAAACAATTGCTACCAACCTGCCTTCCATTGAGGACCTGTATACTGCACGAGTCAAAAAGAGGGCCGTGAAAATATTTACTGACCCCTCGCATCCTGGACATAAATTATTTCAACTCCTACCCTCAAAACGATGCTATAGAGCACTGCACACCAAGACAACTAGGCACAAGGACAGTTTTTCCCCGAACGCCATCACTCTGCTAAACAAATAATTCCCTCACCACTGTCAAACTATTTACTAAGGCTGCATTACTATTACTATTAGTCTTCTCATCGTTCCTATCACCCATCTCCTCCCACTTATGACTGCATGACTGTAACTTGTTGCTTGTATCCTTATGATTTATATTAATATTGTTTCCTGATTGCTTATTTGTACCCTATGACAATCATTAAGTGTTTTTTACCTCATGATTCTTGACGAATGTATCTTTTCTTTTATGTACACTGAGAGCATATGCACCAAAGACAAATTCCTTGTGTGTCCAATCACACTTGGCCAATAAAGAATTCTATTCTATTCTATTCTATTCTATTCTATTCTATTCTATTCTATTCTATTCTATTCTATTCTATTCTATTCTATTCCCATTCCCATTCCATTCTTCATTCCAATATTCCCATTCTATTCTATTCTATTCTATTCTATTCTATTCTATTCTATGCTATGCTATGCTATGCTATGCTATGCTATGCTATGCTATGCTATGCTATGCTATGCTATTCTATGCTATTTCTATTCTATGCTATTCTATTCTAGTCTATTCATTTCTACTCTACTCTACTCTACTCTATTCTATTTATCCGGGCGTATTGTGTTGTGTGAATCCAGCTGTTTGTTCAAGGAGGTCATTCCAGCTGCAATCTTGCCTCAGTCTCAAATTGTTTCAAGATGTGCATTTGTCCTTATTGTATTAAAGGAGGACCTTCTCAATGCTGATCATGACTGATTTACCGTATTTTTCGGAGTATAAGACACACTCCTTCCCCCCCAAAAAAGTGGGTGAAAATTTCGGTGCGTCTTATAGACCGAATACTGTTTTTGGCCTCCTGAACCCTCCACGCGTCACGTTTTCACCCTCTCCGGTCCCCAGAAGCATGGGATGTGCGGAGCATTGCAGAGTGCTTCTGGGGGCCGGGGAGGGCGAAAACGTGACGCGCGGAGCAGTGGTGGGTTGCTACCGGTTCGCCCCAATTCGGGTGAACTGGTAGCGGCGGCAGCGGAAGGCTCCGCCCACCTGCCCGGATGTCATCACAGACGATCTGCGCATGTGATCAACATTCAGATGCTTAGCAACTGGTTCACACGGTATTTATGACCGTTGCTGCACCCCAAGGTCACGTGATTCCCTTTTGTGACCCTTTGACAAAGTAAAGCCAATGGGGAAGCCGGATTCATTTAACAACCAGGTTACTAGTTTATCCACCGCAGTGATTCACTTAACAACTGTGGCAAGAAAGGTTGTAAAATCAGGCAAAACTCACTTAACAAACGTCTCATTTAACAACAGGAATGTTTGGCTCAATTGTGGGGGTAAGTTCAGGACTTCCTGCGGAGGAAGAGGGCTACCTTATTCCTCCCTGCCAGCCCAAAATCTTTCCTTTCTGTGCCTTTTATTTTTGCAATTTTTTAAAAAATTTTATTCAGAAAGTTAAAATGCAAGCTCCAAAAAAAAAGGGTGGGGGGAGAAGAGGGAAATAAAACCTTTTTTTTTAACCAAGAAAAGAATCTGGAACTTTTTATCGAAGGCTATAAACAAAGACTGTAAGGTTTATTGTCTTTTAAACTTACTTTGTGATGGGAACAAGAATCCTACGGATATAAAATAAATAACACCTCCCCGAATCTTGCTACAGAACACCTGGCATATATCCCCCTCCTGCTCTCTCTCTCTCTCTCTCTCTCTCTTTTACCCCATTATTTTACAGGAAGTTTCTTCATCATTCCAACACATTGCTCAGTCATGCCGGAGCGTTTTCATGCCGAAGATGAGGAAAATAATAAAGTCCATGTGTTATAGACAAAACACAGCTGGTTCACTCCAATGCTGACCAAGCCTGTTCCCGGCCCCCTTAGCTCTCACCTCACTTCTGTTACCTTGCAAGTTGAGGCTTGACTGCACAAAAACTAGAAAGTTTCCACTCCTCCAGTTAATATGGATGGATGCTTGGCATTCTCCGGCCTTCCCATCTCTCCCTCCCCCTCTCTCTTTCTCCTTTCTTTCTTTCATTCTTCCTTTCTTTTTTCTTTCTCTTTTTCTCTCTGTTTCTTTCTCTGTGTATTTATCTCTCTCCCCACTTCTGTGTTTCTCCCTCTATTTCTTTCCTTTCTTTCATTCTTCCTTCCTTTTACTTTTTCTTTCTCTTTTTCTGTTTCTTTCTCTGTGTATTTCTCTCTCTCTCCACTTCTGTGTTTCTCCCTCCCTCCCTTTCTTTTTTCTTTCCTTTCTTTCTTTCATTCATTCATTCATCCTTTCTTTTTTTCTTTCTCTTTTTCTCTGTTTCTTTCTCTGTGTATTTCTCTCTCCCCCACTTCTGTGTTTCTCCCTCTATCTTTCCTTTCTTTCATTCTTCCTTTTACTTTTTCCTTTCTTTCTCTTTTTTCTGTTTCTTTCTGTGTATTTTTCTCTCTCTCTCTCCACTTCTGTGTTTCTCCCTCTCCCTCTCTTTTTTCTTTTCTTTCCTTTCTTTCATTCATTCATTCATTCTTCCTTTCTTTTTTTCTTTCTCTTTTTCTGTTTCTTTCTTTATGTATTTCTCTCTCCCCTCACTTCTGTGTTTCTCCCTCTATTTCTTTCCTTTCATTCTTCCTTTCTTTTACTTTTTTTTCTTTCTCTTTTTCTGTTTCTTTCTCTCTGTGTATTTCTCTCTCTCTCTCCACTTCTGTTTCTCCCTCCCTCCCTCCCTCTTTCTCTTTTTTCTTTCCTTCCTTCCTTTCTTTCTTTCTTTCTTTTCTTTTTCTTTTCTTTTTCTTTTTCTCTCCTTTCTTTCTCTTTTTGTTTCTTTCTCTTTGTGTATTTCTCTCTCCATTTGTGTTTCTCCCACTTTCCTATCACCTCCCTCCCTCCCTCTCCCTCTCTCTCTATGCTTCTCACTTTCACCCTCTCTTTCTCTTTCTGTGTCTTTCTCTCTTTTTCTCTGTGTGTGTTTCTCTCTCCCTCTCCCCGTTTCTCTCTTTCCCCGACTCTGTTTTTTCTCTCTGTGTATTTCTCTCTCTTTTTCCCTCTGTTGTGTATGTGTGTGTTTCTCTCCATTTCTCTCTTTCTCCCCACCCCCACCATTTTCCAGAAACCGGAGGAGAAAAAGGAGGAAGCCAGCTAAAATCAACCACATGTAAAACAGTTATGAATTTCTCCAGCAGAAAATGGTGAAGAGAAGAGACCAATGTTTTTTTTTTTAGGTGACTCACTCAAGCCACACTGCCAGGAGTTCGATCCTGACTGGCTCAAGATGGACTCAGCCTTCCATCCTTCTGAGGTCGGTAAAATGAGGACCCAGATTGTTGAGGGCAAATATGCTGAACTCTGTAAACTGCTTAGAGAGGGCTATAAAAGCACTGTGAAGCGGTATATAAGTCTAAGTGCTGTTGCTACATCATTTCAGGTCGCTCTAGGGCAGCTGCCCTGAACATTCAATATAATTCACCCACTTGCAGGCAGCGACAGCAGTAACTCCCCAGAAAGTTTAGGAGTATTGTTCCATTGGCAACTACTGACTATGTGTTGCCAGCTAAACTAGAAGGAGAAAAAATGAAAGAGACAACGAAGTAAGCTTTGTTAAAGCTAACCATAGCATGGTATGTTGGGTGAATTCACCCACCAAGTCTGACCTGGTTAAGCATGCTGTGTGAACCCAGCCATCACCTCTACCCTTTGTTTCATTCTAATTGCCAAGTCCCTGCAATCTTTCTCTTTCTTTCTTCTTTCTTTCTTTCTTCTTCTTTCTTTCTTTCTTTCTTTCTTTCTCTTCTTCTTCTTCTTCTTCTCCTCCTCCTCCTCCTCCTCCTCCTCCTCCTTCTCCTTCTTCCTCTTGTTTTATTTATTTATTTATTTATTTATTTGGTTTTCTTATATGCCGCCCAACTCCCGAGGGACTCAGGGCGGCGTACAGTACAGAAAAAAATACAAGAACAACCAATAAACAATTGGATTAAAATCAGAATATAAAAATTAAAAATTACAATATTAAAAACCATCCAACAACCAGACATACCCGGGGAAGAGTTCAAATGGAATTAAGCTCTACCCCCTGCCTGCAGGAAAAGCCATGTCTTAACGGCTTTTTGGAAGGCCAGTAGGGTGGGGATGGTTCGGGTCTGTGGAGGAAGTTGGTTCCAGAGCGCGGGGCCCGCCACAGAGAAGGCCCTCCCCCTAGGGCCCGCCAGCCGGCATTGCTTGGCTGACGGGAGCTGGAGGAGGCCAACTCTGTGGGCCCTAACCGGTCGTAGGGAAGTATGAGGCAGAATGCGGTCCCGGAGATAGCCTGGTCCTAAGCCATGAAGGGCTTTAAAGATGATGGATCAACACCTTGAATTGGACCTGTAGACTGATGGGCAACCAGTGCAGCTGGCGGAGTATAGGTGTCATGTGGGTGTACCTTGCAACACCCACCACAGCACGCGCAGCCGCATTTTGCACCAACTGGAGTCTCTGGATACTCTTCAAGGGTAGCCCCATGTAGAGCGCGTTGCAGTAGTTTTAGGATCCTTCTGCAGTTTTTGCTGAGAGTGTAACAAGGACCTTTCCCGCAGCGTCACCATCTCAGCCTCTCACTTCTCCTGTGTTGTGTCCTATGCCACCGTGGTGCCTCACTGGAAGTGTCATCCTAAGGTTGCCAATTCCAGAAGCTTTAGATTCTAGAAACGGGATCTCCACATTTGGGGAGGGCTGGAAGCTTGCTGAAAAGCTGGCAAAAAACAAACAAACATGGTTTGCTGAATGTTATCAGGGAGGATTTATCAGAGAGCAACATCTGGGAGCCAGAAATTACCAGGAAGTCACATAATTCAGGTTATACATGAGAAAGGTAAACACAGAAAGATGGTAAATGGCCCAGAAATCAGAAGAACACAAGGAGAAGTGGTGTTTTTTTTAATATCTTAAATATAAATTTACTTTATTTCAACTCTTGGAACAAAATTTATTTTCCAAATTTGCTCCTCTTTGAACTTGCTCCAGTCCAGTTCTCTTCTCCCACCCCATTAAAAAAAAAAGAAAACTTATAATACAATTGGGAAAAGTACAGAGAGAAATACAGGTAGTCCTCACCTTATGACCACAATTGAGACCACCCCAAAAAATTTATGTTGCTAAGCAAGACAGTTCTTAAGTGAGCTTTGTCCCGTTTCACAACTTTTCTTGCCACGGGTGTTAAGTGAATCACTGCAGTTGTCAAGTCGGTAACACGGTTGTTCAGTGAATCTGGCTTCCCCGTTGACGTTGCTGGCCAGGAGGTCGCAAAAGGGGATCACAGGACCCAGGGACATTGCAACCTGTCATAAATATGAGTCAGTTGCCAAGCGTCTGAATTTTGTTCATGCGGGCACAGAGATGCTGCAACGGTCGTAAGTCTGAAAAGCGGTCCTAAGCTATTTTTTTTCAGGAACTTTGAACGGTCATTAAACGAACTGTTGCAAGTTGAGGACTACTTCTACCCCCCCCCCCTTTTTGAAAAACATTCAAAACTGCTTTTGCTTCAGGCAGATCAAATCAATATCAAAAGAGGAAGGACCTCATCTAAGGCCTGCAGATCAGCCTCTGCATTTTAAATGTTTTCAGAAGTTTGCACAACCGTTTCCCACGTTGCTATTTGATGTTCAGACAGAACACCAACCTTCCTTGTCCCCATCCTCAACCTCAGATTGCATCTCAAGAGGGGAAGCTTCCAGGCAAGGCAAGAACAGATCCTATGCACCCAATCCTAAAAGCCAACAAACTTTTGGGGGCCACCTGCCAATTTCCGAAGGGTGAAAGGGCATGGATGCAGTGGTAGGGTTCCATGTGACGGATTACAGCTTCCATCATCCCCCATTCCCAACCCAATTCTCTTGGGGAAAGCTGTATTAGGTCAATGCAGGGAGACAGAGGCTACAGATTTGGGGCACCCCAGTTTGGAGCTGGACTGGTTTCAAGAGAGCCGAGGTGGCGCAGCGGTAAGAGGCAGTACTGCAGGCCACTTTAGCTGACTATGATCCGCAGGTCAGCGGTTCAAATCTCACCGGCTCAAGGTTGACTCAGCCTTCCATCCTTCTGAGGTAGGTAAAATGAGGACCCAGATTGTTGGGGGCAATATAAATATACATTGCTGACTGGTGTAAACCACTTAGAGAGTGCTTGCACTGTGAGGCGGTATATAAATGTCACTAATAAATAAATGAATAAATAAATAAATAAATAAATAAATAAATAAATAAATAAATAAATAAATAAACAGAGTTGCTGAGGGTTCGTGTTCATATCAGAACGAGCGAGATTGGCTAGCCTGATTTCATACATTACTACTTTGACGCGCAGGCAGACAATACTTAAGGGGGGATATCCTTATGAAGGAACCCCTTCTGGAGGAATGGGCAATTTATTCAGTAGGGGGCTGGAAAGGGGAGAGATAAGCCCCCCACTTGCTGGTGGGACCGAAAGTTTTCATTTTAGCAAAGGGTGAGGGTGGGGGGGGGTGTCTAGGAGGCATGGTTGGGAGAGCCAGGGGTCTCCCTGGTCAATTTTATCTATCTATCTATCTATCTATCTATCTATCTATCTATCTATCTATCTATCTATCTATCTATCTATCTATCTATAAACATATCTATCAATCAATCAATCAATCAATCAATCAATCAATCTATCTATCTATCTATCTATCTATCTATCTATCTATCTATCTATCTATCTATCTATCTATCTATCTATCTATCTATCTATCTATCTATCTATCTGATTGATTGATTGATTGATTGATTGATTGATTGGACTTTTTGGACAGGCCTGGAATAAGCGCTTTTGGGGGGTATAAACTGGATGGGCAGGGGGTCTCCAAAAGTATAAGGAGAAGACTCTGCCATCTCCAGGGGCACCCCGGCTCCCCAGTGGACGGGTTGGGGTCGGTGGCAACGATCTGGGGGTAAGGTGGGTGGGGTGGCCCGGCCAGCCGTTCAGTGGGTGGAGTGGGGAGCAGAGAAGGACGTTTGGGGTTGGGGGACAGCTTTCTCCCGCCCCTCTCCGCCCTAGGCTAATCGTGGGACCCTCGGGGTCCCCCTGCATGGGCTCGTATGCGGAGGCGGCAGGAGGGGCCCCGGTACCCCCCTTCTCCATCCCTCCAGCGTACAGCCCCCCCTCCACGCCCGCCCCCCGCGGCGGGGTTGAGCGCGCCCCCCGCTGGGGCTGTGATCTGCAACCCTCGTCTTTGTTTGCTCAAGAAATAGCCCTCCGTTCGGCTCGTCCGATGCCGGAGCCTATAAAAGCCGGCGGGGCTCGGGGCTGGTCCAGAGTGGGCGGTGGTTCGCTCCGGGATCCGCGATCGCCTCGCCGGGATGAGCCTCTTGGGCGCACAGCTGGTGCCGCTGCTGCTGTTGCTTCTGCTTCTGCGGCCGCCTCCCCTCGCCCTCGCGTGGCCGGGGTCGTCCGTGGGACCCGCCAAGACCCTCTTGCTCATCCAGCCCGAGTCGACGGAGCCGCTGCCTTCCAAGGGCGCGCAAGGTAGGACTGCCTCCGAGCGGAGCGAGTGTCTTCTTCGCGGGCGGACTTTAACGCCCGGATACAGAAGAGCAAGAGTTGGAAGGGACCTTGGGAGGTCTTCTAGTCCAACCCCCTGCTCAGGCAGGAGCATTTCAGACAAATGGCTGTCCGATCTCTTCTTTAAAAAACTCCGGTGTTGGAGAATTCCCAACTTCTGGAGGCAAGCTGTTCCACTGATTAATTGTTCTTGCCAAACTTGGGAACTTTAAGACTTGTGGACTTCAACTCCCAGAATTCTCCAGCCAGCTATGCTGAAGATGACAATTGCATGCGCTGAATCCATGATGTCAGTTTAGTCCAGAGGACTTCAAACTTGGCAACTTTAAGACTTGCTGGCTGGAGAATTCTGGGAGTTGAAGTCCACAAGTCTTAAAGTTCCCAAGTTTGAAGACCTCTGGACTAAACTGACATCATGGATTCAGCACATGCAATTGTCATCTTCAGCATAGCTGGCTGGAGAATTCTGGGAGTTGAAGTCCACAAGTCTTAAAGTTCCCAAGTTTGAGGACCTCTGATTGGCTATCAGGAAATTTCTCCTTAGTTCTAGGTTGCTTCTCTCTTTGATAAGTTTCCATCCTTTACTCCTGGTCCTGCCTTCAGGTGTGACAGCAAAGATTAAAAAAAAAAAGATTTGGTCCATACAAATCTTGCTATCAGAAAATTTCTTCTTAGTCCTAAGTTGCTTCTCTCCTTGATTCAGGGGTCTCCATTTCCAACCTTGGCCACTTTTTAAGCTTGGCGGACTTCAACTCGACTTCAAGTTGAAGTCCGCCAGGCTTAAAGTGGCCAAGGTTGGAGACTCCCTGCCTTGATTGCTTTCCATCCATGGCTTCTTGTCCAGCCTTCAGTCAGGGGTGGCCAAACTAGGGTTCTTTGAGGACCTGTGGACTTCAACTCCCAGAATTCCTGAGCTAGCTATGCATGCATGGCTGACTCAGGAATTCTGGGAATTGAAGTCCACAGGTCCTCAAAGAACCCTAGTTTGGCCACCCCTGCGAAAAGTTCAGGTGCTTCTGGAGAATAGCTTGAAACCCCCCCTCTTTTTTGTGGCACCCTCCCCCACCCCCCAAGTATGGAAGGCTGCTATCGTCTCATCCAGTGGAGACAGACGGTCTCCTCCAAGGGCGGATCCGGGCCGCTCTCTTGGCGAGTCTGGTGGCGGGACCGAACCGTCTCCAGCTGGCTTCGTCGGCCTGAGCGCATTTTCCAGTGCCGCTGCGCAAGATCCGTTCCGTAGCCACGTCGGGGGGGGGGGGAGGGCGGACGCGTGAGGGAACTCGGCGGTCACCCGCCTCTCCGGACCCCACTGGGCCTCGGAGCCCCGCCAATCTCGGGTGGGTGGGGGTGTCGGCAGTTATGGGCCGGTGGTCTCGGAGGCGCGGAGCGTGCGTTGGAAGGGCGAGACCTCCATCTAACCCCGAAGAGCGCAGTGCCTTCGGGGGAACCGCGGGAGCTGGGAGCGTCCCGGCAGGCAGAGATTGGAGGGGGGGGCGAGGAGGGCCGGCAAACCGGTGCAATATTGGCGGGGCTGTCACAAAGAGGAGGCGGCCCACCTATTCTCCAAAGCACCAAAGGGGGCAGGACAAGAAATAACGGGATCCCTAAAGAGAGGTCCAACCTAGAAATAAGGAAAAAAATGGCCTGACACTTCGAATATTTAATCAGCGGAACGACTTGCCTCCAGAAGTTGTGGCTGCTCCAAACACTGGAGCAGTCTTTCCCACCCTTGGCAACTTGAAGATGTCTGGACTTCAACTCCCAGAATTCCCCAGCCAGCATTCGAATTCGAAAGTTGGCTAGAGAATTCTGGGAGTTGAAGTCCAGACATCTTCAAGTGGCCAAGAGTGGGAAACACTGCACTGGAGGCTTTTAAGAAGAGATCGGACCGCCATTTAAATATCTGAAATGTATAGGGTTTCCTGCTTGGGCAGGATAGATACAGATTAACAGAGTTGGAAGGGACTCGAATTCGAATGCTGGCTGGGGAATTCTGGGAGTTGAAGTCCAGACATCTTCAAGTTGCCAAGGGTGGGAAACACTGCACTGGAGGCTTTTAAGAAGAGATCGGACCACCATTTAAATATCTGAAATGGTATAGGGTTTCCTGCTTGAGCAGGGTAGATACAGGTTAACAGAGTTGGAAGGGACCTTGCAGGTCATCTAGTCCAACCCCCTGCCCAAGCAGGAGACCTTTACGTCTGCCTCTACCTAGGATCGAACTCACAACCTCCTGGTTGTGAGGCAAGAGCTCCACCTCCCTTCCAACTCTGCTATTCTGTATTCTGCTCAGCAGCGCGACCCTCTCCCGTCCTTTCCCATCGGACGGCGTGTTTCTGAACGTGTGAAGAACTCTGAGGAGGCGCAGTCGCACCTTCCGAGTTCTGTTAAGGGGGAAAGGGACTCCCGAGGTGACGCTGGGATAGTTTTTTAAAAAAAAATTAAAGCGGGGGTGGGGTGTAGGGGAGGCGAGAGTCAGACGGTCATTGAAATCAAGTTTTCAGAGATCTCCAACCTTGGCAACTTTATGAGGTGTGGACTTCAATTCCCAGAATTCCTCAGCCAGCATGGTTGAGGAATTCTGGCTGGGGAATTCTGGGATTTGAAGTCCACACCTCATAAAGTTGCCAAGGTTGGAGACCTCTGAGAATGCAGGTTCTCCTTCATTCTCGCCTCATTCCCCACTTGCTTGTCTTGGGTATTCACAGGTGTCAATTTGTTTCAGCTTTAGTTTCGTATTTTTGCTTTGTTCCTGGGAATGATCCTTGGATTATATTATGTATCCAGAGATGAGCGCTCCTGGTCTGCAGAGGTTTAACCTGTTAAATTCACACCACTTTTTCTGGGTTCGCACCATATGCTTCATCCTGAACAAAATGGCCCAGGTTCACACTGCATTCTTTACACAATACATATAAAGTAAAGTCGTTTATATAAATGCAGCAACGGCTAAGCCTTTAGCTGGTCTGGATAAGTGTGTTGTATGAATGTAGTATAGCTAGTTAGTGCCTCAAATACTGGTAACTTTGGTTCAAGCATCTTTTGTCCATTTGCTTAAATTCCAACTCTAGCAAGGATTAAAAAAAACATCTGTATGGACCAAATCTTTCTTATCTTGGCTGTCACCCCTGAAGGCAGGACAAGAAGTAAAGGATGGAAACTTATCAAAGAGAACCTAGAATTAAGGAGAAATTTCCTAACAACTAGAACAATGAATCAGTAGAACATTCATCCTCCAGAGGTTGTGGGTGCGCCATCACTGGAGGTTTTTAAGAAGAGATTTTTATTTAAACTGTTCAGATTACTAGAGTTGGAAGGGACCTTGTAGGTCATCTAGTCCAACCACCACCACCCGCCCGCTCAAGCAGGAGTCCCTACACCAGGGGCGGGTTGCTCACTTACCTCGCTGCCGGAGCCATGCGCGCGCATCTCCACGCTTCAGGGGCGCGCGTGCTCACTATGTGCGCGCACCCCCTCTTACAATTTGCTTCTGTGCATGCGTGGAAGCAAAATTGCGCTGAAATCTTGTGAGGGGACGCACGCGCAAGAGAGATTTCGGCATGATTTTGCTTCCGCGCATGCGCAGAGGCAAAATCTTGCCTAAATCTCTCCCGTATGCGCATCCCCTCGTGAGATTTCAGCGCGATTTTGCTTCCACGCATGCGCAGAAGCAAAATCGCCCGAAAATCACCGGAAAAAAATGGCGACGTGCTGGGTGGACCGGCAGAGAGGGCTCCGGAGCGGTTGCGAAATCTGCCGCTCCTTACCGGAGCTGCATACTGGGCAGCTCTGGCAGGAACCCACCTCTGCCCTACACCATTTCAGAGAAATAGCAGTCCAATCTCTTTTTGAAAGTCCCAAGTGTTGGAGCTCTCACAACCTCCATAGGCAAGCTGATCCACTGGTTGACTGTCAGAAAATTTCTCCTTATTTACAGGTTGAATCTCTCCTTGGTCAGTTTCCATCCATTATTCCTTCCGGTGCCTTGGAAAACAAGATTGGACAGCTATTTGTCTGAAATGGTATAGGGCAGTGATGGCGAACCTTTTTTCCCTCGGGTGCCGAAAGCGCGTGCGCGCGCACTATCGCGCATGCGTGAGTGCCCACACCCATAATTCAATTCCTGGGGAGGGTGAAAATGGGCTCCTCTGCCCGCCGGAGGCCCTCTGGAGGCCGGAAATGGCCCATTTCCCAACTGCTGGTGGGTCTGGTAGGCCCATTTCTTGCCCTCCCCAGGCTCCAGATGCTTCCCTGGAGCCCAGGGAGGGTGAAAACGGCCTCCCCCACCCCCTGGAGGCCCTCCGGAAGCCAAAAACACCCTCCCAGAGCCTCCGTGCGAGCCGAAAATCAGCTGGCCGGCTTGCACATGCATGCTGAAGCTGAGCTAGGGTAACGGCTTGCGTGCCGGCAGATATGGCTCCGCGTGCCACCTGTGGCACACGTGCCATAGGTTCGCCATCACTGGTATAGGGTTTCTTGCTTGAACAAGGGGCTGGACTAGAAGACCTCCAAGGTCCCTTCCAACTCCTTTTTCTGTTATATTTTAACTTTGACAGAAATAACCAGGTTGAAGGGGAAATCCTTGGGGAAATTCTGATTCAAAGGATGGGTGGGGGAATATAAAAGAGTAGGGGCTGTAAGATATGGTGATTTGGATTGGCCTGTAAATGGACATGCGGAGGTGGGAGGAAGAGTGGGATAAGAATAAAGTAGGAAGCAAGTTATTTCCTCTCCAGTTTGAGACTGTTGGGAAGGGATGGGATAGGATGGGATAGTGTAAGAGTGTGTGGGAAGGACCTTGGGGGAGGGGACAGGATGAAGGCCCACAGTCTAGGCCAGGAACATCAAATTCAAGGCCCGGGAGCCGGAGCCGGCCCACAGGGTACTTAGATCTGGCCCGCGGGGCCACCGTGGAAACAGCAAAAGACCAGCCCGCGATGCTTCTGCCAGTGAAAACGGAGCTCAGGAGCCCGTTTTTGCTGGCAGAGCTCTCGGACCACCATAGGCATCCCCGAAATAAGTGACGTCAAGCTGGCCACGCCTACCCTGGCCATGCCCCCCCTGCCCCCCCCCCAGGTCAAACACAACCCTGATGCGGCCCTCAATGAAATAGAGTTTGACACCCCTGTTCTAGGCAATGGTATGATCAGCAACTCACTCCACAGATGGGGAAAAAACACAGCAGCCAGTTCCATGCGCTGTTTTCTGGAGCATTCAAAACTCTTTTTTTCTTTGCAGGATGTTTTTTCGGTGGCCGGTTCTACACCTTGGAGGATACCTGGCATCCTGATTTAGGGGAACCTTTTGGCATTATGCACTGTGTGGTGTGCACCTGCGAACCGGTAAGTGTCATTGAAGATCCAGGTTAAAAGGCCAGAGGCGGTTGAATTGGCCAGATTTCCCAGGTTTCTGGAATGAGGGATCCTGATACAAGTAGTCCTTGATTGACAATAGTTCGTTTAGTGACCGTTGGAAGTTACAACGGTACTGAAAAAAAAGTGATTGATGAGCATTTTTCACATTTATGAAGCTCTTGTAAGCCAGAACAAATACTTTTTTATTTTATTTATTATTCTCCAGCTAGCTATGCTGGCTGGAGAATTCTGGGAGTTGAAGTGCACAAGTCTTAAAGTTGCCAAGTTTGAAGACCTTTGCTTATGACCATTGCGGTATCCCAATTCTTGACAATTGGTTCACTTTTTTCACAGTTTGTTTATACATTTTCAGTTTACATACATAAGTGCTTTGTGAACAGCGTATTGTCTGGATCCATTTGCTTACACAATAATACTTTCCCAGTTCCTAATTTCTACCTCTGTTATCCAACCATTTGTAGAACCGGTCCCATGTTCAAAAATGCTCTGTATCTTCTTTTTCTTTTATCTTGAACGTCAGTCTGTCCATTTCTGCACAATCTATTATTATTTTTTTAATTACCTCTTCTTCCGTTGGTGTTTCCCCATTTTTCCACTACTGTGCAAAAACCATTCTTGCAGCTGCCAAGACATGTAGTATTAAATATATATATATATTCCCTTTATCATACTTTTCTGGTACTATACCTAGCAAAAATATTTCTGGTTGCAATCTATATGCAACTTTAACATCTTTTTAAACCATGTATGTATTTGTAATGTCATGACAATTGGTTCATATTTATGACGGTTGCAGCGTCCCTCTGTCCTGTATTCCCCTTTTGCGACCTTCTGACAAGCAAAGTCAGAAATGAGGAAAGCCAGATTCACTTAACAACAGCATTACTCATTTAACAATGGCAGTGATTCCCTTAACAACGGTGGCAAGAATAGTCGTAAAATGGGAGAAAGCTCACCTAACTAACGTCTCACTTAGCAACATAAATTTTGGGCTCAATTGTGGTCATAAGTCAAGGACTCCCTCTGCAGGGGTCTCCAACCTTGGCAACTTTAAGATTTGTGGACTTCAACTCCCAGAGTTCCTCAGCCAGCAAAGCTGAGGAACTCTGGAAGTTGAAGTCCACAAGTCTTAAAGTTGAAGTCCTTTAACTCTTTAACTCTGGGAGTTGAAGTCCACAAGTCTTAAAGTTGAAGTCCTTTAACTCTTTAACTCTGGGAGTTGAAGTCCACAAGTCTTAAAAGTTGAAGTCTTTTAACTCTTTAACTCTGGGAGTTGAAGTCCACAAGTCTTAAAGTTGAAGTCTTTTAACTCTTTAACTCTGGGAGTTGAAGTCCACAAGTCTTAAAGTTGAAGTCCTTTAACTCTGGGAGTTGAAGTCCACAAGTCTTAAAGTTGAAGTCCTTTAACTCTTTAACTCTGGGAGTTGAAGTCCACAAGTCTTAAAGTTGAAGTCCTTTAACTCTTTAACTCTGGGAGTTGAAGTCCACAAGTCTTAAAAGTTGAAGTCTTTTAACTCTTTAACTCTGGGAGTTGAAGTCCACAAGTCTTAAAGTTGAAGTCTTTTAACTCTTTAACTCTGGGAGTTGAAGTCCACAAGTCTTAAAGTTGAAGTCCTTTAACTCTGGGAGTTGAAGTCCACAAGTCTTAAAGTTGAAGTCCTTTAACTCTTTAACTCTGGGAGTTGAAGTCCACAAGTCTTAAAGTTGAAGTCCTTTAACTCTAACTCTGGGAGTTGAACTCCACAAGTCTTAAAGTTGAAGTCCTTTAACTCTTTAACTCTGGGAGTTGAAGTCCACAAGTCTTAAAGTTGAAGTATTTTAACTCTTTAACTCTGGGAGTTGAAGTCCACAAGTCTTAAAGTTGAAGTCCTTTAACTCTTTAACTCTGGGTGTTGAAGTCCACAAGTCTTAAAGTTGCCAAGGTTGGAGACCTCTGCTCTAAGTGTATTCCATCAACTGGTTTGATGCCTCCATTCTTTGGTTCAGAATCCATAACACAGGATCCTGCTCCCCACTTTAAAACTAGGAAACAACCCCTCCTAGAAATATTTCTAGAAAAGTTCACTCCTAAAAAAGCAGCCAATTTAAATTTATTTTCCCTAGCTCCCTACCTCAACCAATCAATAACCTTATCCACAAATATACCAGAAGACAAAACAGCAGAGAATTTGGTGGGCAAAAGAATTTAGCTTCTAGCTTGGAAAAAAAAAAACCTTGTGTTTTTCTGCTTATTCCCATCCAAGCCCCACCTTACATATATTTTATAAATAGAATCTTACACGGGTTCCTTTAAGGATTGGTGCTAACAGCAAGTAGTCCTCCACTTACAACCTAGTGACCGAAGTTACAACGGAACTAAAAAAAAAAGGACTTACGACCGTTTTTCACACTTAAAACCATTGCAGCATCCCGTAGTCATGTGATCGAAATTCAGCTGCTTGGCAACTGGTTCATATTTATGACGGTTGCAGTGTCCTGGGGCCATGTGAGCAACGTTTCATCACCAAAATTTCTGTTGCTAAGTAAGACAGTTGTTAAGCGCGATTTGCCCCATTTTACGACCTTTCTTGTCACGGTTGCTAAGTGAATCCTTGCAGTTGTTAAGTGAGTAACAGTGTTTTTAAGTGAATCTGGTTTTTCCCATTGACTTCACTTGTCAGAAGGTCGTAAAAGGGGATCACATTACCCCGAGACGCTGCAACCGTCGTAAATGTGAGTCAGTTGCCAAACATCCGAATTTTGATCAGATGACTATGGGGGATGCTGCAACGGACGTAAGTGTGAAAAATGGTCATAAGTCACTTTTTTCAGTGCCGTGGTACACTTCGAACGGACACTGAATTAATGGCCGTATGTTGAGGATTATCTGTCGTATGTCAAGGATTATCTCTCCTTTGCATATCAAGAACAATTCAAAATTGCTTCCTCCCACACTTTGAAGGAATAGGATTTGGAAGACCAGTGAGAAAATAATGTGGATCTATTTGGCTGCTAAAAGTTGATGCCACATTCATAAATCAGGCAAAATATTGATGATAAGTAATTGTAGCATCCAATGCAAAACGACAGGAGGATTTTGCCTGGATGGGAAGGTTCTGCATTGTCCCTAATAAAACACAAAAGTGTTAGGATTCATCTCTCCAAAACTGGAATATAATCTACTAGTAGCTGGATATCCGTGCTTCGCTACGAAACTATGTGATCGGGCTTGATAAATTGACAGTTAAAGCTTGAAAATTAATGATACATTGACACTTAAAGCTTGAAAATTTATGTAGAATGTGTAACTCCTTAGCATCAAAGCGTGTTAATATAAGGCAACTGGCAGTTGGAACAGAGTTCTTTTCAGGTGGGGAGGGGGAGTAGAACGTCTAACTCCTTAGCATCAGAGTGTGTTAATATAATACTGTATAAGAAATACTAATGATCAGATGGTCATTTAGAAAAATCCTTTCTTAGCGAGCACCTAGAAGCCAAGAGGAACATACATGCCAAGTTTCAACTTTGTAGGCTTTACAGTTCTGGAGATTTCATGATGAGTGAGTGGTATTTGGCTTTTATATATATAGATTGTAAGAATTTTCTATTTTTTTTTCCTCCAGCAGAGGAATCGGAGAGGGAAACCTGCAGGCAAAGTCACCTGTAAGAACATTAAGCATAGCTGCCCCAAACTTCCTTGTGCCGATGCTATTGTGCTTCCAGGACAATGTTGCAAATCCTGCCCCAAAGGTAAGTAAATTACAGGTGGTCCTCACTTAACTGATGGCCTTGTTTTGTGGCTGTTCGAAGCACTGCGCCCTAGGGAGCCGGACACGACTGGACAAGGAAAACCATTATCTTTATATAAAGTTCCAAGTTTCCAACAACTTGGAAATGAGGACCAAAAGCTCTACCGCCTGTGTGCCTAGCCTGAGCCCCTCTGAGTCTAGCGGTGAGACCCGCATCCCTTCCACCATCTTACCATCTCTGCCCTTGCGCCTGGTCCATCTGACGTTTGCTTACCTGATTGTTCTGTCATCGGTTCCTTTGGCGGGAATTCATGAGGACTAGAAGCTTTTTTCTTTTCTTTCTTTCTCTTTTGGCAGAGAAAGAGTGAAACAAGAGTTCTTGGAACCATAGACCTCCCCCTACACGCTCACACACACACACACACACACACACACACACACACACACACACACACACACACACGTTCTCTTGGCAGGCTTAGCCTACAGAAGATTTCCTAGAACAGTCTGTTCCCCTCACCCCACCCAGCGTCCTTCTCTCCCTCCGTCGGTTGCCTCTTTTCCCGTCTCAACTCCGACGTTCAGCGCAGGCTTTGCATCAGATGGCAGACGGGAGGCTTCCAGTAGCGCAGATGTAACCTCCTCTCTTGTTTATTTGGTGTGTTGATTTTCGGTGCCCTGCTTTCCCTTGTATAGTCTATATTTCCCATTTGTTTAGCTTTCCCAAGATGACTGAGAAGGCGATGTGTTTATCGCCGTAACGCCCTGCACACACCTGCCCTTGTCTGCTCCCAACAGCTGGACAGAGCTAATGTTTGGACAGAAGGAAGTTGTCTGGAACCACCTGGGTACGATGAGTAAAGGGCTTGGAGTTCAATACTAGATGGCCTGCCCAGACAGCCTCAATCATCCAGGTCACGGTTGTCCAAAAGGTGCCTTTCCCCCGCCAAAAAAAGGCAACTGGACTTTCTTGGTTTTTTTCTTTTTTTCTTTTTTTTTCTTTTTTTCCCTTTTTTTTTTTTTTTTTGAAAATATTTTGCTTCTCATCCAAGAAAATTCTTGGATGAGACGCCAACATCAAGACGCTTCTTGGATGAGAAGCCAAAAAAGCCAACACTGTTCTAGGCTGCATCAACAGAGAGATAGAGTCAAGATCATGTGAAGTGTTAATACCACTTTGTAATGCTTTGGTAAGGCCACACTTGGAATACGGCATCCAGTTTTGGTTGCCACGATGTAAAAAAAAAGGTGTTTAGCGTTTGTTGAGCAACCGTTCCAAGTTACAACAGCATTGAAAACAATGACTTATGGCCATTTCTACACTTACGGCTGTTTCAGCAGCCCCGTGGTCACGTGATCAAAATTTGGATGCTTGGCAACTAGTGTGTATTTATGATGGTTGCAGTGTCCCAGGGTTATATGATCACTCTTTGCCACCTTGAATGTCACGATGTGAATATTGCCAGTTGAGCACCTCTGCCATATTTCTAGGTTTACTGTATTTTCTAATCAAGCAGACATGTGATATGTTTTACTGCGCATGTGTGCATTCCAGTAGTCTCCTCCTTCCTTCTTCTCCTGTGAGCCTCGCCCGAGGCAGACGTGAATTCATGGCTAAGACAATGTAGCTTATTAAGGTTTATATTTTGTTACTTTTATACTGAAATAAATATTTTGTTAATTAGAATTAAATCTCGGTTTTATTTTCTAAGTAAGAATGACTTCAAGGAAGCAAGATCCTATATCACCTCTTGATGGGAATAATTTCCTATCCATCATTGAATAACAGAATGACAAGAGTTGGAAGGGACCTTGGAGGTCTTCTAGTCCAACCCCCTGCTCAAACAGGAAATCCTGTCCCATTCCAGACAAATGGTTGTCAAATCTTTTCTTAAAAGCCTCCATTGATGGAGCACCAGGTTGAATTCCAAAGGAGATGCCTTATCTAGAACTAGCTGATTACCCGGCGTTGCCCGGGTATTTATTCATCCCAATCTTGTATTAGACAGGAAAAGGAATAAATTATATCTATAGTGTCAAATCAAAACAATTTTATTTACAGGGTTTTAAAAGTATAAGGAACTCCAACCCAGCTGCTGTGGCCTAGAGGTAGAGCTCTTGCCTCACAATCAGGAGGTTGTGAGTTCAATCCTAGGTAGCGGCAGATTTGGGTCTCCTGCTTGGGCAGGGGGTTGGACTAGATGACCTGCAAGGTCCCTTCCAACTCTGTTAATCTGTTAATTATCTGTTAAAAAAATCCCAGCTACGGAACCTGTGGACAGCTGGGGGATTTAGAAGCGCCACCCCCCTGCCTCTGTCACCACCCGTTTTACCATTTCCTCAAACTGGGCCTGGGACTGGAACATAAATCCCTGAGATGGCCCATTCTGCGCCTCCTCCACCCCTGCTGAAATAGGCTGGGTCTCCTCTCTGGCCTCCATACCAGTGGTGGGTTGTAAATGATTTTGCCACCGGTTCGCGCGCACACTCTCTCTTGCGCACACAAAACGCTTCTGCGCATGCGCAGAAGCATCCCAGGTGGATGGGGGGGAGCCTCCCGCCGTCAGCACTACTGGTTCTAAGACCCAGTCCGAACCAGGAGCAACCCACCGCTGCCTGTTTCGCCTCGGTTGGGGTGGTCCCGTCCTTTGCGTGATGAGTTGGGGCAAAGGACAATCCTGGGAATAGCAATAGCAATAGCACTTAAGACTTATATACCGCTTCATAGTGCTTTACAGCCCTCTCTAAGCGGTTTACAGAGTTCAGCATATTGCCCCCAACAATCCGGGTCCTCATTTTACCCACCTCAGAAGGATGGAAGGCTGAGTCAACTTTGAGCCTGGTGAGATTTGAACAGCTGAACTGCTGAACTAGCAGTCAGCTGGAGTAGCCTGCAGTAGCTGCATTTAACCACTGCGCCACCTCGGGCCGAAGCTGTGAGGTGGGGCGGACGATCCACTTAGGCCGTGGCACGCTCAATCAAAGGCCTCTACTGGCCTATGGCAAGGAGAGTCGTAAAATGGGGGAAAACTCACTTCGCCTCCGTCTCGTTTAGCAACAGAAAATTAGGGGCTGAGTTGTGATGGAGGACTACATGTATAAAGAAAAATAATCACGAGCTGAATCAAATATCCCACCTCTGTATCAAAGGAGGGGACAGTGCTCTCTCTTTCCACCCGGCTCTGAATCCTCCGTTACTTTGCTGACACGGCCAAATAACCGAAGTATGTTTTTGAGATGTTAATTTCTCATTTGGGGTATTTGGTTTGGGAATTATGAGGGAACCGAAGTGAAAGCGAGACTTTGTCCTGTCGTGGCAAGGAGTCTCTCACTGCCGTGTGAAGCCTGTGGCCTGTGGCCTCGCCCAGCTGTTTACAAAATGCCACCCAAACCTGCATTCGAAAATCATAAATAAAAAAGCACATTTGGGCAGCATTAATCATCGCATGGGGATGCCCGTAAATTCTTCCGTTCCTGTCACATGTGGGATTCTCCATCCTGATGCTGATCTGTTTGAAATGGGGAATTCCGGGTATCCTTGCAATGTTGGAAACCCCCTTTCTGCCTCTTTCCCCACAGACGTTGGGGCAATTCAATTCCAGAGTTGGCCCCATATACCAGACCCAAAGTTTAGTGGCATCTTTATTCTCTTGTATGTCTGCCCTGCACACATGTAACTCTGCGAAGAAGGATGTGGGTTTTTATTTTGAAAGAGAAGATCATTTCTGGGTGTCAGGAGCTGTCAGTTTTTATCCACTGCATCCATGTTTTGGTCACCACCATACAAAAATGACATGGAGACTCTAGAAAGGGTGCAGAGAAGAGCAATAAAGATGGATTAGAGGACTGGAGGCTGAAACATATAAAGAACGGTTGCTAGAATTGGGTATGTCTACTTTAATGAAAAGAACTAGGTGTGACATAGCAGTGTTTCAGATATCTCAGGGGTTGCCACAAAGAAGAAGGGGTCAAGCTATTCTCCAAAACACCTGAGGGCAGGACAAGAAGCAATGGGTGGAAACTAATCAAGGGGAGAAGCAATCTAGAACTAAGAAGAAATTTTTCTGATAGTGAGAACGATCAGTGGAACAACTTGCCTCCAGACGTTATGGATGCTCCAACATTGGAAGTTTTTAAGAAGAGATTGGACAGCCATTTGTCTGGAATGGTGCAGGCTTTCCTGCCTGAGCAGAGAGTTGGACTACTAGAAAAACTCCCAAGGTCCTTTCTAACGCTGTCATTCTATCTTGTATTCTTTTCTCTTCTTTTTTTTTTCTGTTTAAAGTTTTTATTAGTTCATAAAATAAAATGCAAAAATGCAAAAAGCAAATAGTAGGAAAAATAGGGGAGGAAAAGGGGAAGGGAGAAGTGTAGAGAAGAAGGGAAAAGGGCATTGAAGTCCAACTCCCTCTGGTGCCGTAAAATAGGACAGTAACATCAAAGCTTAACTTTTTTACTTTTACATCATAGTATTTCTAGATACTATGATACATAGTATTTCTAGATACTACTACGAGCCATTTCTAGAACAACAAATCTATCTAATCACTAAAACCCCAAATCAAAGTTTCATTTTTTTCCCACCTGAAGCACAAAGTCCAGAAACGGTTTCTAAGCAGAAACAAAAATACTTGTGGTTTTTTCTTAGATCACAGCAGTCAATTTAGCCATCTCCGCTAACTCCATCAAATTTTGCAGCCATTCCTCCATTGTGAGGATCGAAATGTCTTTACATTTTTGTAGTCTTGCTGCTGTCAAAATATCTCTATCTCTATCAATATCTCTATCTCTATCTCCATATCCATATCTATATATCTATATGTGTAACATTTTTTGCTGATAAATGAAAATAAAGGGAGACTATTATAGATCTATTTCGAGCTATTTTGCTCTCGTCAGATAGCTATACCCGTAGTGGGAATTGAACCTGGGCAGTCTGCTTGTAAGGCAGAAGTTTAACCTCTAGGCCACAAGGTTCTCTTCCCTATCAGCTCTTCACCAGGAAAGGGTGAAAGGTTATATATGTTTATTCTGTCGAGTCATCCTGGTGTATGGAAGGAAACATCACAGCTTCCTTTTGCCTTTCGCCCCCTCCTAGGACCATCCAGGCAGTTTTCTATATAGTTCTATAGTCGACAAACTATATTGTCTATATGTGTAACATTTTTTGCTGATAAATGAAAATAAAGGGAGACTATTATAGATCTATTTCGAGCTATTTTGCTCTCGTCAGATAGCCAACCAATTCTATATCTCTATATATCTCTATCTATATATCTATATATCTATATCTATCTCTCTATCTCTATCTCTATCTCTATCTCTATCTCTATCTCTATCTCTATCTGTATCTATATCTATATCTATATCTATATATCTATATCTATATCTATATGTGTAACATTTTTTGCTGATAAATGAAAATAAAGGGAGACTATCTATCTATCTATCTATCTATCTATCTATCTATCTATCTATCTATCTATCTATCTATCTATCTATCTATCTATCTATAAAATGCCCCCCCTCAGTTGTGGTTGTAAGTCGAGGACTACCTGTATAAGGATTGGCTCTTATTTTTGATGCTTCATATCTCTTCCTGTTCTCCCTTGTGCAGCCCCCGCCAACATTGCGGAGAAGAGATCCGAGCAGCTGTTGGACAAGATGGAATACTCCCCGGAGAAAGAAGATGGCTTACACAGGAACTACAACGACCGTGCCTACTTCAGCTCGCAGGACTTGATCCGAGATGACAGCCAGATAGGTATGGGTGAGGTGGTGCCCAGGGTGCGTGTTTTTGCGTTAATCGCAGGATGTAGTGCTATTGCATTTTGGCAAAACCAGCGGAAAACCACTGGGATGCTGCAAACGGCTGTACATGCAGTCCATTTGCTGAGCATCTAAAATGCAGGTAGTCCTTGACTTACAAAAGTTCATTTAGTGACCGTTCGAAGTTACAACGGCACCGAAAATAGTGACTCCTGTCCATTTTTCACACATGACCGTTGCAGCATCTCCCCATGATCATATGATTTACATTTGGATGTTTGGCCACTGACTCATATTTACGACGGTTGCAGTGCCCTGGGGTCATATGATCCCCTTTTTGTGACCTTCTGGCAAACAAAGTCATTGGGGAAGCCAGATTCACTTAACAACCCTGTTACTAATTTAACTACATTGGTTCACTTAACGAATGTGGTGAGAAAAGACGTAAAATGGGGCCAAACTCACTTAACACTTTTCTCACTCAACAACGTCAGTTTTGGACTTTAATTGTGGACGTAGATTGAGGACTGCCTATACAGTCACGTAAGCACAAGAACCCTCCCTCTACCAGAATTTCAAATCTGGGTTGTAACTACTCCATTATAACTTTATTTATTTATTTGTTTGTTTGTTTGTTTGTTTGTTTATATTTATTTATTTATTTATTTATTTATTTATTTATTTATTTATCTTGCTTTACGCCTCCCTGAGTCCTACAGGATTGGGTCCTACGGGATTGGGCGGCCTATAAGAACTTTAAATTAAATTAAATTAAATTAAAACTTTGAATTGTTGCTACGCAACCAGTTGTAAGTCAAGGACTCCCTGTATTTCAATAATAAATTTATAATAAATTTATAAATAATAATAATAATAATAATAATAATAATAATAATAATAATAATAATAATAATAATAATAATAATAATAATAATAATAATAATAATAATAATAATAATAATAATAATAATAATAATAATAATAATAATAATAATAATAATAAATAAATAAATAAATAAATAATTTGCCTTCCGTAAAGCCTTGAAAACATGGCTTTTCAAGCAGGCAGGCTAAAACTAGACCAGTGGAAACATCAATGGTCGGCCCATGTATGAATGATGACAATGTTTTTTAAAATCTTTTATAACTGTTTTTAATTAATATTATTTTTTAACTGGTTGTTCCTCTTACATGCTGTACCCCGCCCTGAGTCCCTCGGGAGTTGGGCGGCTTATAAGAAGGAAGGAATAAATGAATAAATGAATAAATGAATAAATGAATGAATGAATGAATAAATAAATAAATAAATAAATAAATAAATAAATAAATAAATAAATAAATAAATTTATTTATTTATTTATGTATGTATGTATGTATGTATGTATGTATGTATGTATGTATTTATTTATTTATTTATTTCCAGATTGCATGCAATGTAAGATCGCACCAACTTCTGTTTTTGCTTCTCAGATTTTGTGGCATTGCTGATCGGGGGCTCAGATCCGAGGGGGGCTGCCTCCAGGGCGGTGGCGAAAGCCAGATTCACTCTCTCACACATGCATCTGATCTTCTCCATTAACTATGAAAGGTGGGTGAGCCTCCCTCGTGTCTCCATCTGAAGTCTTAGTGGACAACCAGTTAAATATGAGCCAGCAGTGTGCAGCGGCAGCCAAAAAAGCCAATGCAATCCTAAGCTGCATTAACAGAGGGATACAATCAAGATCAAGGGAGGTACTAATACCACTCTATAAAGCCTTAGTAAGACCATACCTAGAATGCAGCATCCAGTTTTGGTCACCACATTATTAAAAAAAAGATGTTGAGACTCTAGAAAGAGTGCAGAGAAGAGCAACCAGGATGATCAGGGGACTGGAGACTAAGACATATGAAGAACGGTTACAGGAACTGGGCATGGCTAGTCTAGGGAAGAGAAGGACCAGGAGAGACATGATAGCAGTCTTCCAATATTTGAGGGACTGCCACAGAGAGGAGGGGGTCAAGCTATTTTCCAAAGCACCTGAAGGCCAGACAAGGAATAATGGCTGGAAACTGAACAAGGAAAGATTCAACCTGGAAATAAGGAGGAATTTTCTGACAGTGAGGACAACCCATGGAACAGAAGTTGCCTTCAGAGATTGTGGGAGCTTCATCACTGGAAGCTTTCAAGAAGAGACTGGACTGCTATCTGTCAAAAATGGTGTAGGGTCTGCTTGGGTGGGGGGTTGGACTAGATGACCTACAAAGTCCCTTCCAACTCTTGTTGTTCTATTATTCTGATGTCCCCTCTCCATAGATTTATAGGAATTGGGTGGAGGAATTTCCCATAAAGAGGCCAGACCCAACCAATGACGTTCAAGACAAACCAAAGAATCGTAAAATGCATGAGTTGGAAGGGACTTCAGAGGTAATCTAGTCAAACCCTCTGGGTCAGGGTAGGGATCTCCATGAGGATCCGTGAATGGTGGCTACCCAGCTCTGGTTTTAACAACTTCAGCAAGGGAGAAGCCATCCATGGGATGTCCAACCTTGGCAACTTTAAGACTTCAACTCCCAGAATTCACCAGCTGGCCATGCATAGCAGAATACATGAAACTTATCCACGATGATAAGATAAATGCCAAACTTTTCCTTGGGTTTCAGTTCAGCTACTGCCCTCTCCTTGTCCCTCTCTTCGCCCTTGTACTCTGTAGTCCGTTCTGATGAGCAGCTGATATTTCTCCAGTCACTTTATGAAACACCAGGCACCAGGAAATTCTAGCTTGGCTTTGCACCGGATTCATCCCTGGTCCAAAGCTCTCCCACCTCCCACACAGTTAGGATGACTGAATGCAACTTGGCAAGGCAGGAGGAAGGAGAGAGGGGAACCGGAGGGGGTCCAAGGAGAACAGTTTGGGGCCTTTATCCTCCCAGTCTCTGCATACTCAGTCTTTCTCCAAATAAAATGGGGGTCTATCTGCCTTGTGCATGGCTGGGGAAGCAGAAGGAGGGAGGGGATGGCGACCGATGTTGATAGATCGACCTTCCCTCCTGCAATTGCAAAATCTGCTTGCTGCATGAACTTATGAGGCACCCAGCCTCTTCAGTGGAGGGACAACCCCACCTCCTCCTCTGCTTTTTTCCAACCCTTTGCATAGCCGAGTGATGAGTAATTTCCAAATGTGCACTCAGATTCCCTCAAGCAGCCTTCGTAGTTGTTATGATTCCTGGCAAGGCCAAAAAAACAGCTTCTCAACCGGGGAGAAGCCAAGATGCTCCCTCTGGGTGGGGGGGAGGAGGATGGGGGGGAAGGAATTGTTTTTGGCTGCCAAAAGCACCGTTACTTTTATTTATTTATGTAAAGATTTGCACGGGGGTTTGATGAGCGCGGGGGAGGGATGTTCTTAACCATTTATTTATTTATTGATTGATTGATTGATTGATTGATTGATTGAGATTTATATACACAGTGCAAGCACTCTCTAAGCGGTTTACACCAGTAAGCAATGTATATATTTATATTGCCCTCAACAATCTGGGTCCTCATTTTACCTACCTCGGAAGGATGGAAGGCTGAGTCAACCCTGAGCCTGGTGAGATTTGAACCGCTGACCTGCGGATCAGTGTCAGCTAAAGTGGCCTGCAGTACCTGGGGCCATCCAGGCAGTTTTTTATAGCCGACAAACTATATTGTCTATATGTGTAACATTTTTTGCTGATAAATGAAAATAAAGGGAGACTATTATAGATCTATTTCGAGCTATTTTGCTCTCGTCAGATAGCCATACCCGTAGTGGGATTTGAAACTGGGCAGTCTGCTTGTAAGGCAGAAGTGTTAACCTCTAGGCCAGGTTCTCTTCCCTATCAGCTCTTCACCAGGAAAGGGTTATATATGTATATATATATATATCTGTTGCTGGAGAGCTAAATTCTACTGGCATCCTCTTTTTATTCTCTAGGCTGAGCCAACCAATCCGTGTCCGTTTCTCGGAGCCAGATGGGACGGTCCTGTTTGAACATCCTATACAACAGGGCACCATCTTCCGAGGTGGTATGGTAAGTGGACCACAATCAATCAGCATAGCCCTGGAAGGGACCTTGGAGGTCTTCTAGTCCAACCCCCTTCTCAAGCAGGAGACCTTATACCGTTTCAGACAGATGGCTGTCCAGTCTCACCTGACAGTCGGAGTCCTTCCCATTATTTCCTGGAGGGAATTGATTGACCTTGATTATTGGTATGGGGGTCCTAGGTTTCAATCCACACCTTGCCTCTTCTTCTTTTTCTAGATCTGTGGCATGTGGCGGAATTTGCAGAAGGCTTCGATCCGGCTCTTGAAGATGGATCAAATGCGCATAACCCTGATCACCCAGACTCATCCTGCAGGGGAGGTTCAAGGCCAGATTGTCAAGCATCGGGCCCTCTTTGCAGGTAATCTATGGTTTAGGGTTATCGTGAGGAACTTTTTCAAGACAGGGAAGTTTTTAACCTTCCATGTGTCACAAAGAGTCTAAAAACCTGGTTCAAAAGATAAAGCACCCTTAATGTAGAATATCATCTCAATCTACATGGACAACTTCAATAAGGGTTGAACTTGACCTCCCCTGGCTTTTCTTTTCTTCCAGGTATTAAACTACAAATCCCAGAATTTCCACTAGTTTGGGATCTTGCTGCTAAGTATCCTGGGACTTGTAGTTCAAGACACGTAATGGGACCTACAATGATGAAGGCCGTGTTTGAATGTTGAAATTTAGGGTGTAGATCAGTAATGGGTTGCAAATCCTGTCGTAACCGGTTCGCGCGCATGTGACACATCTGCGCATGCGCAGAAGTGTCCAGGGCAGGTGGGCGGAGCCTCCCGCCACCGCTGCTACCGCTTCATGGATCCGGGCCATACCAATAGCCAACCCACTGCTGGTGTAGATTAGATTTGATTGCAAGCTCACAAGATGTAGACCGGGAGTATCCAACCTTGGCAACTTTAAGACTTGTGGACTTCAACTCCCAGAATTCCTCAGCCAGTCATGCTGGGGAATTGTGGGAGTTGAAGTCCACAAGTCTTAAAGTTGCCAAGGTTGGAGACCTCTGCTATAGAGATGGCAGAAACAGAAATATGTGAGAAAGACTCAAAATTGCTTTGGCTTCCCTGTCTTTGGTATAAGAGAGATAGAAGAAGGAATGCTGCGCAAGGTTTTAAAAAATTAATATTAACATAGTCTATATCAATATTGTAGAATTCTAATATTTCTTGCGGTGTCTTTTTTCCTCACCTGGTTTGTCCTGAGGACAGACATGAGTTTATTTTGTCTCACAAACTACCTACCGTATTTTTCGGAGTATAAGACGCACCTTTTTGCCCCCAAAAAGAGGGTGGAAATGTTGGTGCGTTTTTTACACCGAATACGGCCATTTTGGAGCCTTCCGAAGCCCCGCCCCCGCATCCAATTTTTGCGAAAAATGGGCCATTTTTTGCAAAAATGGGGGCATTTTTGCCTTCCCCCACCCTTTAGGACTGCTCTGCAGGCTTCCCAAACCTGTTTTTGCAAAAAAAAAACGAGCGAAAAACGCGCCATTTTTTGCAAAAACTGGAGTGTTTTTGCCTTCTAATTACCCCATCTAGCATGACTGGAGGAGGAATTCTGGGAGTTGAAGTCCACTAGTCTTAAAGCTGTCAAGTTTGAAGACCCCTGGGTTAGAGGTTAGGGGTGCAAGGGTCTTCAAACTTGGCAAGTTTAAGACTTGTGGACTTCAACTCCCATTCCTGAGCTAGCATGACTGGAGGAGGAATTCTGGGAGTTGAAGTCCACAAGTCTTAAAGCTGTCACGTTTGAAGTTTGTAAAAAGTATACATGGTTGTAAAAAGTATTCTGCTATACTGGTATTTTATTAAATAATATATTACTACACCATTTGGTTCAGAATACTTTTTCCCTTGTTTTCCTCCTCTAAAATCTAGGTGCGTCTTATACTCCGGTGCGTCTTATACTCCAAAAATACGGTAATAGGTCTCAGAACATGGGAATAGACCCACAGTTTTATACTGAGCCCACAAAAAAAAGGAGAGAAAATAAGAAATGATGGTGTCTATAATCCCAATTTCTAAACACCTCCAGACATTTGAATTTGCCACTGATCCCATTCCAATAAGGTCTTATTCTCTTCTGTTGTTCCAGAGACTTTCAGCGCCATTTTGATGTCCGTGGACCCGACTCACCTTAACATGGGCGGCATCGCTATGCTGACCCTGAGCGACACAGAGAACAACCTGCACTTTGTCCTGGTTACTAAGGGGTTTCTGGAGTCAGCAGACAAAAGTGAGCAAGGCCCCAGGGAAGCAGCAAGTCGTGACTGAAAAAAATTCTCTCATCCAGTTAGTTAAGGTTAAACCAGTCCAGTCCAGTGGGTTACAGCCAGAGTTTTGCATGGGATGTGTCTATCACAAAGAGATGGCTAAAGACCAAATGTGAATTAAATTGTGGAGTGGAGTGGAGTGGAGTGGAATGGAATGGAGAATAGAATGGAGAATAGAAAAAATAGAACAGAATAGAACAGAACAGAACAGAATAGAATATGGAATGGATTGGAGAATAGAATAGAATAGAATAGAATAGAATAGAATAGAATAGAATAGAATAGAATAGAATAGAATAGAATAGAATAGAATAGAATAAGGGCTATCTTAACAGCATTATGGGCCCCTGGGCAAAGCAGTGTACTGGGGCTCTTCATTACTCACAGGAATAAAAATGTAAATGGTCGATAAAATTAAACATATATTTGCATGTTAGTATTAATTAAAAAATGCAATAAAATTAATAAATATGTTGCTGTATTTATATAATACAAGGCACATTGAAGGGTTAACATACACAGATTAGTACGGGGCCCCTAGGCTCGTGGGGCCCATGGGCAAGTGCCCATCAGGCCCATGCGTTAAGACAGCTCTGAATAGAATAGAATAGAATAGAATAGAATAGAATAGAATAGAATAGAATAGAATAGAATAGAATAGAATAGAATAGACAGTTGGAAGGGACATTGGAGGTCTTCTAGTCCAACCCCCTGCTTAGGCAGGAAACCCTACACCACTTCAGACAAATGGTTATCCAACATCTTCTTAAAAACTTCCAGTGTTGGAGCATTCACAACTTCTGGAGGCAAGCTGTTCCACTGATTAATTGTTCTAACCCTGGGATGGTGCAATAGTCGAAAATGTGAGCTGGTTGCCAAGCAACCGGACTGTAATCGCGCGACCGTGGACATCCTGTGACGGTTGTAAGTGCAAGAACCGACTGTAAAAAAAAATTCGGCGCGATCGTAATATCAAATGGTCCTTAAAAGGAATGATTTTAAGTCAAGAACTACCCGTATAGCATGAAAGTGTCTCTCCGCTTTCTTGCAGAATCCGACCGGATCCCTCTAAGGGTGCAAATCCTACACCAGAACAATGTCCTCAGGCAGGTCCTGGCTAATGTCACCTTACAGGTAAGCCGACATTTTAAAACCCTGTTTTGAGAGGCTTGGGGAACACTTCATGAAGCTGCTGCTGTTTGCTTGCCTGCTTTCGCTGTCATTCCCAGGACCCGGACTTTGCAGAGGTGCTGATGGAACTGGGGGGTCAGGAGATGGACTGGCTGGCACGAGGAAAGCTCAGGATGACCGCAGAGGTGGAAGGCAGAGTCCCTCGCAAGTTAGCTGGGCCTATCACGGTCCGGAGAAGCTGTGACAGTGAGTAACAATGTGGGGGTCCCTGTTACTTCTTCATCCCGGCTACTCTTCCCCTTGCATGGTTTCTGAGCTTTTGGCATTAATATAGTCAGAAAAAAAATATCACTTTTGTGCAGTTCAAGTACTGGTGGTCCTTGGACTTACAGCCATTCATTTAGTGACCGTAGTTATACAGTGACACTGAAAAAAGTGACTTATGACTGATTTTTCCACATGTATGACGGCTGCAGCATCCCCATGGTCATGTGATCAAAATTTGGATGCTTGGCAACCGGTGTGTATTTACGACGGTTGCCATGATCCCACTTTACGACCTTCTGACAAAGCAAAGTCAATGGGGAAGCCAGGATTCACTTAACAGCCGTGTTCCTATCTTAAGAACCGCAGCAATTCGCTTCATAACTGTGGCGAAGAAAGTTCATAACATGGGGCAAACTTCACTTAATCACGGTCTGGCTTAGGAACATAAAATTTTGGGCTCCATTGTGGTCATAACTCGAGGACTACTTGTACACTCACGTAACCAGGAGAACCTTCCCTCTGTCGGAATTTCGAATATGGGTTGTAACTACTCTACACATAATTGTAAGATGTGTGGCAGGGGTGGGTTCCATTTACCTTCGCCACAGGTTCACATTGTGACATTTCGCGCACTCCCCTCGTGCGATTTTGCTTCCGCGCATGCTCAGAAGCAGGAATGAGCCTGAAACACAGCTGAGGAGCTCATCAGCTGTGCTTCGGGCGAAGAAATAAAGGACAGAATTCAACTGCGAGCGAACGGGAGGGCCCTTTTTCAAGCCGCAGAAGGGGAAAAATTAGCACACACACACACACAAAAGATGGCGGCGCGCATGGACCGGCACCAACAGTGACGTCACCAGTAGATTGCTACCGGTTCGGGCGATCCGGTCCGAACCAGGAGGAACCCACCCCTGGTGTGTAGACTTCAACTCCCAGAATTCCCCAGTCAGCATGCTCACCTAACTATGTTGTCATCTTAAAAACATTGTGTGTGTGTGTGTGTGTGTGTGTGTGTGTGTGTGTGCTGATAAATGATAATAAAGGGAGACTATTATAGATCTATTTCGAGCTATTTAGCTCTCGTCAGATAGCCATACCCTTACTGGGATTTGAACCTGGGCCGCCTGCCTTGTAAAGCAGCAGCTTAGCCATTAGGCCACAGGCTCTATTCCCTATCAGCTCTTCACTAGGAAAGGGTATATATGTTTTTCTGTCGTATTATCCTGGTGTACCCAAATATGGGAGAAAGCATCACAGCTTTCGTGTGTGTGTGTGTGTGTGTGTGTGTGTGTGTGTGTGTGTGTGTGTGTGTGTGACATTTTTTGCTGATAAATGAAAATGAAAATGAAATGCAATATATATCCCTCTCTCCCCCCCTCTCTCTCTCTCTCTCCCCCAGCCATACAGAGTGTGCTTTGTGGAGCCAATGCCTTGATACCCACTCACACAGGAGCAGTGGGCTCTGCCAAGATTGTGCTACATGAAAATGGGACGTGGGAATACCAGGTAGGAGGGGACTTTTACTGGCATGGCTGATAGTTTGGACATGAGATCGTAGCAGGTGAGCACAATGTAAGCCCCACAATTGTGTACTGCTCTAAACACCTTGATGGCAGCGGTGAAATCTACTTACCTTCCCTACCGGTTTGGAAGCGCATGCTCTGCCACTGCCGCACACGCTTTTTCACCCTCTGCGCATGAGCAGAAGGCTTTGTGCATGCGCAGAGGATTAAAAACAAGAAAATGGCGATGTCTGGGCGGCTGGGCGGAGCCTTGCGCTGCCGCCGCTACCGGTACGCCCAAACCGGGCCGAACAGGTAGCATTTCACCCCTGCTTCATGGGGGTCTCTAGAGCCCTTCCTGATGTTGCTTCTGAATACAGGTAGTTTTCAACTTACAACCATTCATTTGGTGGCTTTGAAGTTACAACGGCACTGAATAAAAGGGACTTTTGGCCGTTTTTCAGTCTTACGTCCATTGCAGCATCCACATGGTCACATGATCGAAATTTTCACACCTGGCAACCGGTTCATATTTATGATGGTTGCAATGTCTCGGGATCGTGTGATCATCTTTTGCGACCTTCTGACCTCCTGGCACGCTGCAAAGGTTGCAAGTGTGGAAAAACGGTTGTAGATCACTGCTTTCAATGCCGTTGTAACTTCGAACGGTCACTAATCGAACTGTTGCAAGTCAAGGACTATCTGTACTTCATTAGGATTGGGGACACTGTCATGGGGACACAGCAGGAAGAAAGCTGGTGCCAAGTTAGACAAGTTTGTGCTTCATTGTGAACAGATGAGGAAAAGCACATTAACACTTGAGAAATATCAAAGTCAATGAAGCAACGGATGGAAACTAGTCAAAGACAGAAGCAACCTAGAACTAAGGAGAAATTTCCCGACAGTGAGAACAATTAATCAGTGGAACGGCTTGCCTCCAGAAGTTGTGGGTGCTCCATCACTGGAGGTTTTTAAGAAGAGATTGGACAACCATTTGTCTGAAACAGTATAGGGCCGTGATGGCGAACCTATGGCACGCGAGCCACAGGTGGCACATGGAGCCATATCTGCCGGCACACGAGCCATTGCCCTAGCTCAGCTCTAGTACGCATGTGTCTACCAGCCAGCTGATTTTCAGCTTGCGGGGAGGCTCTGGTAGGGCCCCTGGGGGGGAGGGCGTTTTTGCCCTCCCCAGGTTCCAAAAAAGCCTCTGGAGTCTTGGGGGGGGGGCAAAAAACGGGCCTACCGGGCCCACCAGAAGTCGGGAAACGGAGGAGGCAGGGTCGTGCGCGCATGGGCAAGGAATGGGGCATCACAGGGGGCGTGCGCATTCATAGAGGGGTGGGGCACGGGGGCATTGAATTATGGGTGTGGGCACGCACATGCACATGATAGCGCGCATGCACATGCTTTCAGCACCAGAGGAAAAAAAGTTTCGCCATCACTGGTCTAGGGTTTCCTGCTTGAGCAGGGGGTTGGACTAGAGGACCTCCAAGGTCTCTTCCAACTCTGTTATTCTTTTATATTCAGTTAATGTGGCTTTGAACATTCATTTGGGGACAATCTTCTGTCTAGATCCAGGTAGCTGGAACAGGAAGCGAGGTGATTGGCGTCACCTTGGAGACCAAACCCCGCCGAAGAAATAAACGTAGCATTTTGTACGACATGACCCACAGCTACAGAGATGGCATGGTGAGTGTTGGCTGGCGGAAAAGCGGGTGGACTTGGGGATTGGAGACGGACGGCCAACTTGGTGCAGCGGACACCAGAGACTTCAAAATGTGTGAAATGCATTGTTCCTCTTTGCCCGCGCTTGGAATTTACACTCCACGAAGAACCAAGCCTTGTACATTTGATCCTCTCTCCTGACACCCTTGTTCTTTTTCAGGCCAGTGGCTCCTGGACACAAGCCAGCGGGCGCAATGCCCACATGCTGCTGCAGAACGAGCTCTTCTTAAATGTCGCCACCAAGGACTTTGAAGACGGAGAATTGCGTGGACAGATAAACTCCATGCTCTACAACGGACTCTTGGCCTGTTATCAAGGTACTCGTACGCAGAGTGTGTGAAATTGCTGAGCCAGATAATGGGGGAATCATCTGGTGCTTGGTGTGAACCAAGGGTGAAATGCTACCGGTTCGGGCCAGTTCGCCTGAACTGGTAGTAACAAATGTTTCCGGTTCACAGAACCGGTAGTAAAAAATGCTTTTAAAAAGTAAAAAAAAAGGTTCCAATGATCGGCACAATTGATTGTCACAGCTGATGAACCTTTTTTAAAAAAAACTTATTAAAGCATTTTTACTACCTATTCGCCCGAACTGGTAGTAAAAAATGCTTTAAAAAGTTTTTTAAAAAAGGTTCCGATGATCACCTGTGACAATCCGCTGAGCGGGGGAACTTTTTTAAAAAACACTTTTTTAAAGCATTTTTTACTTTTTACTTTTTTACTTTTTACTTTTTTTTTTACTTTTTAAAAGCATTTTTTACTACCTATTCGACCAGAACGGTGACTCTCTGAGGTTCCTGCTTGTTGCAGGGGCCATTTTGTGTGAAGTCCAGCTGCTCCTGCATTGTGTGTGAGTCAGTTGTGTAGCTTTTGTGTTATTTTTGTGTAAAGTGTGATAGTTGTTTTTTGAGCTCTCTGTGACTCTGTAAGGTTCTTGCTTGTTGCAGGAGCCATTTTGTGTGAAGTCCAGCTGCTTTTGCATTGTGTATGAGTCAGTTGGGTAGCTTTTGTCTTATTTTTGTGTAAAGTATGATAGTTGGTTTTTGACGCCACGTCCACCCGGTCACATGATCACCAAGCCACGCCCACCCAGTCACATGACCAACAAGCCATGCCCACCCGGTCACATGACCAACAAGCCACGCCCACCAAGGCACGCCCACAGAACCAGTAGGGGAAATTTTTAGATTTCACCACTGGTGTGAACAAAGTTTTTGGTCCAGTTCGGGGAAGGGGGGGGGGCTGTCTCCAAAAAACTTGGCAACTTTAATAAGACTTGTGGACTTCAATTCCCAGAATTCCTCAGCCAGCCATACTGACTGAAGAATTCTGGGAATTGGAAATCCTCAATCTCTGGGCCGTGGCCCAGTACCAGGCCATGGACCAGCCTGCCACTTGCATGGCCCAGTTCCGTGATGGCAAACCTATGGCACGCGTGCCCAAAGTGGCATGCGGAGCCATGTCACCTGGCACGTACGGCGTTGCCCATTCCTCTTCCGGGTTTCCAGTGCATGCATGCGCACTGGTCAGCTAGTCTTCTGGTAACTGGTACGCATGCGCGCGCAATGATCAGCTGGCCTTCACATATGCGGCAGTGCCAGAAACTGGAAGATCAGCTGGCCAGCTGATTGTCGCACACGCATGTGTGCCAGTAACCAGAATACTAGCTGGCCGGTGTGCATGCATGCCCCATGACATCCACCCACTTGCCAGCCAGGAGCGCTATCGCCAATCGCTCCCCTGCGCCCGCCCGCCTGCCTTGTCATCGCCACTGCGAAGAAAGGCCCTGAAGCTGTGCTGCCCGGGATCCACGTGGGCTGCTGCAGGGGGAGGCCAGGCATGGCTGGCTGTATGCTACCCAGAGCGCGACAGTAACAGGCAGATGAGGAGCCGCCGCTGTCTCTTAGCCAGCGCGAAGGGCCTGCTTCTGCAGCCTGCCGCCGCCCCCTCTGCCCCGCCGGCAGCTCCTGCCATTGTCAGGGAAGCGCTGATGCCAGGGGCAAGGGGGTGGCGGCGGCAAGGACGGGTGGGCCGAGGCTTCCCTGTCTCCCCACCGGAGCGGGCTTTGACTGTGTCCCCAAGCCTCTGGCGGGGAGGGAGGGAGAAGCCCCAGCCCGCTGTTCCTGCCCCCCCCACCCCCTCGTGCTTGGTGATGGCTGTTCTCACACTGCCGTTTCAATGGCGGCTTCTGGAACAGCGGGCTGGGGCTTCTCCCTCCCCCCCGCCAGCGGCTTCTCCTTCTGCTGGCTGCGAGGGGCAAGAGGGCACGTTGGAACCCATCAGAGGAAAAGGAGCAGAGCTGCCAGCCATCCTGGGGCTTCCCTGTCTCCCCGCCAGAGCAGGCTTCCCCAAGCCTCTGGTGGGTGGACTTCAACTCCCAGATGCCCCTGCCAGCATGGGAGTTGACCTCCACCCATCTTAAAGCTCCCAATTTGAGAAACCCTGTGGTAGAAATGAGGAAGCCATTGCCACCCTTAAAAATCCTGCCGTGTGAAACTCGGGTATAGGTAGTCCTCAACCTACGGCCACAAATGGGACCGGAATTTCTGTTGCTAAGCAAAGCAGTTGTTAAGTGAGTTGTGCCCAATTTTATGACCTTTTTTGCCGTGGTTGTTAAGCGAATCATGACAGTTGTTAAGCGAATCTGGCTTCCTCTATTTAATTTGCTTGTCGGAAAGCAAAGCTGGCTGGGGAGGCTGCAAATGTTGATCACTTGACCCGTCATAAATATGTACCAGTTTGCCAAGTGCCCAAAATTGGCGCACAAGACCATGGGGATATTGCAGTAGTCATAAGTATGAGAACCAGTCATAAGTCACTTTTTTCAGTGCTGTTGTAACTTCAAATACTCCCTTAAGTGAATGGTCGTAAGCCGAGGACTACCTGTAGTATTTGAATATGAGGATCAAAAGAATCCTTTAATACAGGTAGTCCTTGACTTACGACCACAATTGAGCCCACCATTCAGCGGTAGGTTGCTACCGGTACAGCCTGGATCCACGAACTGATAGTGGCGGCAGTGGGAGGCCCCGCCCATTTGCCCTGGACGCTTCTGCGCATGCGCAGAAGTGTTGCGCACGCGCCCAAACTGATAGCAGCGGGATTTGCAACCCATTACTGCCACCATTCCTGTTGCTAAGTGAAACATTTGTTAAGTGACTTTTGCTCCATTTTATTACTTTCTCTGCCCCGGTTGTTAAGTGAATCACTGCAGTTATTAAGTTAGTCCCACGGTTGTTAAGTGAATCTGGTTTCCCCATTGACTTTGCTGTCAGAAGGTCACAAAAGGAGATCCCATGACCATGGGATACTGCCACCGTCATAAATATGAGTCAGTTGCCCAGCATTAAAATTTTGATCGTGTGACTATGGGGATGCTTCAATGGTCGTAAGTGTGAAAAATGGTCACAGGTCACTTTTTTCAATGCCGTTGTAACTTGGAACTGTCACTCAATGAACTTGTGTCTTTCGTCCGGTAGAACTTCCTATCCCTCTGGCCGGCCAGTTTGTATCCCCTGCGGTGCACACGGGCTCTGCTGGACACGCCTGGGCGTCCTTGGACAATCACTGCCATCTGCACTATGAAATTGTGGTGGCCGGCCTGGGCAGGGCAGACGATGGCACTGTCAGTGCTCACTTGCACGGTTTTGCTGAACTGGGAGAGATTCACGAGACCAGCCTCCCCGAACACAGGAGGCTGTTGAGGAGTTTCTATGGCACAGAGGTAAGAGGCTAAGAGGCACACCCTTTTGGCCAGAAATGCATTGTCATGCTGTCTGCCCGTCCGTCTGTCTGTCTGTCTGTCTGTCTATCTATCTATCTATCTATCTATCTATCTATCTATCTATCTATCTATCTATCTATCTATCTATCTATCTATCTTATCTCTATCTATCTATCTATCTATCTATCTATCTATCTATCTATCTATCTATCTATCTATCTATCTATCTATCTTGTCTATCTATCTTATCTATCTATCATCTATCTATCTTATCTATCTATCTATCTATCTATCTATCTATCTATCTATCTATCTATCTATCTATCTTGTCTATCTATCTTATCTATCTATCTTGTCTATCTATCTTATCTATCTATCATCTATCTATCTTATCTATCTATCTATCTATCTTGTCTATCTATCTATCTATCTATCTATCTATCTATCTATCTATCTATCTATCTATCTATCTATCTATCTATCTATCTATCTATCTTGTCTATCTATCTTATCTATCTATCATCTATCGATCTATCTCTTATCTATCTATCTATCTATCTATCTATCTAATCTATCTATCATCTATATATATATCATCTATCTATCTATCTATTTATCTATCTATATATATATATCATCTATCTATCTATATCTATCTATCTATCTATCTATCTATCTATCTATATCTATCTATCTATCTATCTATCTATCTATCTATCTATCTATCTATCTATCTATCTAATCTAACTTATCTATATATATATATCATCTATCTATCTATCTATCTATCTCTCTATCTCTCTATCTCTCTATCTATCTCTCTATTTATCTATCTATCTATCTATCTATCTATCTATCTATCTATCTATCTATCTATCTATCTATCTATATCTAATCTATTTATCTTATCTCTCTCTATATATATCATCTATCTATACCTCTATTTATCTATCGATCAATCTATCTTATCTATCTTATCTATCTTATCTATCTATCTATCTAAACTATCTAACTTATCTATATATATATATCATCTATCTATCTCTATCTTTCTATCATCTATTGTTCTATCATCTATCTATCTATCTCTATCTAATCTATCTATCTAATCTATCTATCTTATCTATATATATATATCATCTATCTATCTATCTATCCCTCTGTTTATCTATCTATCGATCTATCTATCTAATCTGTCTATCTAAACTATCTAACTTATCTATGTATATATCATCTATCTATCTCTATCTATCTATCATCTATCGTTCTATCATCTATCGTTCTATCTATCTCTATCTAATCTATCTATCTATCTATCTAATCTATCTATCTATCTATCTATCTATCTATCTATCTATCTATCTATCTATCTATCTATCTATCTATCTATCTATCTATCTATCTTCTATCTATCTATCTATCTATCTATCTATCTATCTAATCTATCTATCTATCTATCTATCTATCTATCTATCTATCTATCTATCTATCTATCTATCTATCTATCTATCTATCTATCTATCTCTGTCTGTCTGTCTGTCTGTCTGTCTGTCTGTCTATCTATGTCCGTCCATCCATCCATCCATCTCCCACCTCTATCATTATAAATAACGTGAAGGCAGCAAACAGACCAACAATATTCCTTCCTCTTTTCCTATTTACCCCATAACAACAACCCTGTGAGGCGTGTTAGGCTGAGAGAGAGAGTGAATAATAGGAATAATTCCTTCTGAGTCTATTCTAGCTGTGGGATCCTCCCTGTTGTGTGAGGTGTGATGTTACCACTCAGGGCAGTAAAATGCAAAGCCATTTCCATAAGGCAATTCCCACGGTGGGGGTTCAGTGAACCTCTGGCAGAAGACAGAGCAAGCTTAATTTCCAAACGCAGAAAAATGGAACAAGCTCAGGAAAATTGATCATAGATTCCATTCTGGCATTACCCGTTCTTTCCTTGGGCTGCCTACCAAAAAGGAGCTCTCTGAAAAAAATTAAGCTGGCAGACCATTAAACTGAGAGCAGATAATTAGATGCATAATGGTCTCTGTTATTATGGGCTGCGCACACATACAAGCACACACAGCGAACAATTGCAAGCACATAGCTGCAATAATCGGATATGAAAGAGTCACTGTTCCTACAGGTAGTCCTCGACTTACAACCACAATTGAGCCCAACATTTCTGTCCTTAAGTGAGACATTGGTTAAGTGAGTTTTGCCCCATTGTACGACCTTTCTTGCCACAGTTGTTAACAATAGCACTCAGACTTATATACCGCTTCACAGTGCTTTACCACTCTTTCTAAGTGGTTCACAGAGTTAGCATGTTGCCCCCAACAATCTGGGTCCTCATTTTATCGACTCCGGAAAGATGGAAGGCTGAGTCCTCATTTTAGTGACCTCGGTAGGATGGAAGTCAACCTTGAGGATCGATGAGGATCGAACCGCTGGCAGTCAGCAAAATTAGCAGAATTAGTCTGTGATACTGAACCCTAACCACCGCCACTGTTTAGTGAATCATTGCAGCTGTTAAGTTAGAAACACCGTTGTTAAATGAATCTGGCTTGCCCAGTGAATTTGCTTGTCAGGAGGTTGCAAAACGTGATCACATGACCATGGGACAGGGCAACCGTCATAAATAGGAGGCAGTTGGCAAGTGTCTGAATTTTGATTGCGCGACCATGGCGATGCTGCCATGGTCCTAAGTGTGGAAACCATCAAAAGTCACTTTTATTCAGGGCCATTTTACCTTCGAACCGTCACTAAACAAATGCATAGGACAGGGGTCCCCAAACCTGGCAACTTTAAGACTTGTGGACTTCAACTCCCAGAATTCTCCAGCCAGCTATGCTGGCTGGAGAATTCTGGGAGTTGGTCCACAAGTCTTAAAGTTGCCAGGTTTGAAGACCTCTGCATAGGAGAACAAACCCATCAGGACTAGATTCAGCAGTCCATCTGCATTTAAAAGATACAGGCCAAATGCTAGAATGCTCAGAAATGTGCAAACTTACGATGGAGATACATGGAAAAGAAGATTCCGAATTTTATGAAATATGGAGAAAATGGTATAGCTGGTTAAAACAAAACAAAAACTTAAAAATCTGGTCAAAATCTGGTCAAAAATCTGGTCACAAAACAAGACCTGATTAAGAAAAAAAATGTAAAGGTTTATATTCCTTCTTCATAAGATTTAAAATGAGAATTATTTGTATATATATTATAGATATGGGACATATAGTAAAAATTTAAACAAACTTATAATAAGTTAGATAGAATTAGACTAAAAACTAAATAAAGGTTAAAAGAAACCAAACAACAAAGTAACATAAAATTGGACACAGTAAGATTCTGAATAAGCTGTTAAAATGAATAAGTATTTTATGTGTAATTGTATGTCATTTCTGTTCTATTTTCTGTTTGTGTTTTGTCCTGTTTGTGGTGTACGTTAGTTTTTCTCTTTTTTTTCTGTATTTTTAATCAAAAAAACCAAATAAAGATTATTTTTTTAAAATAAAAAATAAAAGATACAGGCCACTCTTTTGAAGACAGCAAAGTCCACATTTTGGACAGAGAGGATCGCTGGTTTGAAAGAGGGGTCAAAGAGACCATCTATGTCAAAATTGAACGGTCTATAGCACAGTCCTTTCAACAGTTCCAAGAAGGCTCCACACCCATTTGCACCACTCAGGTGACCTCTGAGGACACAGATAAACCTCCAAGTGGCCTCAAGGACTCTCTAAAAGGATTCAAATGACCAGCTGTCTGCAAGGGATATAAATCCTTCCATTCCCCACCATCCAGTCAGAGCTGAAGAAGCTTCTTGGATGAGAAGGGAAATGTCTTCAAAGAAAAAAACCAGAAAGCCCAGTTGCCTCTTGAAAAAAACATATTTGGGACAACCATGGCCTGGATGACTGAGAATCTCTATAGACACTAAACGAATGGTTGTAAGTTTGAAAATTCCCTGCATGCTGTCCTGGCACTCTGTTGAAGTACTTGTCTTTCCCTCTTAGGCCCAAGGGGTCGTAAAGGACCTGGACGCAGAGCTGCTTCGCCACCTGGCTCAAGGCACAGCCTTCCTGCAAGTCAGCACCAAAGCGAACCCACAAGGAGAGATCCGGGGGAAGGTATGTCTGCTTTTTTAGCTCTAAAAGACTCAGATTTTCAAACCATTTACAGATTAACAGAGTTGGAAGGGACCTTGTAGGTCATCTAGTCCAACCCCCCACCCAAGCAGGAGACCCTACACCAGTGATGGCGAACCTATGGCACGGGTGCCAAAGGTGGCACGCGGAGCCATATCTGCCGGCACACCAGCCGTTGCCCTAGCTCAGCTCCAACGTGCATGTGCATGCCAGCTGACTTTTCGCTCGTGCGGAGGCTCTGGGAGGGTGATTTTGGCCTCCGGAGGGCCTCCGGGGTGGCGGGGAGAGCATTTTCGCCCTCCCCAAGTTCCAAGAAAGCCTCTGGAGCCTGGGGAGGGCAAAAAATGGGCCTACTGGGCCCACTGGAAGTCAGGAAACGGGGGAGTGGGGGGGTCACGCACGCATGCACAGGGGTGTGTGGCAAGTGGGGGGCTTTGAATTATGGGTGTGGGCACCCACGAGCATGCGATAGCCTGTGCGCGCACTATTTCGGCACCCGAGGAAAAAAAGGTTCGCCATCACTGCCCTACACCATTTCTGAGAGATGGCAGTCCAGTCTCTTCTTGAAAGCCTCCAGTGATGAAAGTCCAACAACTTCTGAAGGCAAAGCTGTTCCATTGGTTGATTGTTCTCACTGTCAGAAAATTTGTCCTTATTTCCAGGTTGAATCTCTCCTTGAGCAGTTTCCATCCATTATTCCTTGTCTGGCCTTCGGGTGCTTTGGAGAATAGCCTGACCTCCTCCTCTCTGTGGCATCCCCTCAAATATTGGAACACTGCTATCATGTCTCTCCTGGTCCTTCTCTTCACTAGACTAGCCATGCCCAGTTCCTGCAACCATTCTTCATATGTTTTAGCCTCCAGTCCCCTCATCATCTTGGTTGCTCTTCTCTGCACTCTTTCCAGAGTCTCAGCGTCTTTTTTATAGTGTGGTGACCAAAACTGGATGCAGTATACGAGGTGTGGTCTTACCATGTGTCCACCATGCTTCTGATGGCTCCACAGATGCCTTTTGAGCATGTGATGAGTGATTCCCCTCCACCTCTTCTTAGTAGGTAGTAACCTACTAAGGGTACATGGATGGTCTCCAAGGATTGTGTTGACTTTTTTTGGCTGCTGCCGCACACTGCTGGCTCATATTTAAGTGATTGTCCACTAGGACTCCAAGATCCCTCTCACGCTTACTACTATTGAGCCAGGTTTCACCCAGTCTATATACCGTATTTTTGAGAGTATAAGACGCACCGGAGTATAAGACGCACCTTAGTTTTTGGGGAGGAAAATAGGGGAAAACAATCTGCCTACCAGGTATTCATCTGGCTAGCATCCTTAGTCTGGTCAGCTTCAGCCCCTTATTTTATCTCCTGGTTAGGACTTAAAAAAACCTTCTTCTGAGAGAGTAACAATGAAAGAGCCTGCAAGCCAGTAAGAGCTGGGAAGATCGTTAGCACCTGGTTAGGGCTAGAAAAAAACTTATTCAGAGCAAGTAGAGCAATGAAAAAAAAATTCTGCAAAGACTTAGGGCTGGAAAAACATTCTTTGGAGAGAGTAACAATGAAAAAGCCTGCAAGGTAAGAGCTGGGAAGATCTGTTAGCACCTAGTTAGGGCTGGGGGGAAAAGCTACATTCGAAGTATAAGACGCACCCAAATTTTCAGCCACTTTTATGGAGGAAAAAGGTGCGTCTTATACTCCGAAAAATACGGTATGTACTTTTGGTTTTTCTTACCTAAGTGTAAAAACTTGCGTTTCTCTACATTTAATTTCATTTCGTTGGATAGGGCCCAGGGTTCAAGTCTGTTCACGTGATCTTGATTCTATCCCTCTGTTAATGCAACCAAGGATTGCATTGGCTTTTTTTTTTTTTTTTTTTTTGCTTTTCTGATCTAAATGTTGAAACTAGAATGCAATTTTAAAAAAAAACAGAAGGTAGAGCTCAGTTTTTGAACAATCTGTACCAGGATAAATTCACAAATGTGATGGGAGATGGGCACAGGACAGGAATTGAAGTGAGAGAGAAAGAGGGAGGGAGGGAGGGAGGGAGGGAGGGAGAGAGAGAGAGAGAGAGAGAAAGAGAGAGAGGGAGAGAAAGAGAGGGAGGGAGGGAGGGAGGGAGGGAGAGGAGAGAGAGAGAGAGAGAGAGAGAGAGAGAGAGAGAGAGAGAGAGAGAGAGAGAGAGAGAGAGAGAGAGAGAAAGAGAGAAAGAGAGAAAGAGAGAAAGAGAGAGAGAGAATTTTGAAAATTACTCTATTTTTCTTAGCTAGTGGGAACATTTAGGAGCGTGGCAAGTTGCCCAGGAAAGCCGTGTGCCAAAATCTTAAACTCTACATTATTTGCATTCCTAATCACTGCAAGGAGAAGCATTTGCTTGCTCCCTAGAGAGATGGAAATTCCGCGAATGAAGCTTTTCTTGGCATGGAAATAAAATAATGAGAAATGCTGCATTTATGAAGATGGATGTTTGCATAACACTGAATGACATAGAAAGTTTGCCGGTGGGGGGGGGAGGGCAAGTGGAGTGGGGCAGACTGTCCTTTCTTAGCTAGAAAAATAAGAAGAGAAATTGTCGTAATCGATAATACAAGGTTTGTATCTTCTTTTTTCAAAAAATTGCTTCCACCCCTCACATGCTCTAAATAAGTTGTTTGTTTAAAGTTCAGAAATAGGTGTTAGCTGATTGTTTGCATACTAAAAGAGGAAAAATAACTAGAGCGTTGTTTCTGAACCTTGGCCACTTTACGATATATGGACTTCAACTCCCAGAATTCCCCAGTCAGCAAAGCTATTTCTCTGTTGCACAGCGACAGTGAATATACAGTATGCATTAGACCAGGGGTAGGCAAAGTTGGCTCTTCTATGATTCGTGGACTTCAACTCCCAGAATTTCTGAGCCAATCATGCTAGCTTAGGAATTCTGGGAGTTGAAGTCCACAAGTCATAGAAGAGCCAACTTTGCCTACCCCTGCATTAGACCAGAGGTTTCCAACCTTGGCAACTTTAAGCCTGGCGGACTTCAACTCCCAGAATTCCTCAGCCAACTGGCTGGGGAATTCTGGGAGTTGAAGTCCACCAGGCTTAAAGTTGCCAAGGTTGGAGACCCCTGCATTAGACCAGTGTTTCCCACCCAGTATGTGAGGACTTCAGCTCCCAGAATTCCCCAGACAGAAAATTCTAGGAGTTGGAAGTCCACACATCTTAAAGGGGCCAACTTTGAGAAATACTACAGAGTTATAATATTCTATTTCATTTTAATTCTGTGAAAATGCAATGGCAGCATTTGGCTGACCCTGTCTGGGCTTGGAAGCTAAACCGGCATGGGCCCGATTAATATTTGGATGTAAAACCACCCAGAAATGCCAATTCTTGGAGTGAAACGGGCAGTCATTCCGCATCAGCATCAGAAGAAAAAAAATGACAGCAAGCCATTTTCATGCTATGGCCAGGAAAAACAGCTTCGCTGGGTTCACGTGGCTAGTATAATTTGAGTTCACTTTTCATGAAATGAAATTAGCAATAGAAATAGCATTTAGACTGCATAGTGCTTTACAGCCCTTTCTAAGCAGTTTACAGAGTCAGCATATGGCCCTCGATAATCTGGGTCCTCGTTTTACCCACCTCGGAAGGATGGAAGGCTGAGTCAAGCTTGAGCCGGTCAGGATCGAACTCCTAGCAGTGAGCAGTGAGTTAGCCTGCAATACTGCATCCTAACCGCTGCACCACCCGGGTTTCTGTTTCCATTTTGGGGGATATTGTTGCAGGCACGTTACTCTGCTCCCACTTAAGATGCTGAGAATCCAAGGATTCCTCCTTTGCATAGAACTAGTTGGAGTAGACTACTCCTAGGACTGGCTACAAGGGAGGGCTAACCGCTTGTAGCTACTCCTAGTTTACCCTCTCCTGCCTCTCCTTGACCTGCCATGTCCAGGGTCCTTGATGGAAGAGGGTATCAATCAGTGGTGGGTTCCTACCAGTGCGGTCCACTCTATAGCACCGGTAGCGGCCCGCTGGTGACGTCACAGTACTGGTGCGGTCGGTTGCCAATGCTTGGGCACCGCCATTTTTTTAAAAAAAAACTTAGTTTTTTTTAAAAAAATTCTTCTGTGCATGCCCAGAAGCCGAGTTTTCGGCACTGCTCATGCACTGCCTTCCTACCCCACAGTGAATCCAAGCAGGGGAGGATGGCTGAGGGAGCGTGTGAGACGCTGAAAGAACGGGTGGCAGGAGCTATCTCCATTCCCCTCCCTTCAGCAGTCCGAGAAGCCACGAATGCGCGGAGAAGATCCTAGGCATTTTTGCACGTTCGAGGCTTCTCGAGCTGCTGAGGGGAGGGGGAATGGGCGGCAGGACCTATCTCAGTTCCCCTCCCTTCAGCAGTCCGAGAAGCCACGCCCACCCGGTGACATGGGCAGCAAGCCACACCCACAAAATAAGCCATGCCCACGGAGTGGTAGTAAAAAAATTAGGAACCCGCCCCTGGTATCAATGCTAAACTGATGATCAAGAACTTAATGCGAACCCAGTGTGGAAGATGTGAGGCAGAAAATATTGTCATGAAATTTGACCAAAAGGCAAAGCATTTTTTTGTCTGCAGCAAGCTCGCTCTTCTCCTCCTTTTCCTCCTCACCTGCTACCCAAACAGAGTCCTTCCATGGCTGGGATGTTTGCAAAGGCAGATTTTTGTCTGCCACGCACCTTATCCAGGCTGGAGGCCAACATTGCCAGCGGCTTCCCAGAAACCATGTTTGGCTGGAAGGTGGCAGAATCCTCTTGGCATCCGATCATAGGGCCAGGCAGGGGTGAAATGCTCCCGGTTCAGGCATGCCTGCTGGTGGTCAGAGAGCAGTACAAGGCTTTGCCCACCTACCATTTGGGTTCTTTTACCCTCTGCGCATGTGCAGAATGCTTTGTGCATGCGCAGAGGGTAAAAGAACCCAAATGGCGGCGTCCGGGCTGGTGGGCGAAGCCTCGTACTGCCGTCGCTACTGGCTCTCCAACCACCAGCAGGCACGCCCGAACCGGGAGCATTTCACCCCTCGCACTGCCGGGACATGTTTTCCCTTCAGCGGTTGCTGAGTGACAAAGATGGAAAGGAGCTAAGCCCGTGGTGGCGAACCTATGGCACGCGTGCCACAGGTGGCACGCGGAGCCATAGCGGAGGGCACGCGAGCGTTGCCCACCGGCAAACCGGAAGTGCGGAAAAACGCACTTCCGGTTTACCGGTGAGCTGTTTTTTGCACTCTGGAGGGTTCAGGGAAGCTCCCTGAAGCCCCGGAATGCAAAAAACTACAAAACGGACAAACCGGAAGTGCAGAAAAACGCACTTCCGGTTTGCCAGTGAGCTGTTTTTTGCACTCTGGAGGGTTCAGGGAAGCTCCCTGAAGCCCCGGAATGCAAAAAACTACAAAACGGACAAACCGGAAGTGCAGAAAAACGCACTTCCGGTTTGCCGGTGAGCTGTTTTTTGCACTCCGGAGGGTTCAGGGAAGCTCCCTGAAGCCCCGGAATGCAAAAAATGACAAAACGGACAAACCGGAAGTGCATTTTTCCGAACTTCCGGTTTGCCTGTTTCGTCGTTTTTTACCGTCCCAGGCTCCGGTAAGGCCTTTGCGCGGGGGTGGGGGTGTGTGCGTATGCGCAGGGGGCAGCATGGGGGGGTGTTGTGCGCATGCGTGGGGGGAAGGGAATGGGTGTGGGCACGCGCTAGCGCGCTAGCGCGCGCACTCCCCCTTTTTTGGCACGCGAACCTAAAAAGGTTCGCCATCACTGAGCTAAGCCTTTCCATGCTGGCAATTCTGCAGGAAAATGATTTATTAATCTATTTGCTGGATTATATCCCCTGTCTGTCCTCCAGGAGCTCAAAGCGAGTGGCTTTCACAACCGCTTTTCCAACATTGCCTTCCCCACCACAAATCCGTGAAGGAGTTTTGAGTTGAAAAGGAGAACCTGGAAACTCAAACTCAAGTTTTTTTAGCTTTTGCAGGTGCAAGAGTTGAACGGAAAGACATTTCACTGACCTGGGGTATACCGATAGTCCTCAACTTACAACTTACTGTGTTGTCCCCAATTCGGGTCTGAGCCTGGTGCTGCGGTCAATGAAGGGCACCAGACACGAGGTTCAGGTTTTGTTTCCTTTTATTGAGGCGCTCCAAGAAAAGGGGTCCTGGCCAAAATGCCAAGGGCCCCGAACAATAGAATTAAAAAAGCTTTATACGTTTTTTCCTAAAGCAGAAGGCGGGATCAGGCGGGAGATATAAGAAATACCATTTTATTTTATTTTATTTATTTATTTTTGTCAAGTACGTGTTGGTAATATACATAGATATAACATTGTTTATATACATAAGATGGGTACTGATAAGAGGGAACATTAGGACAGGGACGGTAGGCACGCTGGTGCACTTATGCACGCCCCTTACTGACCTCTTAGGAATCGGGTGAGGTCAACAGTGGACAGTCTAAGGGTAAAGTTTTGGGGGTTTGGTGACGAAACCACAATATCAGGTAGTGAGTTCCAGGTATTTACCACTCTGTTGCTAAAGTCGTATTTTCTACAGTCAAGTTTGGAGCGGTTCACTTTGAGTTTGTATCTGTTGTGTGCTCGTGTATTGTTGTGGTTGAAGCTGAAGTAGTCGTTGACAGGAAGGACGTTGTAGCAGATAATTTTATGAGCTATGGTTAGTCGTGCCGAAGGCGACGTAGTTCTAAGCTTTCTAAGCCCAGGATTTCAAGTCTGGTTGTGTAAGGTATTCTGTTGCGAGTAGAGGAGTGGAGGACTCTTCTCGTAAAGTATCTCTGGTCACTTTCTAATGTATTTATGTCCGATATGTGGTGTGGGTTCCAGACAGATGAGCTGTATTCGAGGATTTGTCTGGCAAATGTTTTGTATGCTCTGGTTAGTAGTGTGATATTACCGTCTAATAAACATTTTAGTTATGATCTAACAATTATTCTATTGGTCCCTAGATCCATCCCTGTTCCTAAGCCTTGGCTAATGAATGCTTCAGGAATTGTCTAATACACATTCTATTTGTTCCAGGCCATCTCTACTCCTAACTTCTAGCTGAGGTCTGCAAGATGCCTAACGCTTTGTTAGTTTTCTCAGCTTTTTAACCACCCAGAATTGTTGTAAGCTTTACAGGTGCATATTCCCTGTCAATAAGCATTCTTTGTTATTTATTTATTTGTTTGTTTGTTCGATCTTATAGGCCGCCCATCTCCCTGGGGACTCAGGGCGGCGTACAACAAAAAGATGAACAATCAATTTTAAAATAACAATAGAAAGCAATTAAAAACACATATAAATATTAAAAACATTTCTCATCATTCATACGCCTGCCGGAAGAGCCAGGTTTTAACGGCTTTACGGAAGGCCAGTAGGGTGGAGATAGTCCGGATCTCCGACGGTAGTTGGTTCCAAAGAGAGGGAGCTCCCACAGAGAAAGCTCTCCCCCGTGGTCCCGCCAACCGGCATTATTTGGATGATGGGACCTGTTCTTGCTGGAAAGACCCCACAATTGGTTTTCTTTCAAGTGTATGCCATAACCTTAGTTTTCTTGTAGCAGTAGCAGACAGTCCATCGTCCGTTTTGAATCCCCTCCTAAATCCCTGCACTAAGGTGACCAGATTTTAATATTTGTAAAGTGGGACACCATTGACCGGGGGGGGGGTTTCTAGGGGAGCAAGACGGGAGGGGTCCATCTCTCTTATCCTGCAGCTTTGTGCACCCCCCCAAACACCCCCCCTTCATCGCAGCCAGGGGTGGGTTCCTACCGGCGCAGGTTTACCTGTTCGTTGCCGCAGAGCCGAAGAAGCTGGTGGCGTTCGTGGTGTGGGGCTTCCCCCACCCGCTTTCCCCGGCCGCCAGGATGCCGCCATTTGCGTTCTTTTGCCCTCTGCGCATGCACAAAGCGTTCTGCTTGCACAGAGGGCAAAAGAACGCAAATGGCGGCGTCCCGGCGGCCGGGGAAAGCAGGCGGGGGAAGCCCCGCGCCGCAAACGCCACCAGCTTCTTCGGCTCTGCGGCGATAAACAGGCAAGACCGCCGCTGCCCCTCTCACTGCCCTCCCTCCCCGCCTGGCAGGAGGAGGCAGGCAAGGCAGGAGGCAGAGGGGTGTGCAGGGCAAATTCAAATTTAAAAAGGGGGACTTTTTTGAAACGCTGCGGGACGCGGGACAAATAATTAAAAAGCGGGACTGTCCCGCCAAAAGTGGGACATCTGGTCACCTTACCCTGCACCCAAGTGGCTCTCAGTATTGGAATAAGACAGGATGAATTAACACAGTTCTTTTCCATTTCAGTCCATCTCTTCCACAGGCCTCTTGCCTTCCCATTCGACTTGAATAGGTGAAGACCCATTGATGGAGGCAGTGGTGGGACTTGAATAACTTAACAACCGGTTCTCTGGCTGGATAGGCATGGCCGGTTGGTCATGTGACTGGGCGGGTGACGTCACTCATCACACCCAGCCCTGCCTCCCGGCCACTCGCTTCAAAAGGCAGAGGTAGGAATCAGCCTGTTGGGGCTAGTCCCACCACTGGCTGGCCCCGCCCCCACCCGTTTTTCGGCCTGGTTTTGGGGCCGTTTTTAGGCTGTTTTCGGCTGCTTTTCAGGCCGTTTTCTGAGATGTTTTCCGGGCCAAAAAACGGCCCAAAATGGCCCAGAAAACAAGCTGAAAAACAAGCAGGGGTGGGGCCAGCCAGTGGTGGGATTTGCCGGTTCGCCGAACTGTGCGGAATCTTAACTACCAGTTCACCAGAACCGGCAGCAGCCCACCTCTGTATGGAGGCCATGATACTTATCATGTAGGCACGGAGTATCTCTGCTATTTATTTAAATTAGTGTTTCTCAACCTTTGGCAACAGAGCCGAGGTGGCACAGTGGTTAAATGCAGTACTGCAGGCTACTGCTAGTTCAGCAGTTCAGCTGTTCAAATCTCACCGGCTCAAGGTTGACTCAGCCTTCCATCCTTCTGAGGTGGGTAAAATGAGGACCCAGATTGTTGGGGGCAATATGCTGAACTCTGTAAGAGAGGGCTGTAAAGCACTATGAAGCGGTATATAAGTCTAAGTGCTATTGCTATTAAGACGTATGGACATCTTAAAAGGATGGGGCCTGGCTGGGGAATTCTGGGAGTTGAAGTCCACCCATCTTAACATTGCCAAGTTTAGATTGCTTTTAGATTTTTAGAGCCAGTGTCTTTCAGGTAGATTGGATGGCAAGTCTCATCAGTCGGATTCATTAAGCTTGATTTCTCTCTCTTTCGGCTCCTAGCTGGCCCTACTCTTGATACGTCCGGCTGCTCACTTATTCAACCGCCACTGTCCTTCCAGGTTCATATTCCCAACCAATGCAAGGCAGGAGGCCTCCGGCTGGCCTCTGAGAACCTAGAGGAGGGACCTGTTGGAGAACCGAGGCTCAGGGACCCAAAAGAGGTGAAGAAAGTCCCCAACGCCTGCTTTTTTGAAGGTCAACACCGGCCTCATGGCTCCCGCTGGGCTCCCGACTATGACAAGAAATGTTCTATATGCATCTGTCAGGTAAGTGGGAAGACAGTGGAAAAAGTAATTGTTGTTTTCTGGAAGAATTGAAGCGTCCAATTAGAACGGGGTGTCAAACACAAGGCCTGGATCCGGCCCACGATGTGGTTGGATCTGGCCCGCGTGGCCGCCCTGGAAAATGTAAGGGGCTAGCCCACGTGGCTTCGGTCCAGTCTACCCAGTGCAAAGCGGAAACATGCCAGCAGTTTGGAGAGTGGCGTTAAGCTGGCCACACCCGCCCAGTCGGCCACGCTCAGTGAGTGGCGTCAAGTTGGCCATGCCCATCCAGTTGGCCATACCCATCCAGTCTGTTAGCGGAGAAATCACTCCGGAGGTCGATGGATCGTTGCTTCCCTTTTGAAAACATACTTACTTAGAAAATAAAACCGAGATTCCAATCTAATTAACAAAATATTTATTTCAGTAGAAAAATAATAAAAAAGAATCCTTATTAAGCTTATTAAGCTACATTTTATCGGCTAAGGAAATAAATCACTTCTACCTTGGTAGAAATGGCGAAGAGAAAGGAAGGAGGAAACCTCTGGAATGCAGGCATGCATAGTAGAATATATCATACGTCTGCTTGACCATAAATACAAGAAACAGAAAACATAGAGATGCACAACTGGCAATATTCACATCGTGACACAGTCGGCCATGCCCGCCTGGCCCCCCCAAGGTCAACTACAGCCCTGATACAGCCCTCAATGAAATTGAGTTTTACACCCCTGAATTAGAAGGAAAGTTTTATGTTTGGGTTCCCATCTATGCTGATATAGGAGTCTGGTTGTTGTTGTTGTTGTTGTTGTTGTTGTTGTTTTGTATTTTTCCACAATAAGCCAGATTGGAAGAGAACCTGTGCATTCTCTCAAATGGAACACCACAAGACTTCCAATATTCTGACCATACAGGTAGTCCTCCACTTACAACAGATTTAATGACCGTTCATAGTTACGACGACATTGTAAAAAAAAGGTGTCTGTTTTTCACACCTACGATCATTGCAGTATCCTCCATGGTCATGCGATGAAAATTTAGGTGCTTGGCTACTGACTCCTATTTATGACGGTTGCACTGTCCTGGGGTGATCCCCCTGTTGAGACCTTCTGACAAGCAAAGTCAATGGGGAAGCCAGATCCACTTAACAACCGTATGACTCACTTGACAACTGCGCTGATTCTCTTAACAACTTTGGCAAGAAAGTTCGTAAAACGTGCTGCAAAATTGACTTTAACAGATGTCTCACTTAGCAACAGAAATTTTGGGCTCAATTGTGCTCATAAGTCAAGGTATATGACTTACCGCAGCCCTCCCGAGCTCCATTTTCACTGGCAGAAGCACCGCGGGCCGGTCCTTCGCTGTTTCCAGGGTGGCCCCGCGGGCCAGATCTAAGCACTCCATGGGCTGGATCCGGCCCGCGGACCTTGAGTTTGACACGCCTGGTGTAGGGTTTCCTACTTGAGCAGTGTTGTGACCCGTCAGCAGCCTGTGCAGCTGGTAGCGGATCCCGTCCGAGACGGGGCCAATGAAGTGATATGCAAGCGACCTGTGTAGCTGGCACCCGAGTCGGACAGTGAGGAGGCTGGTGAGGACTCGGTGCCAGAGGCAGAGGTTCAGCCAGGGCCTTCGGAACCTCCAGCACCTCATAACAGTGATGAGGAAGAAGAGGAGGAGCCTCTTCTCAATGCACAGGCACGCAGAGCTGCCAAAAGGCAGGAATGGCTACTCAGGAGGAGGTCTCCTCGGGAGTAGGCTTGGGGCTAATTGGCCATTCCCCAAGCCTACTTAAGGAATGATGAAGACGGAAAAAACTCTGCAGGAAACAACTTGTTTGATAGTTTGTTCGTTCGTGTGCCTCTTGTTTGGAAAACCTCTGCTCGGCTTATCTGTTTTGGCTTACTTCTTGTGGACTGATTCCAGGCATCTTGCCAACTTTTGTAAGCTTCCTGAGATATCCAGGACTAATTACCATATTTTTCGGAGTATAAGATGCACCGAAGTATAAGACGCACTTTAGTTTTAGGGGAGGAAAACAAGGAAAAAAGGCCTCTGCCTCCAAGCAATTTGCCAAACAGCAAACAGCAAATAGCACAGATGATATACACTGTTTGCTGTGTATTTCTGTGCATGTGTGCCTGACTCATAGAAATAGCAAAGAATTGGAGAAATGTACATTATGCCAGAAAGTTTTCTTAAATGCAGTCACACTAACTCCTCCCAATTATTTAAATAGATCTACTCCAAGGTAAGTCAGGATTTAACTCTAATACTAAACAGGACACTGTTACATTTCAGACTATACTTGTACAGAGCTGTTAAAATTAATTAAAATTTCTGGAAGTATACATTATTCTCTATTATTTAAAAGAAGATACAATAGCACTGGGCCTCTTCAGAGCAAATATTTATTTTAAAAAGCTTCTTTATTTTGTTAAGTTGTCTAGAGGTCTCCAACCTTGGCAACTTTAAGACTTGTGGACTTCAACTCCCAGAATTCCACAGCCAGCAAAGGTAACAAAGCTGGTTGTTGAATTCTGGGAGTTGAAGTCCACAAGTCTTAAAATTGCCAAGGTTGGAGACACCTGGCTAGAACAATAATAAAGCAGTCTTTAAAAAAATAAGTTTAATAATTTGAACATTCTACAGACATTTATAGTTATTCACTTACCCCCTTGCATCCAGCAGAAAATAAAAATCTGCGTGTCTCTCCCAGCTATTTGCCTCTTTGCAGCTAGTTTCACTTTCATTTTCCCACGTGGCAAACCTAATCAGCTGTAGGTCGGGAAACTGCTAATGACTTGCTTGGCTTTACAGGCTCTTCCCTCTTTGCTGCAAACAGGTAAATTGCTGGAAGACAGAGGCCAAAGGGTGGGGGTGGCTGGGTGGGTGGGGCTGCATTCGGTGTATAAGACGCACCCAAGTTTTCACCCTATTTTGGGGGGTAAAAAGGTGCATCTTATACTCTGAAAAATACGGTACTTATCTTTGCTTTATGACTTTATGGACTTATGCCAGCTGTTAATGCCATCTAATTAACAGCTGTTTTTTTTCAAGAAAAGACTGCTTTAAGATTTGTTTGTGTGTGAACACTACTAAGCCAGTTTATTAGTAGTGGTTAATCAATTAAATATAGGTTTGAACAAACTGCGTGTGTGCTATGTTTTCTCTGGTCGGTAGCTGGGGCAGAACAAGCAGAAGGTTGGAAGTACAAGACCTCCGAGGTCCTTTCCAACTCTGTCCTTCTGTCATTTTGCAAGCAAACTCAGCCCAAGTGAGAATAACATTCTGCACCTTCCTTTGCCTGCTCTAATCGTCTTCCTTCTGTTATCCTTTTTTCTCTCTCCTTCCGGTTCCTCAGAAGCGGACGGTGATCTGTGATCCGGTGTTGTGCCAGCCACTCAACTGCTCCCAGCCAGTCCATCAAAGTAATCAGTGCTGCCCTGTCTGTCAAGGTAACCTGGGCATGGCAGGATTAAGCCTGCAGATGCGATGCTAGGCTCTCTGTCAGCCTTGACTTACAACAGTTCACTTAGGGACCGTTCAAAGTTACAACGGCACTGAAAAAAGTGACTTATGACTGTTTTTCACACTTATGACCCACCTGGTCATGTGATTTACATTCAGATGCTTGACAACTGACTCACACTTATGAAGGTTGCAGAGTCCCGGGGTCATGTGATTCCCCTTTTGGGACCTTCTGACAAGCCAAGTTAATGGGGAAGCCGGATTCACTTAACAGCCGTGTCAGTAATTTTAACAACTGCAATGATTCACTTAACAACTGTGGCGGGAAAGTTGGGCTCCATTGCGGTCGTAAGTCAAGGACTGCCTGTACTCTGAGGATAGTCCGAGGGATGCAGACAAAAAGGGGAGCCAATTCCACGGGATTAACTTTCAAAAGGGACAAATAGTCCCATTTGGGAATTTAAGAACAAACGGAAGGAGCTGTTGCAAAATATTGACTAGGAATTTGAACATACTAGTTTATCAGAAGGCTACCTGACACCAGCTCTGCCCACCATCAGGGCTCTGCCTTGCTCGTCTTGTTTACTTTTGTCATTTTGGTGGGTGAGCAGGGACATTTCCAGACAAAGCCCCCCATCCTTTTTACCTTTTACCAGCATGTAGTGGCCTGTTTACAATCCTTGAAACCAAAATAAAGATGAACCATGCCTGCTTCCCTGCTTGGAGAGGGAGGGAGGGACATAGTTATATAGATAGGGGGAAGGAAGGGGGAGAGAGGGAGGGAAGGAAGGAAGGAAGGAAGGGAGGGAGGTTGGGAAGGAAGAAGGGAGGGAGGGAGGGAGGGAAGGAGAGGGAGGAAGGAAGGCAGGATGGAAGGGAGGGAGGAAGGGAAAGAAGGGAGGGAAGGAAGGAAAGAAAGGAAGGATGGAGGGAGAGGGAGGGAGGGAGGGAAAGAAGGAAGGAAGGAAAGGAAGGAAGGAGGGAAGGAGAGAGAGGGAGAGAGGAAGGAAGGAAAGGGAGGGAAGGGAAGGAAGGAAGGAAAGAAGGAAGGGAGGGAGGGAGGGAAAGAAGGAAGGAAGGGAAGGAAGGAAGGAAGGAAGGGGAGGGAAGGAGGGAGGAAGAGAGGGAAAGAAGGAAGGAAGGAAGGTAGGTAGGTGTCAGGGTTCCCAGTAACACCCCCAACGCAATAAGACTCCAAGGCTTGAAGTTCCTCAAAGTTCCATTTTATTAGAGATGTCATATTGGCACATCTGGAAAAACCCGAATCTGAAAGCTTCCGGGTTTTCCCCACCCAAAGGAAAACCCAAGCCCCTTCCCCTGCACCCACATGTCCATCACATGGTCCAATCAATGCACCATCCCAACTGGAGATGCCTCCCAGTCACGCCACTCCAGGTGCAGGGCAGAGTGGCCTTGACTCTCAGAGAAAGGAATGTTATTATGGCTAGATATCCCCCGCAACTCCCTGCAATCCCTGCTCCCAGTTTCCCACAGCACTAAGCGTGGCAGCCCTGAAGATCCTAAGAAAAAGATGGCCTCCAGGGCTGACAGAAGGGAGGGAGGGAGGGAGAGGAAGGAAGGAAGGAAGAGAGAGAGAGAGAGAGAGAGAGAGGAAGGGAGAGAAGAAGGGAAGGAAAGAAGAAAAGGGAGGGAGGGAGGGAGGAAGGGGAAAAAGAAGGAAGGAAGGAAGGAAGGAAGGAAGGAAGGCGATGGATGGGTGAGTAGATGAAAGGAAGGGAGATGGGTGAGGGAGGAATTGGATGGATTGATGGTAGAGAGGGAGGAGAAGGGGAGGGGAAAGAAGAGAGGAGATGAGTCAGATAGGTGGTTCACAGAGCCTATAAAAACCAAGGGAAATATCTGCCGGCACATTGCATTATGGACATCATTCCAGGCAGAAAATGGACATCTGCATTTTCAAGCCAGAGATTTCTGTCTTCCCACAGGAGTGGTGCAGTGGCCTAGAGGTGGCGCTCTCGCCTCACAATCAGGAGGCTGTGAGTTTGATCCTAGGCAGAGGCAGATATTTCTCTCTCTGGGGCACGATGAGAATATATCTGCTGAACAAAACTCCGCATTGGCGACAGGAAGGGCATCCGGCCATTAAAACACTCCATTCAATTGCCCAAACTCCACCCCGCAAAGGATTATGGTGGTGTTAAAAGATGATGATGATTTCTGTCCTCCCACACCTTAAGCCCATGCAGTTCAGAGCTAGTTAGGTAAAAGATGGTTCTGGGCGTACCTGGAATGGTGAGAGGACACTGCCCCACTGGCAAGAGGGTTGGGTCAAACTGCCCAAGGAAGGCCTGGGAGGAGGAAAGCCCCCCCCCCCGTAGGGGAGTGTGGCTGTCCCAATCACAGCTGATCCTGTTTTTTTCCCTTCTGCCCGTGATGCAAATGTACATCCTCTCTTCTTGAACAGAGGGAAATGAAGAACGGAAAAGAGCAGAGAAAATCCGAGAGGGCAGCGAAGGTAAGGGCAAGAGTGGGGTGGCTGAGCATTATGGATCTTGTGGTAGAACGAACAGCAAATTCTCTCTTTTTTTTTAAAGTTGTTTTTATTGAATCATTAAAACATTAAATACAAAACATACATATACATTTGCGTTCTTCATTCCTGAGACATCCGTTTAACGTCAATCTACATGCATATTTTTCTATATGATTCTATATATAATATTTACAATCATTCAGACATTTTTTTTATTCTTTCTAATTTCTAACCAATTGTAAAATTTATCCTACACTGCGTAAAATTCTTTGTCATCTCGAATTTGTAATTCTAATGTTAGTTTTGACATTTCTGCACAATCCATTATTTTTTTTAATATCATATTCTCCGTTGGGGTTTTTTCATCTTTCCATGTTTGGGCGTAAGTTATTCTGGCAGCGGTCAGGACATGTATTATCAAATATTGATTCTCTTTCGTCTGTTGCCCTCTAATAATACCCAATAAAAATGTTTCAGGTTTAAATTCCATTCCATTATCTGTTATCTCTTGTAACCATGTCCTAATCATGCTCCAGTATCCTCTTGCTATCGGACATGACCACCACATGTGGTAATATGTGCCGTGTACTTGTCTACACTTCCAGCATCTTGGATTCATATTAGCGAATATTTTGGCGATTCTAGCTGGGGCTAGATGCCAGCGATAGAACATTTTGTGTAAGTTTTCTTTATATGATGTTGAGAGGGTTAATTTATAATTTATCTTCCATAATTTTTCCCAATCATCTAATTGGATATTGTAGCCAAAGTTTTTCATCCATGCGATCATATTTTCTTTTAACTGTTTCTTCAAAATTTTCCAAGTTTAGTAAATGATTGTACATTTTAGTTATAAATTTATTTTCAGATCCCACTAATATTTTATCCATTGTGTTTTGTTCTTTGTTTATACCAAATTCTTCCATGTCCTTTTTGTATCTATTTTGTGCAAATTCTCTTTTAACAGTTGCCCTGGCCTTCAAAAAGTGCAAAGAGATTTTGTACACGTACCACAGAGCCCATGGGTGCATAGGAGAGGGGTCCTTAATTATTGCTCAGGGTCACGTCATCAGAGCTAAATTCAAATGAAATAGTTGTTCCAGTTTTTATTAAAAAGAAGGTTATGTTAGGGCTGTAGGTGATGGGTCTAGCGCAAAATTTAATAAACACTAAAAAGGAAAACATACATTTCAGTTGATTTTAGCTCAGGCAGCTGAGGAGCCCTTCCAGATGTTTTGGATTATAACTCTCACAGTCTTTTGCCATTGGACTTGGTGTCTCCAACATTGAAATTCATACATCTGGAAGGCATCTTGTTGCCTTTTTCCACCTTGTTTTGGGAGCTGCTTTGAAAACCTTTCGGATCAGTGAAAGGGTGAACATCTATACCAAATGTGTAGTTTCTCTTAGGAAAAATGAAGGGGGAAAAAAACAAGTTGGGATTGTTTGTTTGTTTGTTTGTTTGTTTGTCAAGCAAAGTATAAACAGTAAAATATGAATTTTATATTGAAAATATATATGTAGGTCTTTGGTTATTCGGGTTTTCTCCCACATGAAATTGGAAGCGTCTTGGCGACGTTTTGATGAAGTCTGATTTGCTCCTAGAAGCAGGAAGCAGAAGACACCAGCCTGATGATGATGAATGAGACTTCATCGAAACGTTGCCATGACACTTCCAATTTCACGCGGGAGAAAACCCGAATAACCAAAGACCTACATACAAACACCCGCGAAAACCTCAGAAAACACACACACACACACATACACACACACACACAGATTGAGAATTGTTCTAAAAATGCTTCAACCGCAATAATACACGAGCTTACAATAGATACAAACTTAATGTAAACCGCTCCAAACTTGATTGCAAAAAGTTCGACTTCAACAACAGAGTTGTTAACGCCTGGAACACTTTACCTGACTCAGTAGTTTCTTCCCCAAACCCCCAAAACTTTAATCTTAGATTATCTACCATCGGCCTCACCCCATTCCTAAGAGGTCGGTAAGGGGCGTGCATAAGCGCACAATCGTGCCTACCCTTCCTGTCCAATGTACCCAGATATTCATACCTCTTTTACTCTTATTCTTGCTTGTACTATTACATATATATTCAATCATGTTTTACTGTTTATACTTTGCTTATAATCATATATGCTTGACAAATAAACAAATACAAATACATAAGATAGATGACAGATGGTAGGTAGGTAGGTAGACAAGTGATAGATAGTAGATAAAGTATAGATAGATGATTGATAAGTAGGTAGACAGGTGATAGATAATAGTTAACTTATAGATGATTGATAGATAGCTAGAAGGTAGGTAGGTAGATGATAGATAATAGATAAATTATAGATAGATGACTGATAGATAGATAGATAAGTAGGTAGATAGACAGATGTAGATGGGTAGGTAGGTAGATATAGGATAGATAGAGAGTTTAGCCAAGGCTTAGCAAAGAAGAGATGAGTCGTTGAGGCCATTTGGGGACTACACTTGCAACAGTATGATCTACATTGCATCTGTGCCAGGTGCTCTGATCCTCTTTCTCTATCTTAGGATGCTATTTTGATGGTGACAAGACGTGGAAACGGGCGGGCACACATTGGCATCCTGTAGTCCCCCCCTTTGGGCTCATCAAATGCGCGATTTGCACCTGCAAGGTAGGAAGGGAACATCAACCCGACATTTGAAAAAGCCCATTGCACCAACAGGCTTAACCCAGCTGTTGTGCATTTGCACAGTCCATTGAAACTGTTGGGATCCCTCTAGTACTGTGATGGCGAACTTATGGCACACGTGCCACAGGTGGCACCCAGCGCCCTCTCTGTGGGCATGCTCTGCCATGCATGCGCACCTGCCTCCCGCCAGCCAGCTGGTCATTGGGTCTCTGACACGCATGTGCAGGGGATGGGGCACATGCAGGGGGGTCACACGCACATGTGGGAGGGGGGGTGTCACAAGCACATGCGGGGGTTGTGCACACATTGCATTTTGGGTTTCGGGAGGGGCGTGCACATTCGCACGTGCAGGCTTTGGGCACTCCGTCCGGAAAAGGTTAGCCATCACTGCTCTAGTAGCAATAGCACTTATAGCAATAGCACTTAGACTTATATACCGCTTCATAGTGCTTTACAGCCCTCTCTAAGCGGTTTACAGAGTTCAGCATATTGCCCCCAACAATCTGGGTCCTCATTTTACCCACCTCGGAAGGATGGAAGGCTGAGTCAACCTTGAGCCGGTGAGATTCGAACAGCTGAACTGCTGAATTAGCAGTCAGCTGAGTAGGTTGCAGTGCTGCTTTTAACCACTGCGCCACCTCGGCTCTCTACAATTTGTTAAGTGTACATCTAGATATTTGATAAGAGTTCCCCACTACAAATCCCATGGTCCTCAGTGGGAAATTGGAGCTAAGAGTTCTAAGTCCCTAATTTAGAACTTAGAATAACTTTATTGTCACTTTGAATGTACACTAATCGGCATACATTAAAATGAAATTTCGTTGCATATTAGTAATAGTAACAGAGTTGGAAGGGACCTTGGAGGTCTTCTAGCCCAACCCCCTGCCTAGGCAGGAAACCCTACATCACTTCAGACAAATGGTTATCCAATCCCTTCTTAAAAACTTTCAGTGTTGGAGCATTCACAACTTCCGGAGTCAAGCTGTTCCACGGATTAATTGTTCTAAATGTCAGGAAATTTCTCCTTAGTTCTAAGTTTATTTATTTATTTATTTATTTGGCAGTTTTTCTATGCCGCCCTACTCCCTCAGGACTCAGGGCGGCGTACAACATTTTATGAAAACTCCAAACAAATCATTAAAAAGGCAATTTAAAAAAAAACAATTTAAAAAACATATAAACAACATACATACATGGGGGAGACATCTCAAACTCACCCCGCCTGTAGGAAGAGCCATGTCTTAATGGCTTTTCGGAAGGCCAGCAAGATGGGGATAATTCAGATCTCTGGGGGAAGTTGGTTCCAGAGAGCAGGGGCCCCTACAGAGAAGGCCCTCCCCCTAGGCCCCGCCAGTCGGCACTGTTTGGCTGACGGGACCTGGAGGAGACCCACTCTGTTGCTTCTCTCCTTGTTTAGTTTCCATCCATTGCTTTTTGTCCTGCCTTCAGGTGCTTTGGAGAATAGCTTGACTCCCTCTTCTTTGTGGCAACCCCTGAGATATTGGAACACTGCTATCATGTCTCCCCTAGTCCTTCTTTTCATTAAACTAGACATACTGTCTAGTTTATATTGTATATAGCATCTTTAAAAAGCAAGATCAGCTTTCCTGAATGAAGGAGGAAGGCTGTTTATAGACAGTCCTCAATTTACGACCACAGTTGAGGCCAAAATTTCTGTTGCCAAGCAAGACAGTTGTTAAGTGAGGTTTGCCCCATTTTATGGACATATTAAGTTATTAAATGAATCACTGCAGTTGTTAAGTTAGTAGCACAAGTTTATTCAGTGGATCTGGCTTCCCCATTGACTTTGCTTGTCAGGAGGTTGCAAAAGGGGATCACATGACCCCAGGACATTGCAATCGCATGCGCGGAAACAAAAAATCACCGAAATCTCGCAGGCACGCACGTCCCCTCGCAAGATGTTGCTTCCGCGCATGCGCAGGAAGCAAAATCAGCCCAAAAATTCCCCCCAAAAAGATGGCGCCCCGCGACAGACCGGGGAAGACAGCACCGGAGCGGTCGCGTGCAAATAGCACCATCTGCTGGCCGCTACCGGAATGACAGAGTGGACCGCACCGGTAGGAACCCACCACTGCTTCAAATGGTCACTAAATGAATGTTATAGACAGGGGTGGGCTGCTGGGGGTTCGCAGGGGTTCGGGAGAACCTTTAGCTAAGATTCTGTGCAGTTCGGAGAAATCCCAAATCCCACTCCTGGCTGGCCCCGCCCACCCCGCTGCACCCCTCCCAGGAGTCCCCCACGCGGCCCGTTTTGGATGCAGGTAAATGCAGGGCGTGCGTGGAAGCTCGGGGAAGGCGAAAAACAGGCCTATTGGAAGTTCAGGAAGATCCTGGGGAGGCCGTTTTTGCCCTCGGAGGCTCAAGGAAGGCCTCCAGTGCCCAGGGAGGGCAAAAGCACCCCCCCCCACTGTGGTGCAGGAGGCCGACTAGGCCATGCCCACCATGGCCACGCCCACCCAGCAACCGGGCAGAGAACCCCTTGCTAAAAAATTTGAAGCCCACCTCTGGTTATAGATTGAGAACTTTCTATACTGCACTTTTCCTAGCTTTGTTGACTCCAAATGGTTTGGGCAGCGGTTCCCAGTTCTTCTGTTTGAGGACGATGGGATTTGTAATCAACTGGAAATCTGCTGTGTGTGTAGATGATGTCCTGATTCTTTTTGTGTGCTAAAATTTCCCATCCGTGTTTGCACAGGGAGCCACCGGGGAAGTTCACTGTGAGAAGGTGCAGTGCCCCCAGCTGGCCTGCAGTAACCCCATCCGGGTCAACCCATCTGACTGTTGCAAGCAATGCCCAGGTAAGTTAAACCTGTCAGATAACACCTTGCTGCCCTTGTCAGCCAGCCCGGTCATATCCCTACAGCAGGGCGGGACAATGGTAATCAGTTCACCTTGTAAAGTCCCAGCAAAGTTGAGCAAATGATTCCTTTAGCAGCAACTCCCTGCATCTTCAAAATGCTTCTTCCAGATTAGTCCTCAAATTACGATGGTCATTGAGACTGGCAAATACGGGTGTATCTCGTGACGGTCATAAAGCAGATCACCAGAAGACTGGACCTGTTTTTACAACGTTTTTTGCGGTGGTCGTTGTGGGAATGGGGCAGTTGTTCCATCTCCCAGTCATGCTGGCTGGGGAATTCTGGGATTTGAAGTCCACCCGTCTTAAAGTTGCTGAAATTGAAAAAAAAACATTGTTGTAATCGCAGCAAAGTTGTGGTGGTGCAGGACTTTGGAGGCGCAGTGGTTAGAATGTAGTATTGCAGGCTAATTCTTCCCACTGCTAGGAGTTCGATCCTGACCAGCTCAAGGTTGACTCAGCCTTCCATCCTTCCGAGGTCGGTAAAATGAGGACCCAGATTGTTGGGGGCAATAGGCGGACTGGATGGAGAGAGAGAGAGAGAGAGAGAGAGAGAGAGAGAGAGAGACAGACAGACAGACAGACAGACAGACAGACAGACAGACAGACACAGAACCACCGCGGAAGAGCTGTGCTTTCACAGTGGTTAGAATGCAGCCTTGCAGCCTAACTCTGCCCGCTGTCAGGAGTTCGATCCTGACCGACTCAAGGTTGACTCATCTTTCCATCCTTCCAAGGTTGGTAAAATGAGGACTGTGATTGTTGGGGGCAAATAGGCTGACTCTGTAAACCGCTTAGAGAGGGCTGTAAAGCATTATGAAGTGGTATATACTGTAAGTGCTATTGCTATCATTATACAGTAGTTAATAGACGGATGGATGGATGTGTGGTAGATGGATGGATGGATGGACGGATGGACGGATGGACGGACAGACAGACAGACAGAGTCGCCACGGATGAGCTGTGGTTTCGCAGTGGTTAGAAGGCAGTATTACAGGCTAACTCACTGTTCACTGCCAGGAGTTCGATCCTGACCGGCTCAGCCTTCCGTCCTTTTGAGGTGGGTAAAATGAGGACCCAGATTGTTGGGGGCAACTATGCTGACACTGTAAACTGCTTAGAGAGGGCTGTAAAGCACTGTGAAGCGGTATATAATGATAGCGGGAGGAATGAATCCTCCGGAGGTCGATGAATCTTTGCTTCCCTTTTGAAGTCATACTTACTTAGAAAATAAAACCGAGATTCAAATCTAATTAACAAAATATTTATTTCAGTACAAAATAATAAAAAGAATCCTTATTAAGCTACATTGTATCGGCTAATGAATAAATCACTTCTACCTTCGGCAGAAATGGCGGAGAGAAAGAAAGGAGTTGACTTTAGGAATGCAGACATGCGTAGTAGAATATATCATACGTCTGCTTGACCATAAATACAAGAAACAGTAGAAAACATAGAGATGCACAAACTGACAATATTCACATCGTGACATATAAGTCTAAGTGCTATGGCTATTCTAGCCAACTTTCTCCTTTTCTGCTCTTCCCGTGCTCTTCATCCTCTTCCTTTTCTCCCACAGCCTTGGAGAAGGGCTCCTCCCTGCTTTCCGACATGATGCAAGCGGACGGCCCCCGAGGTTGCAAGTTTGGGCGGCAGTGGTACATGCACAATGAGAGGTGGCACCCTACGGTGCCCCCTTTCGGGGAGATGAAGTGCATCACCTGCTGGTGCCTGGTGAGTAGGGAGGCATCCGTGGCAGGAGGCGGTGGAACGTCCACGGCAAAAATCAGAGGGTAGCTTGGAGACAGGGATGTCTCTCTCTCTTAGGAGATGGCCGGTATCCCAGTGGGTGGAAGGAAAATGCAGGTTGTCCTCGACTTACAACAGTTTGTTTAGTGACCGTTCTTACACCGGCGCTGAAAAAAGCGACTTACGACCATTTTTCACACTTACGACCATTGCAGCATCACGTGATCAAAATCCCGACGCTCGGCAACTGGCTTGTATTTATGACGGTTGCAGCGTTGTCCCGGGGTCACGCAATCCCCTTTTGCGACCTTCTGACAAGCCAAGTCAATGGGGAAGCCAGATTCACTTCACAATTGTGTTACTAACTTAACAACTGCAGTGATTCCCTTAACAATTGTGGCAAGAAAGTATTAAAGTTTGTTGTAAAAATCAAAACCAGAAGCATCCACAGATGACTGATTCAGCTGGATTCAATAACATCTTTATAAACATAATAACAGATGAATTTACAATACCATTAGCAGAGTTCCTCTTCCATGTAGCAACACTTAAAAGTAAAACACAAGCAGCTTCTAGTTCAGAGCTCAGAGAGGACAGAGAGCAGAGAGTGGGCTGAGCCACGCCCAGCCTTAAGCTTAAGTTCCAGTTTTGATTCTCTGCACAGACTCAGAAGTGGTTAGCTCCCATTGGCTGACTTAGTTGCTATGCCTATTCATTCGCTGACCTTGTTACCATTGGTTCTCCCAGTTCATGAATATTCTAACAGAAAGATCGTAAAAACGGGGCAAAATTCACTTAACAACCGCCTCACTTAGCAACATTAATTCTGGGGATCGGTTGTGGTAGCAAGTCGAGGACTACCTGTAATCTGCCTGTACGGTCTGAAAGTTGTTGCCACACAATTTGTTCTCTTGAAGTTCTTCTTGTGGATTTGGGGATCTTGTATAATCCTAGGTCTCTTCCAGCAAATTCTTGTTGTTGTTGTTGTTGTTAAATTTCAGTCTGGGGAAACACATTGTGAGCGTCAAGAATGTTCTCCAACCTCTTGCTCCAAGGAAGGGAAAAAAGCAGACTCCTGCTGCACCCAGTGCCAAGGTGAGTGTGGACTCTTAGCACAAGGTTGTGGACCACGGTGGAGACACACAATACAGGTAGTCCTCGGCTTACAACAGTTTGCTTAGTGACCGTTCGAAGTGACAATGGCACTTTAAAAAAGTGACTTATGACCATTTTTTACACTTATGACCATTGTGGTATCCCCATGGTCACAAGATTAAAATTCAGACAGATACGGATACAGATTAACAGAGTTGGAAGGGACCTTGGAGGTCATCTAGTCCAACCCCCACCCACCCAAGCAGGAGACCCTACACCATTTCTGACAGATGGCAGTCCAATCTCTTCTTGAAAGCCTCCAGGGATGAAGCTCCCACAACTTCCAAAGGCAACTTCTGTTCCATTGGTTGATTGTTCTCACTGTCAGAAAATTTCTCCTTATTTCTAGGTTGAATCTCTCCTTGATCAGTTTCCATCCATTATTCCTTGTCTGGCCTTCAGGTGCTTTGGAAAATAGCTTGACCCGCTCCTCTCTGTGGCAGCCCCTCAAATATTGGAAGACTGCTATCATGTCTCCCCTGGTCCTTCTCTTCACTAGACTAGCCATGCCCAGTTCCTGCAACCGTTCATCGTATGTTTTAGCCTCCAGTCCCCTAATCATCCTGGTTGCTCTTCTCTGCACTCTTTCCAGAGTCTCAACATCCTTTTTTTATAGTGTGGTGATCAAAACTGGATACAGTACTGTAGGTGTGGTCTTACTAAGCCTTTATAGAGTGGTATTAGTACCTCACTTGATCTTAGTTTCCATCCATTGTTTCTTATCCTGCCCTCTTGTGCTTTGGAAAATAATTTGACCCCCCTCTTCTTTGTGGCAGCCCCTGAAATACTGGAAGACTGCTATCATGTCACCCCTAATTCTTCTTTTCTTTAGACTAGCCAAACCCAAATCCTGCAGCCATTCTTCGTATGTTTTAGCCTCCAGTCCCCTAATCATCCTGGTTGCTCTCCTCTGCCCTCTTTCCAGAGTCTCTTTCTAGAGACGTTTGGCAACTGACTCACATTTATGACAGTTGCAGTGTCCCGGGGTCACGTGATCCCCTTTTGCGACCTTCTGACAAGCAAAGTCAACGGGGAAGGTTACTCATTTAACAACTGCAGTGATTCACTTAATAACCGTGGCAAGAAAAAGTCACGAAACGGGGCAACACTCGCTTAACGCGACTGCCTCACTTAGCAACATAAATTTGGGGCTCAAATGTGCCCGTGAGTCGAGGACTACTTACTGTATATTTTTGGAAGTCTTCCATTAACGTTTTATAATTATTTTAGTTGAACGGCATCAACGTTGTAATCGAGTTTTGGGTGGCCTTATGCATTCAATTAAAAACTTGAGGAGGCCAGTAAGTCCAATTAAAAGAACGACAACAAGACCAAGCGCTTTTTTTCTGCTCCAGTCTGATCAAACCTGCCTGTCTAATTCATATTTCCCCCCCACTGATTTGTTCTGTTCCCCCTTTATCTCCTGCAGCCTCAGAGATCCTTCAAGAAGAAGCTCAAGGAACCTCTGCAGGGGTGACCAAGCGCTCCTGGAGACATTAACCAGCCAAAACCAAGAAGCATGGATGCCCCAAAAGATATTTTAGAGTTGCTAAGGAAGGCAGTCCGGAGTTGAGAACTTTCTGGGACCCCCTTAAAGCCACCCAAGTTTTGATGGGGGTCTCCAAGCCACAGGAAGACCTTCCGATCGTCTCCTCGCAAAAGAAGCATCCATCCATTCTCCTGAGCAGCTCTCCTTTCTCCTCTACCTGTGGGCAGCCACGGGGTGGGCTTACACCAGCGGTGAAATCTACTTACCTTCCCTATCGGTTTGGAAGCGCGTGTTTTGCACGCGCTCACTTTGGTCGCACGCACGCAACCGTCATGTGTGCTTTTTTACCCTCTGCGCATGCGCAGAAAGCTTTCCGCATGCGCAGAGGGTTACAAAAAAAGAAAATGGCGACGTCAGGGCAGGTGGGTGGAGCCTCATGCTGCCACCGCTACCGGTTCTCCGAACCACCGGCGGCTGCCCCTACCGGTACGCCTGAACCAGGCCGAACCGGTAGCATATCACCCCTGGTTTACACCTTTTTTGCACCTGCTTTTCTGAGAAAAAAAGGCATTTATCGGTTCCTTGAGGACCTGGGGATTGATATTACATGCCTGGGATGCGCAGTAAAACTCTAGGATGGAACTGCGATTCTGCCCAACTTGTGGGGGGGGGGCTTCCATATCCCCATGAACGCAACACGTTGACGCCTTCATCTTAATTTCACACATTTTGGATACGTGACCTCTTCCTAAGGAACCATATCGCTTAAGTCGTACCGAAGACTATCCGAAGGAGGGAAAGCAACTGTTCCCCAAAGTAATATATATGTATGTATATATAAAATGTAAAATTGTTCTCCTTTGCTGCATTTTGAGGCCAGGAATGGGGGTATTGGGGGGGGAGGGGCTTTCTCTTTGTTTCATTTTGTTGTATAATTTATGTTGTCTTGCGGCTGAGGTTCTACTGCCCCGCTCAATTCAAATCGGAAGAGTCGATGTTGAAGATGAAATATTTATTTTGTAAAAAGTAAGGTCAACCGAGTAAAGTGCACCTGAGGTTGAGCAAATGCTTTGTGTTTGTGGCAATTCCCTCTTTTTTTTCCCCCTCCCCCCAAGGGTTTTTAATTCCATGGGAATTTCCATGGTTGAAGAATTGAAAGCAGTTTGTGATGGAAAGGGCAAAGGCTGGGTGAGGTGGATAAACCCCGGGGGGGGGGGGTGGAGGAGAAACAAGGATTAACATCTCGCAGCCTTGCAACATCCTTGAAATTTCCTGGGAAATCGGCAGCTGTATCTCAGTTGCAGAAAACCACAGGATCAGCGGTCGGCTTCAAAACTTTTAGCAAGGGGTTCTCTGCCCGGTTGCTGGGTGGGCGTGGTCATGGTGGGTGTGGCCTAGTTGGCTTCCTGCATCACAGTGGGGGGCGGATTGCCCTCCTCGGGCTCCGGAGGCTTTCCTTGAGGCTCCGGGAGGGTGAAAACAGCTTCCCCAGGCTTCCCGAACTTCCAGTAGGCCCGTTTTTCGCCCTCCCCGAGCCTCCGCGTGCGCCCTGCACTTACCTGCATCCAAAACAGGCCGCGTGGGGAATCCTGGGATGGGAGGGGCTGGGTGAGCGGGGCCAGCCAGGAGTAGGATTTGGGAGTTCTCCGAACTGCACAGAATCTTAGCTAGAGGTTCTCCCGAACCCCTGTGAATCCCCAGCAGCCCACCCCTGCATAGGATGCAACACTCTGGGCTTTTTTGCCACTCGATGTGAGTTGCAAGCAATCAGAACCACTCGTGAATACAGGGAGTGCTTGACTTTCAACCGTTCGCTTAGTGACCATCCAAAGTCACACCAGCACTGAAAAAAAAGTGACTGATGACCGTTTTTTTTACATGGATGACCCTCGCAGCATCCCCGTGGTCACGCGATCAAAATTCAGACACTTGGTCACTGACTCATATTTATGACGGTTGCAGTGTCCCGGGGTCACGCGATCCCCTGTTGCGACCTTCTGACAAGCAAAGTCAAGGGGGAAGCCAGATTCGCGGAACCACCCTGTGGCTAACTTAACAATCGCAGTGATTCACTTAACAATTGTGTCAAGAAAGGTGGTAAATTCACTTAACTGCCTCCTCACTTAGCAACATAAATTTTTGGCTCTGTTTTAAGTTGAGGACCGCCTGTGGAAGCTTTATTGTTAGTCGCCTGTGTTGCAAGAACCTTGCCAGATTGACTGCATTCCCACTGTGAATGGTCAGATCAGATTTCAGAAATTCTGGGGGAAAGTCAGCCAGCCTGTGCCACTTTCTGCAGTGCAAGGATTCTAAGCTTGTTCCCTTCTTAATGCCCTCCAGCCTAGCTGGAGTTTCCACCATGTTCAATTGTAGCACAGGTAGTCCTTGACGTACAACAACATAAGTTATAAAGGCACTAGAAAAAAGTGACTTATGACTCTTTTACATTCATATGACCATTGCAGCATCCCCATGGTCATTTTATCAGAATTCAGATGCTTGGCAACTGATTCATATTTATGATGATTATGAGCGTCCCGGGGCAGGGGCGGGTTCCTCTTACCTGCCTACCAGTGCGCTGCGTGTGCATCATCATGTTTCACGCACGTGCACGCTCGCTATGCACATGCATCCCCTCGTGCAACCTAGAATTTAGGAATAAACCATTATAATGAATAGGGATGCATCTCCCTGCATATACATATGACAGGCAATAAATCACTGCGTGACAGTTTGAAATTAATGGAATGGAATGGAATGGAATGGAATGGAATGGAATGGAATGGAATGGAATGGAGTGGAGTGAAGTGGAGAGGAGAGGAGTGGAGTGGAGTAAATAGAAGAATATAATAGAATTAGAATTAGAATTAGAATTAGAATTAGAATTGGAACGGAATGGAATGGAATGGAATGGAATTCAATTCTTTATTGACCAAGTGTGATTAGACACACAAGGAATTTGTCTCCGGTGCATAAGCTCTCAGTGTACATTCAACAATCGTGATAGATCATGATCATAGTCATTGTAAAAATACATTCATCATAAAACATTAGATACAACACATAGTGATAGTCATGGATACTAAATAAGCAATCGACATAAATCATCCTAGGATACTAAGTAAACGATATAAATCGTAAGATACAAGCAACAAAGTTATAGTCATAAGAAGATAAGGAGATAGGTAATAGGGAAGATGAGAATAATGATGGTATAAATACTGGCTTTTCAGATAATTTGACAGTGTTGTAGGAATTAGTTGCTAAGCAGAGTGATGGCATTCGGGAAAAAGCTGTCCTTCTGTCTAGTTGTTCTGACGTGCAGAGCCCTATAGTGTCGTTTTAAGGGTAGGAGTTGAAACAGTTTGTGTCCAGGATGCAAGGGGTCAGTAAATATTTTCACGGCCCTCTTTTTGACTCGTGCAGTATACAGGTCCTCAGTGGAAAGCATGTTGGTAGCCATTGTTTTTTCTGCAAGAAAAAATGGCCTCTACTCTCCTGTTCCAGATTCAAAAGCAACGAGATGGGTTGAGTTCAGCTTCACGTAGTCTAGCGAGGCAGAACTGGTCTCATTGCATGCGCCAAAGATGCTTACCCATCACAGTCTAGGGGCTGAATCTTCCAGATGCATTAAATTGGATAGTAGGAGAGAATTATTCATGTAGTTCTCCATCAAACTAAAAAGAAGGGGGCTGGGCGGATTTAAAAATTAATACGCTGCTAAATGACTCACAGCACGGATGGTTGTATAATATGCTTAGATACACTTAGCTGTGACCCTAATTTTCTGATTCACCACACAGTAAGTAGTCCTCGGCTTACAACATTTCATTTAGTGACCGTTCAAAGTTACAACGGCACTGAAAAATGGAATTCATGATCGTTTTTCACAGTTACACGACTTTTACAGTATCCCCATGGTCAGATGATCAAAATTCAGATACTTGGCAACGGGTTCGTATTTATGACCTGTTGCTGTGTCTTAAGGTTATAAATTAAGTGAGTTTTGTGGTTCCCGCATCACCCTACCTGTGACTCATTTAAGTGTGTTGTGGGAACGGAACAGAAATTGGTCTCCCTTATTCCAGACAGACAAGTTGAAGAAAGCTTAGCTGCAAAATGATCTGTGAATTATATGCACATTATGCCAATATTAATGGCCCAGAAGTGTCTATCTTGGCAACGGCCAGTCCTATTAACTCTATAATAGAGTTAATACAGAAGTAATTTACAGAAGTAATAAGGGTTATACTGTGCAGACAGTATACAGTCCACTGTTGTACAATTTCACAGCCAACTCTTCCTCTTGGCTGCCATCTCTCTCATTGGCACAATCCAGAGCCAAAATTACAACCCCAGACAGACCATAAACGGTCTCTTTGGTGAATGATTTATTGGAATGATTTGGTTAAGGGGCATGCATACGTGCACCAGCGTGCCTCAGCATGCCTACCGTCCCTGTCCTAATGTTCCCTCTTATCAGTACCCATCTTATGTATATAAACAATGTTTTATCTATTTATATTACCAACACGTACTTGACAAAAATAAATAACTAAACTAACTAAAATGAGCCATTTTCCAAGCAATCAAAAACCTTTTCTGTGTTCCCACAACTTAGCAACCAATTATCTCAAAAACAGTAACTATGAGAGGGATCTTAAGAGCCGAGGTGGCACAGTGGTTAAAATGCAGCACTGCAGTTCAGCAGTTCAGCTGTTCAAATCTCACCGGCTCAAGGTTGACTCAGCCTTCCATCCTTCTGAGGTCGGTAAAACGAGGACCCAGATTGTTGGGGGCAATATGCTGAACTCTGTAAACCGCTTAGAGAGGGCTGTAAAGCACTATGAAACGGTATATAAGTCTAAGTGCTATTGCGAAGTGCTATTGCTATCTTGAAGTCTTAAACATGAGCCAGCAGTGTGCGGCAGCAGCCAAAAAAGCCAATACAATCCTTGGTTGTATAAACAGAAGCATAGAATCAAAATTACATGAAATAGTAGTACATCTTTATAAAGCCTTAGTAAGGCTACATCTGGAATACTGCATCCAGTTTTTGTCACCACATTACAAAAAAGAGGTTGAGATTTTGGCAAAACTGCCAAAAAAAAAAAGCAACTAAGATGATTAAGAGTCTGGAGACAAAAACATAAGCAGAACATTTGCAGGAATTGGGTATGGTCAGTCTAGAGAAAAGAAGGACTAGGGGAGATATGATAGAAGTATTCCAGTATTTGAGAGGCTGCCACAAAGAAGAGGGGGTCAACCTATTTTCCAAAGCACCTGAAGGCAGGACAAGAAACAATGGATGGAAACTAATCCAGGAGATCACCCTGCCAACAAAAGTGCATATAGTCAAGGCTATGGTTTTCCCAGTTGCAATGTATGGCTGTGAAAGTTGGACCATAAGGAAGGCTGAGCGCCAAAGAATTGAGGCCTTTGAACTATGGTGCTGGAGAAGACTCCTGCGAGTCCCTTAAACTGCAAGGAGATCAAACCGGTCGGTCCTAGAGGAGATCAACCCTGACTGCTCTTTAGAAGGCCAGATCCTGAAGATGAAACTCAAATACTTTGGCCACCTAATGAGAAGGAAGGACTCACTGGAGAAGAGCCTAATGCTGGGAACGATTGAGGGCAAAAGAAGAAGGGGACGGCAGAGAATGAAGTGGCTGGATGGAGTCACTGAAGCAGTCAGCCGTGAACTTAAATGGACTCCAGAGGATGGTAGAGGACAGGAAGGCCTGGAGGAACATTGTCCATGGGGTCTCAATGGGTCGGACACAACTTCGCAACTAACAACAATAAATCCAGGAGAGAAGCAACCTAGAATTAAGGAGAAACTTCCTAACAGTGAGAACAATTAAACCAGTGGAACAGAAGTTGCCTTCAGAAGTTGTGAGTGCTCCATCACTGGAGGTTATTAAAAAGAGATTGGACAGGACTGGATTGGACTGGACCTGTCTGAAATGGTTTAGAATCTCCTACTTGAGCAGTGGGTTGGACTAGAAGACCTCCAAGGTCCCTTCCAGCTCTATTCTGATTCTGATATCTGGGCAAAATGTCCCGCCAAGTCATGGATCAAGTAAATCTTTGGGCAACCAACACACTTGGAGTGCGGCCGGCAGAAATTAGAAGCTTCCTTCTCTTCCAGCTTCAGTGCTGGCTGAGTTTGTATGCTGAACTAAGTCATGGTGTACAGGTAGTCCTTGACTTGCAACAGTTCATTTAGTGACCATTGAAAGTTACAACGCCCTGAAAAAAGTGACTTTACTGCCGTTTTCCACACTTATGACCATTGCAGCATCCCCATGGCCATATGATCAAAATTCAGACGCTTGGCCCCTGACTCGTTTGTATGACGGTTGCAGTGTCCCTGGGTCATGTGATCGACTTTTTTGTAGCCTTCTGACAAGCAAAGTCAATGGGGGAAGTCCATAAAGAATTTCCCTAAAAGGGTCTTTTTAAAAAGGACTTTTTGTTCCAATATCTAAGGGGCTGCCACAAAGAAAAGGGAATAGAATAGAATAGAATAGAATAGAATAGAATAGAATAGAATAGAATAGAATAGAATAGTTGGAAGGGACCTTGGAGGTCTTCTAGTCCAACCCCCTGCTTAGGCAGGAAACCCTACACCACTTCAGACAAATGGTTATCCAACATCATCTTAAAAACTTCCAGTGTTGGAGCATTCACAACTTCTGGAGGAGAATAGGTTGACTTCTGGAGGGAGTCCACCTATTCTCCAAAGCACCAGAAGGCAAGACAATAAAAAAAAATGGCTGGAAACTAATCAAGGAGAGATTCAACCTAGATATGGAGGAAAGTGAAAGCAATCAACCAATGGAACAGAAATTGCCTTCAGAAGTTGTGGGAGCTTCATCACTGGAAGCTTTCAAGAAGGGACTGGACCGCCATCTGTCAGAAATGGTATAGGGTCTCCTGCTTGGGTGGGTGGGGTTGGACTAGATGGCCTGCAAGGTCCCTTCCAGCTCTGTTATTCTGTTATTTTGTCTTATCCGGTTCCAACTCAGTAATAGCTCCCTTCACTTACCGTATTCAAACCACTAGAGGGCAGCAAAACGTCAGGAAATGCCAAAGTTGGCTTCAGCGCAGCCTGGAGAGTGAAATATAACTTAATTATTGTTCATTTCGTTGTAGTATTTAGCATTCCCAGATTTTAACTGCCCTTCTTGTGGCTTTACTAGTTGCCTGGGGGCAATAAACTTGACACGAAAGATCTGTGGCTGTGGCCAGTATCTTTCCTTCAGATTTAACAGATCCAAGCTCGATCTTGTTCAGTCTCAGTCTTAGGTTATCACCTGGAACAAAAGAGAAATTTCCTGACCGTTAAAACAATTAATCAGTGCAACGATTTGCCTTCAGAAGTTGTGGGTGCTCCATCCTTGGAGGTTTTCAAGAAGTTGTCCAGAATGGTATAGGTTCTCCTGCTTGAGCAGGAAGTGGTCTAGAAGACCTGCAAAGTACCTTCCAAACCTATGATTCAGGGGCGAGTTGTTTGTTCTTCATGCTATGGGTGCGCTGCGTGCGCATCACCATGTTTCCGCGTGCGCTCGCTCGCTACGTGCGTGTGCCCCCTCATGCGATTTTGCTTCCTGCGCATGCATGGAAGCAAAATTTTGCGAGGGAACACGCGCGCGCACGTGATTTTGGTGCTATTTTTGCTTCCGCGCGTGCACAGAAGCAAAAAATCACCGAAATCTCGCATGCACACACATCCCCTCACGAGATTTTGCTTCCGTGCATGCGTAGGAAGCAAAATCAGCCCAGAAATTCCCCCCAAAAAGATGGTGCCCCGCGACAGACCGGTGAAGAAGGCACCGGAGCTGTCGCGAGCAAATAGCTCCATCTGCTGGCCGCTACCGGTGTGATAGAGTCAACCGCACCGGTAGGAACCCACCACTGCTATGATTCTATGGAAATGAACACATGGCATTGCTGGGGCACAGGGACTCTCACAGATCACCCACCCAAAATTTAGAAAGAGTTTGAAGGCAGGACAAGAAGCAATGGATGGAAACTACTCAAGGAGAGAACCGACCTAGAACTAAGGAGAAATTTCCTAACAATAAGAAGTATTAATCAATGAAATGGCTAGCCTCTGGAAGTTGTGGATGCTCCATCACTAAAGATTTTGAAGAAGAGATCGGACAGCCATTTGCCTGAAATGTTATAGGGTTTCCTGCTAGAGCAGGAGGTTGGACTAGAAGACCTCCAAGGTCCCTCCCTTCCATCTCTATTGTTCTGTTGTTGGAAGAAATGGCCATCTGGTTCAGTTGGACCAGTTGGGTGGAAACTAAACAAGGAGAGAAGCAACTTAGAACCAAGGAGAATTTTCCTGACAGTTAGAATAATTAACCAGTGGAACAGCCTGCCTCCAGAAGTTGTGAATGCTCCAACGCTGGACGTTTTAAAGAAGATGTTAGATAACCATTTGTCTGAAGTAGTGTAGGGTTTCCTGCCTAGGCAGGGGGTTGGACTAGAAGACCTCCAAGGTCCCTTCCAACTCTGTTATTATTATTAGTTCCAAGCCAGGAGAAAGGCACTAGAGACAAAATGGAGGTTGGTGGCTGATTGGAAGAGGGTCTGTTTATTGATGAACAGAACCTCATGTTTGTGGTTCTGGTGCAGCTGACTACATGGAGTTGAGAGTGAGGGGTTTTTATACGCCCCCCCCCCGCCACCGTGGTGCAGGAGGCCGACTAGGATGGCCACGCCCACCCAGCAACCGGGCAGAGAAACCCTTGCTAAAATTTTTGAAGCCCACCCGTTTATACCTTCTCTTGGGCTTTTGCACTTGAGCTTCCTGTTCCTGGGCAATAACTTGTATTCTATTGGCTGTTGTCAGATTCCCATGGGGCCATGTAGGGGGTTATGTAGTTTAGTTCGTTGCACAGTCAGCCAGATGTTCAGACTAGATTTGGCATTTTTGTCCACCTATCGCAGGGGTCCCCAAACTTGGCAACTTTAAGACTTGTGGACTTCAACTTGTGGAGTTGAAGTCCACAAGTCTTAAAGTTGCTAAGTTTGAAGACCTCTGACCTATCGAGTCCTCCCCAAGGACCTGGGATAGGTGGATGTGGGTATATGATGGTGTTATCACAGGATGCAAACTGTTCCAAGCAAAGCTGCCTTTTGCAATTGGCTGGTGGTGAATTTGTCAATGCCACTGCTGTTCAAGTATGCTCCAATTGTTTGGCGATTGCACCTAAGGCAAGTCATTTTATTTCTAACAGGTGTAACAGAATAACAGAGTTGGAAGGGACTTTGGAGGTCTTCTAGTCCAACCCCCTGCTCCAGCAGGAAACCCTATACCAGTGATGGCAAACCTATGGCACGTGTGCCACAAGTGGCACGAGGAGCCATATCGGTGGGCACGCGCGCTCAGGTCCGGCGCGCATGTGTGTGCCGGCCAGCTGATTTTCGGGCCTTCTGGGCCCACTGGGAGTCTGTTTCCAACCTCCGGAGGGCATGGGTAAGGCCAATTTTTTTGCTCTCCCCAAGCTCCAGAGCCTTTCTAGGAGCCTGGGGAGGGTGCCAGAGGAGCCAGAGGTCCTCCGGAGGCCAGAAATGGCCCATTTGGAAGTTGGGAAATGGGCCATTTCTGGACTCTGGAGGGCCTCCAGTGGGTGGGGAAGGCCGTTTTCGCCCTCCCCAGGCTCCTAGAAAGGCTCTGAAGCCTGGGGAGAGCAAAAAACGGGCATGCCATCATGTGCCGGGAGCAGGGGGGGTCACATGTGCATGCGCAGGGGGCGGCACATGGAATTATGGGTGTGGGCACACACGCCACGACACCCCCGAACTCCCCCCCTTTTGGCATGCAAACCAAAAAAGGTTCGCCATCCCTGCCCTATACCATTTTAGACAGATAGTTGTCCAACCTCTTCTTTAAAATACTTCCAGTGTTGGAGCACCCACAATTTCTGGAGGCAAATTATTGCACTGATTAATTGTTTAAACTGTCAGGAAATTTCTCCTTGGTTCTAGGTTGGTTTTGTCCTTGGTTAGGTTTCATCCATTGCTTCTTGTCCTATCCTCAGGTGCTTTGGAGAATAAGATGACACCCACCTCTCTGTGGCAGCCCCTCAAATATTGGAACACTGCTATCATGTCACTCCTGGTCCTTCTCTTCACTAGACTAGACATACCCAGTTCCTGCAACCGCTCTTCATATGTTTTAGCCTCCAGGCCCCTAATCATCTTGGTTGCTCTCCTCTGCACTCTTTCCAGAGTCTCGACATCTTTTTTATATCGTGGCAACCAAAACTGAGTGCAATATTCCAAATGTGGTCTTACCAATGAATTTTGTCATCTTCTCCTGTTTTTATTTTATTTTATTTTATTTTATTATTTTATTTTATTATTTATTTATTTATTTTTAAATAATTTTTATTAAGTTATTTACATTAAAAGAACAACAACCAAAAGAAACAACAACAAACACAACAAACATACAAACATACAAACATAAAAAACACATACAGCTGTAAACTTCAACCTCTATGGTTATCTAACAGCAATTTTATATTGACAATTTATATCTACATAATTTTTAATTCATTTATTTTAAATATTTATATAACATATATTGTATAATAGATATTAATAGATATTAAAGAATTGAATTATTTATTTATTATTTCATTTGCACAACGAGTTGCTTTATGACGCAACCAAAAGGTTGAATTGGCACAATTTTTCCAAGCCACGGGACGGACTGGCTCTGATTAGCACCAAGCAAACGGCACCTTAGGAGCTGTAGCTAAGTTGGGTAAGTATCTCGTGTGAACAGAGGTTATCAGCATTAATGAGGTGTCTAACCCCCTGCAAACAAAGATAGGAGGAAACCAAGATAGGGGGATTGTGTTCCTGCCCGTGGCTGTTTCAGAAGTTGTACTTTGCTTATCTGCTCCAGTTGAAGATTGGTGTACCACAAAGCCCCTGACCTACTGTACTCTTTTATTTCATAACTCTCCTCTAACCTATTTAATCTCTCTTTCTTATTCCCTCCGAGCTCCTTTGGCGGCCTGCACACCGATTGGAAGCAGGGGCGGGTTCCTCTTACCATTTCCTACCGGTGCGCTGCGTGCGCATCGCGATGTTTCGCATGCGTCCCCTAGCATGATTTTGCTTCTGCGCATGCGCAGAGGGACGATTTTGCTTCTGCGCATGCTCAGAGAGATGAAAAATCGCCGAAAATTAGAAAAAAAAGATGGCGGCGCGCACGGACCGGCAAAGACAGTACCGGAGCCGTCACGCCAAAATTGCGCAATCGGCGGGCCACTACCAGAGCGGAACTCCGGACCGCACCGGCAGGAACCCACCTCTGATTGGAAGACTGTAGGGCAGTGATGGCAAACCTTTTAGGCACAGAGTGCCCAAACTGGAAGGCACATGTGTGTATGTGTACGTGCGTGCACGCAAGAGCACTGGAAACCTGACGACCAGCTGGCCGGCACGCATGCGCATGTCAGAAATCTGACAACCAGCGGGCTGAGCTGGGGCGACGGCGTGCATGCCCACAGAGAAGGCTATGCGTGACACCTCTGGCACCCGTGCCATAGGTTCGCCATCACGGCTCTAGGGGTTGAATGTAATACAGGTAATCCTTGATTTACAAGGTGTTCATTTACTGTCCGTTCGAAGTTACAATGTCACTGAAAAAAGTTATATATGACCATTTTTCACACTTACGACCATTGAAGCATCCCCAGGGTCACGTGATGAAAATCCGGACACTTGGTAACCGACTCATATTTATGACGGTGGCAGTGTCTCAGGGTCCTGTGATCCCCTTTTGCGACCTTCTGACAAGCAAAATCAATGGGGCAACCAGATTCACTTAATAACCGTGTTACCAACTTAACAACTGCAGTGATTTATTTATTTATTTATTTATTTAGTTCAAACATGTACAAGATAACAAGTATAGGTATGAACATAAACATGAACAAAGGAAGTAAATTCAGATAAATGGGTACAGTAGGACAGGGATGGTAGGCACGCTTTTGCGCTTATGCACGCCCCCTTTACGGACCTCTTAAGAATGGGGTGAGGTCCACAGTAGACAGTTTAAGGTTAAAGTTATGGGGGTTTGAGGATGTAACAACGGAGTCAGGTAGGACATTCCAGGCGTTGACCACTCTGTTGCTGAAGTCGTATTTTCTGCAATTGAGTTTGGAGCAGTTTACTTTGAGTTTGTATCGATTGTTTGCCCATGTATGATTGTGGTTGAAGCTGAAGAAGTCGTTGACAGGCAAGACGTTGTAGCAGACAATTTTGTGCACTACGCTCAGATTGGACCGCAGGCGGCGCAGTTCCAGATTGTCCAAGCCCAGAATTTCAAGCCTGGTGGCATAAGGGATTCTTTTGTGAGTAGAGGAGTGGAGTACTCTTCTCGTGAAATACCTCTGGACTCGCTCAATTGTGTTAATGTCTGATATACAGTGTGGATTCCAGGCGGATGAGCTGTATTCAAGAATTGGTCTGGCAAAAGAGTACTGCATCCAGTTTTGGTCACCACACTACAAAAAAGACATTGAAACCCTAGAGAAAGTGCAGAAGAGAGCAACCAGGATGATAAAGGGTCTGGAAAATAAAACATACAAAGAGCGGTTGCAGGAACTGAGCTTGGCCAGTCTGGCGAAGAGAAGGACCAGGGGTGACATGATAGCAGTGTTCCAATACTTGAGGGGATGCCACAGAGAGGAGGGGGTCAGGCTGTTCTCTATGGCACCAGAAAGCCAAACAAGGAATAACGGATGGAAGCTGACCAAGGAGAGATTCAACCTGGAAGTGAGGAGAAACTTTCTGACGGTGAGAGCGATCAACCAGTGGAACAGCTTGCCAGCGGAGGTTGTGAGAGCCCCAACACTTGCGACCTTCAAGGGGAGACTGGACTGCCATCTGTCTCAAACGGTGTAGGAACTCCTGCTTGAGCAGGGGGGTTGGACTGGATGACCTACAAGGTCCCTTCCAACTCTAATAATAAAAAAAAAAATCTAAAAGTTTTGTATACCCTAATTAGCAATACAATGTTACCGGAGAAGAAGCTTTGCAAAATTAGGTTAGGTTTTAATGCCTTTTTGGCAATGCTGTTACAGTGAGCTCTGGGGCTTAGATCGTTTGAGATGAGTACTCCTAGGTCCTTGACAGAGTTGTTTAACAACTGTACCAAGAAAGGTCGAAAAAATGGGGCAAAACTCACTAAACAACTGTCTCATTTAGAAATGGAAATTTGGGGGTCAGTTGTGGCCGTAGGTTGAGGACTACCTGTGTTCTGCCCTCCAGCAATGTTTATGCCATGCTAAATGGGTTCATTTTTAAGGTGCCACAATTAACCCTGAGTTTTAGAGATCCGTGGGGGTGGGGGGGTGGGAAATGAGCTCCACTTTGCAGGCGGTTTCGGCGTTACTTGGATTTTGGCTTCCCTGGTTGCTGACCTAGGGATTAATCGCCTTATCAAAATCATCTAAGTGCTTTTTAAATAGCACGGTAAATATGCACTGCCAATCTCGCAGGATGGATGTGCCATTTTGGGTTCACGTGAAAGGTCAAGGCGAGATTGTGAAACGGCCTTTGGTTCCTAGCAGGGAACTGACTGAGGACACAAGATTCCAAGGTGAATATGGGCAAAACGATAAGTTTGCAACCCAGGCTCAATTTTTAGACCAGGGTGGGCAACCAGGGTCCCTTTTACGACCTGAGGACTTCAACTCCCAGGATTCCTGAGGCAGCCATGCTGGCTCAGGAATTCTGGGAGTTGAAGTCTATAGGTCTTAAAGAGGCCACAGTTGTTCAATCCTGCTTTAGGTCCACCTTTAGGCCCTCTCCTCAGGGGTCTCTAAACTTGGCAATTTTACGACCTGAGGACTTCAACTCCCAGAATTCCCCCACCAGCCATTTTGGCAGTCAAAGTTCACCAGTCTTAACACTGCCAAGTTTGGAGACCTCTCCCTTGAATCAAAATAGAGATCTCCTACTTTCCAGTTGATGGTGAATTACAGCTTCTAGCAAACTCACTAAGTATCACGTAGGATGAGGAATGCTGGGAGTTGTAGTTCAACCAAAGATGGAAGGCCCATATTTTCCATCTCTGTGTTAAGACCTTTATGGCACAAGGGTGTTGAAACTGTCCATAGTCCTTAGGTGTGGAAAAAGCAATATTTCCTTGGCACAAGGAGCGGCGAGGGCAAAGGTGCCTGGGAGAAGCAGAAGACAAGGAGTCTAAAAGTACAGGCTTCTTTTCTGGCACCTTCAACGTGGCACACAGAAATGACTCAAGCTACGGATGCCTAAATTGCAGGAGATGCTTTCTTAGAATTCAAGATCTCAGCAATGGAGGGGGCGGTTAGAAGGGTTCACAAAACAATCCAATGCTGTGGGCTAGCTTTACCCAGGAACCTAGGCCAACATGGTAATGTAGGAAGAAAATCCCAGTCTGGTTCCAAGGCGGGAAGGGGAAAAAAAATAGAGACTGGCTGATTGGAAAGGAGGACTCTGTTTATTTGGATGCCAGAAACTTCAGGGACAGCAGCATGTTTCTGGGGTGGCTGCCCAAATGGCTGAGTGGGTGGATGGATTTTTATAAGTTTCTGGGGTTTTGTGTTTGAGATGCTCCAGGGGGTTGTGCAATGTAGTGAGACTTTCGTCTTTTGCTATTCCAATGGTGGTGGGTAAATCCTATTATGTCCTAAAGGTCATGTCCTGTCCTTAGAATTTTGGGGGGAGGGATGTAAATTCTTAATCCCATCAGCTCCAGTCTTCTGTGGGAGCTGTGTCTGAAGGTTAACAGATTAACAGATTAACAGATTAACAGAATTGGAAGGGATCTTGTAGGCCATCTAGTCCAACCCCCTGCTCAAGCAGGAGACCCTACACCATTTCTGACAAATGGAAGTCCAATTTCCTCTTGAAAGTCTCAAGTGATGTAGTTCCCACAACTTCTGAGGACAAGCTGTTCCATTGGTTGATTGTTCTCACTGTCAGAAAGTTCCTCCTTATTTATAGGTTGAATTGCTCCTTGATCGGTTTCCATCCATTATTCCTTGTCTGTCCTTTGGGTGCTTTGGAGAATAGCTTGACCCCCCTCCTCTCTGTGGCAGCCCCTCAAGTATTGGAACACTGCTATCATGTCTCCCCTGGTCCTTCTCTTCACTAGTTGCCAAGTTCCTGCAACTGCTCTTCATATGTTTTAGTCTCCAGTCCCCTAATCTTCCTGGTTGCTCTCCTCTGCACTTTTTCTAGAGTCTCAACATCTTTTTTATAGTGTGGTGACCAAAACTGGATGCAATACTCCAGGTGCTGTCTAACTAGGGCTTTATAGAGTGGTATTAGTACCTCACTTGATCTAGATTGTATCCCTCTGTTAATGCAATTTAGGATTGCATTGGCTTTTTTGGCTGCCGCTGCACACTGCTGGCTCATATTTAACTGGTTGTCCAGTAGGACTCTAAGATCCCTTTCACAGTCACTGCTATTAAGCCTGGTTTCACCCAGTTTATATGTACACTTTTGGTTTTTTTTTTACCTAAGTGTGGGACTTTACTTTTCTCTACATTGAATTTCATTTTGCTAGATGGGGCCCAGCGCTCAAGTCTGTCAAGATCCGTCTGGATCTTGAGCCTATCTTCTAGGGCAGGGGTAGGCAAAGTTGGCTCTTCTATGACTCGTGGACTTCAACTCCATAGAGGCGATGTTGATCTTTCTCTCGGAACTCAGACATTTAGAAATAAAGCCGAAGTTAAAAGTCTAATAGAAAATATTTATTTCGGTACAAAAACAATAAATTCTGAATAGTTACATTCTTGCTAATTAAATACGACCACTCCCGGTCAGAACCAAACCACAAGAGAACAATGGAGAATCAGGAATGCACACATGCGCATAAGATCACATCACGTGTCCTGCTTGTAATGGAATGTACCATAATATTAGGATAGGGGTGCATCACCCTGCATAGACATACAACTGACAATATTCACTACGTGACATTTTTTATCTGTTGCATTACTCTACCATAATTATCTTCTTTCAGAGTTGAGCATTTAGCTGATATCCAAATTCCCAAGTAGCTTATTTTTTTCATGGCTTGTATACCCGTTCTTTCTTCCCACTCTCTTTCTTGTTTTTTTCCTGAGATTTTTTGTTATTGCCTTCGTTTTATTTTTATTGATATTGAGTCCTGCTACTCTCCATAATCTTCTATGTGCTGGAGCAATTTGGTTCCTGTCTCTAATGGTTGTTCCAATATAAATACTAGGTCCATGGTGGCGAACCTATGGCACGCATGCCAGAGGTGGCACGCGGAGCCATAGAAGCCGGCACGCGAGGGTTCCCACCGGCAAACCGGAAGTGCGAAAAAATGCACTTCCGGTTTGCCGGTGTGCTGTTTTTTGCACTCCGGAGGGTTCAGGGAAGCTCCCTGAAGCTCCGGAATGCAAAAAACTACAAAACGGAGAAACCGGAAGTGCACTTTTCCGCACTTCCGGTTTGTCCGTTTTGTAGTTTTTTGCATTCCGGAGCTTCAGGGAGCTTCCCTGAACCCTCCGGAGTGCAAAAAACAGCATACCGGCATACCGGAAGTGCGTTTTTTTCGCACTTCCGGTTTGCCGGTTTCGTCGTCCCAGGCTCCGGTAAGCCTTTGCGCGGGGGTGGGGGGGTGTGCGCATGCGCAAGGGGCAGCATGGGGGGGGTGTTGTGCGCATGCGTGGGGGGGAGGGAATGCATGTGGGCACGCGAGCGCGCCCCCCCCCTTTTTGGCACGCGAGCCGAAAAAGGTTCGCCACCACTGTACTAGGTCATCAGCAAATGCTTGGACCTTATAGGCCCAGTCTTTCTTAATAGGTACAAAATATCCATCTTTAAAGACTTGAGGCTTCTGCTTGAGGCTATTAAGAAAGACTGGGACTGCTTTCTGCCTTTAAGAACATGTTTCTCCATTTCTCCTTTGGGGAAATATTCTATCCTGGCTCTTTTTAATATTAAGAATAAACAATATTTTAATCTGGGGAGGAGGGCTTCCTACACCAATAAATAAATGAATAAACGAATGAATGAATGAATGAATGAATGAATGAATGAATGAATGAATGAATGAATGAATAAATACAGCTAACTCTGTCCCAAAGGTGCTTTTTCAAAAGGCAACTGGGCTTTCTTTGTTTCTCATCCTGGAAGAATAGAATATAATATAATAGAATAGAATAGAATAGAATAGAATAGAATAGAATAGAATAGAATAGAATAGAATAGAATAGAATAGAATAGAATAGAATAGAATAGAATAGAATAGAATAATGGAATGGGATGGGATGGGATGGGATGGGATGGGATGGGATGGGATGGGATGGGATGGGATGGGATGGGATGGGATGGGATGGGATGGAATGGAATGGAATAGAATAGAATAATGGAATGGAATGGAATAGAATAGAATAATGGAATGGAATAGAATAGAATAGAATAGAATAGAATAGAATAGAATAGAATAGAATAGAATAGAATAGAATAGAATAGAATAATGGAATGGAATGGAATGGAATGGAATGGAATGGAATAGAATAGAATAGAATAGAATAGAATAGAATAGAATAGAATAGAATAGAATAGAATAGAATAGAATAGAATAATGGAATGGAATGGAATGGAATGGAATAGAATAGAATAGAATAGAATAGAATAGAAAAGAATAGAATAGAATAGAATAGAATAATGGAATGGAATGGAATGGAATGGGATGGAATGGAATGGAATAGAATAGAATAATGGAATGGAATGGAATAGAATAGAATAATGGAATGGAATGGAATGGAATGGAATAGAATAGAATAGAATAGAATAGAATAGAATAGAATAGAATAGAATAGAATAGAATAGAATAGAATAGAATATAGAATTAGAATAGAAAATAGGATAGAGTAGAGTATAGAATAGAATAGAATAGAATAGAATAGAATAGAATAGAATAGAATAGAATAGAATAGAATAGAATAGAATAGAATAGAATAGAATAATGGAATGGAATGGAATAGAATAGAATAGAATAGAATAGAATGGAATGGAATGGAATGGAATGGAATGGAATGGAATGGAATAATGGAATGGAATGGAATGGAATGGAATGGAATAGAATAGAATAGAATAGAATAGAATAGAATAGAATAGAATAGAATAGAATAGAATAGAATAGAATAGAATAGAATAATGGAATGGAATGGAATGGAATGGAATGGAATAGAATAGAATAGAATAGAATGGAATGGAATGGAATGGAATAGAATAGAATAGAATAGAATAGAATAGAATAGAATAGAATAGAATAGAATAGAATAATGGAATGGAATGGAATGGAATGGAATGGAATGGAATGGAATGGAATGGAATAGAATAGAATAGAATAGAATAGAATAGAATAGAATAGAATAGAATAGAATAGAATAGAATAGAATAGAATAATGGAATAGAATAGAATAGAATAGAATAGAATAGAATAGAATAGAATAGAATAGAATAGAATAGAATAGAATAGAATAATGGAATGGAATGGAATGGAATGGAATAGAATAGAATAGAATAGAATAGAATAGAATAGAATAGAATAGAATAGAATAGAATAGAATAGAATAGAATAGAATAATGGAATGGAATGGAATGGAATGGAATGGAATAGAATAGAATAGAATAGAATAGAATAGAATAGAATAGAATAGAATAGAATAGAATAGAATAGAATAGAATAGAATAGAATAATGGAATGGAATGGAATGGAATGGAATGGAATAGAATAGAATAGAATAGAATAGAATAGAATAGAATAGAATAGAATAATGGAATAGAATAGAATAGAATAGAATAGAATAGAATAGAATAGAATAGAATAGAATAGAATAGAATAATGGAATGGAATAGAATAGAATAGAATAGAATAGAATAGAATAGAATAGAATAGAATAGAATAGAATAGAATAGAATAGAATAATGGAATGGAATGGAATGGAATGGAATAGAATAGAATAGAATAGAATAGAATAGAATAGAATAGAATAGAATAGAATAGAATAGAATAGAATAGAATAGAATAGAATAATGGAATGGAATGGAATGGAATAGAATAGAATAGAATAGAATAGAATAGAATAGAATAGAATAGAATAGAATAGAATAGAATAGAATAGAATAGAATAGAATAATGGAATGGAATGGAATGGAATGGAATAGAATAGAATAGAATAGAATAGAATAGAATAGAATAGAATAGAATAGAATAGAATAGAATAGAATAGAATAATGGAATGGAATGGAATAGAATAGAATAGAATAGAATAGAATAGAATAGAATAGAATAATGGAATGGAATGGAATGGAATGGGATGGAATGGAATGGAATAGAATAGAATAATGGAATGGAATGGAATAGAATAGAATAATGGAATGGAATGGAATGGAATGGAATAGAATAGAATAGAATAGAATAGAATAGAATAGAATAGAATAGAATAGAATATAGAATTAGAATAGAAAATAGGATAGAGTAGAGTATAGAATAGAATAGAATAGAATAGAATAGAATAGAATAGAATAGAATAGAATAGAATAGAATAGAATAGAATAGAATAGAATAGAATAGAATAGAATAATGGAATGGAATGGAATAGAATAGAATAGAATAGAATAGAATGGAATGGAATGGAATGGAATGGAATGGAATGGAATGGAATAATGGAATGGAATGGAATGGAATGGAATAGAATAGAATAGAATAGAATAGAATAGAATAGAATAGAATAGAATAGAATAGAATAATGGAATGGAATGGAATGGAATGGAATGGAATAGAATAGAATAGAATAGAATGGAATGGAATGGAATGGAATAGAATAGAATAGAATAGAATAGAATAGAATAGAATAGAATAGAATAGAATAGAATAGAATAGAATAGAATAATGGAATGGAATGGAATGGAATGGAATGGAATGGAATGGAATGGAATGGAATAGAATAGAATAGAATAGAATAGAATAGAATAGAATAATGGAATAGAATAGAATAGAATAGAATAGAATAGAATAGAATAGAATAGAATAGAATAGAATAATGGAATGGAATGGAATGGAATGGAATAGAATAGAATAGAATAGAATAGAATAGAATAGAATAGAATAGAATAGAATAGAATAATGGAATGGAATGGAATGGAATGGAATGGAATAGAATAGAATAGAATAGAATAGAATAGAATAGAATAGAATAGAATAGAATAGAATAGAATAGAATAGAATAATGGAATGGAATGGAATAGAATAGAATAGAATAGAATAGAATAGAATAGAATAGAATAGAATAGAATAGAATAGAATAGAATAGAATAATGGAATAGAATAGAATAGAATAGAATAGAATAGAATAGAATAGAATAGAATAGAATAGAATAGAATAGAATAATGGAATGGAATGGAATGGAATGGAATAGAATAGAATAGAATAGAATAGAATAGAATAGAATAGAATAGAATAGAATAGAATAGAATAGAATAATGGAATGGAATGGAATGGAATGGAATAGAATAGAATAGAATAGAATAGAATAGAATAGAATAGAATAGAATAGAATAGAATAGAATAGAATAGAATAGAATAATGGAATGGAATGGAATGGAATAGAATAGAATAGAATAGAATAGAATAGAATAGAATAGAATAGAATAGAATAGAATAGAATAGAATAATGGAATGGAATGGAATGGAATGGAATGGAATAGAATAGAATAGAATAGAATAGAATAGAATAGAATAGAATAGAATAGAATAGGAATAGGAATAGGAATAGGAATAGGAATAGGAATAGGAATAGGAATAGGAATAGAACAGAACTTTATTGTCACTTTAAACGTACACTAATCAGCATTCCTTAAAATGAAATTTCATTGCATTCAGCTCTCAAAGGATAACCATACATATACATGGCAAAAAAAAAAAAAGAATCCTGCAAATTGACAAGATGGGTGGCATAAGGAACAAAGCTGTTACAGAATCTAGTCGTCCTGCTATAGATACTTCGAAACCTCCTCCCACAGGGGAGCAACAGAAACTGAAGAAGCTTCTTGGATGAGAAGCGAAACACCTTCAAGGAAAAACCAAGAAAGTCCAGCTGCCTTTTGAAAAAAGCACCTTTGGAACAACCGTGACCTGGATGACTGAGAATCTCATTAAACGTGGCTAATTCCTTCATACTTCACTGCCACTGAAAAGGATAAATACCACTTCCTGTTAAGGAACCAGAAAGAACAATGGCACCAACTCAATGCTATATTTATTTAGTTTAACTATTTATTAAATTTATTCGCGACCCATCTCGCCGCAATGCAATTCTGGGCTGATTACAAACTTGTCGTGTTGAATATTTAAACAAGAAGGAACAAACCAAGAGGCACTTGATTCAAAGGATTTATAATAGATTTCTGTGTCTTTTCAAAGATTCTTGAGAGTCCCTTCGACTGCAAGGAGATCAAATCGGTCAATCCTAAAGGAAATCAACCAGGGGCGGGTTACTAATATTTTTACTACCACTCTGTAGGCGTGGCTTATTTTGTGGGTGTGGCTTGCCAGCCATGTGACCGGGTGGGCGTGGGCCTCGGGAGCTTGGCAGCAGCTGGAGAAGTGGGGGGACATTGCCCACCCGCAACGCAGCCCCCCGCAGCGGGAGCAGCAAGACCGCAGCAGCGGTTCTTCTAGGAGGCTTCGTCCGGCCTGAATGCTTCTCCCCATTCGATGATCCTAGGCTCCTGCCGCCCATTCCCCCTCCCCTCAGCAGCTCGAGAAGCCTCGAACGTGCGAAAATGCCTGGGATCATCACCGCACATTCGTGGCTTCTCGGACTGCTGAAGGGAGGGGAATGGAGATAGCTCCTGCCACCCGTTCTTTCAGCATCTCACACACTCCCTCAGCCATCCTCCCCTGCTTGGACTCACTGTGGGGTAGGAAGGAAGCGCATGCGCAGTGCCGGAAGCTTGGCTTCTGGGCATGTGCAGAAGAAAATTTTAAAAAAAATATTTTTTTAAAAAAATGGCGGCGCCCAGGCACCAGCAACCTACCGCACCGGTACTGTGACATCACCAGTGGGCCGCTACCGGTGCTATAGAGTGGACCGCACTGGTAGGAACCCACCACTGGACCATGGGGTTGCAAAGAGTCGGTCACGACTTAGCTAACAGAACAACAATTTTTTGAAATGTGTGAAAGTATCTCTGGCACACCCTCAGTTGCGTACTTGTGAATAGCTCAGTTAATCAACCCAAGGCAAAGGGTTAGAACTCACCATAGAATAGCAGTTTCCAACCTGGGGGTCGTGACCCCTTTGGGGGTCGAATGACTATTTCCCACGGGTCGCCCCGGAATCCTTAGCCCCCCCCACTGCCACAAGCCTGGCCATATCGCGCCCCACAACCCGCGACCCGCCCCTGCGACCCACCCCGCCGCCGCCATTTGGGTTCTTTTACCCTCTGCGCATGCACAAAGCCGTCTGCGCATGCACAGAGGGTAAAAGAACCCAAATGTTGGCGTCTGGGTGAAGTCTCCAAATCCGGGCGAGGTCTCCGCTCGCTTCGCGTGTTGCCTCTGGGAGCTTTTCGAGCCCCGTCGCGAAATCGTGTGTGACTTCGGTGGGGCCAGGACAGGCGGCTGCCCGGAGAGAGCCACCCCCCTCACCCCGAACGCTACAGGTAGACTGGAGAGACTCGGTGAAGGGGATGGCTCTCTCCAGGCAGCCGCCTGTACCACCCACCGCCGAAGTCGCGCATGCCTTTTGCGACGGAGCTAGAAAAGCTCCCAGAGGCAACACGCGAAGCGAGCGGAGACCTCGCCCAGATCTGGAGACTTCGCCCGGACGCCGCCATTTGGGTTCTTTTACCCTCTGCGCATGCGCAGAACGCTTTGTGCATGTGCAGAGGGTAAAAGAACCCAAATGGCGGCGGCGGGGTGGGTCATGGTGGGGGTGCGGGGGCGGGGGGGGGTTGCGGCATTAGGAAGGTTGGGAACCGCTGCCATAGAATAACAGAGTTGGAAGAGACCTTGGAGGTCTTCTAGTCCAACCTCCTGCTTAGGCAGGAAACCCTGCACCACTTCAGACAAATGATTATCCAACATCTTCTTAAAAACTTCCAGTGTTGGAGCATTCACAACTTCTGGAGGCAAGCTGTTCCACTGATTACCATATTTTTCGGAATATAAGACGCACCTTTTCCCTCCTAAAAGAGGCTGAAAATTTGGGTGCGTCTTATACTCCGAATGTAGTTTTTCGAAGCTTTTTCCACCCAGCCCTAACGAGGTGCTAACGATCTTCCCGGCTTGCAGGAATTTTTCATTGCTACTTCCTCCTGTGATATTGGAACAATAAGTCCTTTTTAAAATGAGCCTTTTAGGGAAATTCTTTATGGAGTTTTTGCTGAAAACAGAGAAAAGTGAAGTGACAATTGATTTGATGATTGAAAAAGAATTAAATGTGGGGTGGAAGGGATATTTCAATAAGCAGAGAGGTTGGGCAATGAATTTGTTAACTTCTGTTAACATTCCTAAGAGGTCGGTAAGGGGTGTGCACAAGCGCACAATCGTGCCTACCGTTCCTGTCCTAATGTACCCATATATTCATACCTCTTTTACTCTTATTCATGCTTGTACTATCACATATATATTCAATCATGTTTTACTGTTTATACTTTGCTTATAATCATATATGCTTGACAAATAAACAAATACAAATACAAAAAGAAGGCCAGAAATTTGTGTTTGTTTAGTTAGTTTTCTTCCTCTTATATTCCCCTTTCCCCCTCATTTTCTTCACATTGTCTTTCATTCTTTTTTTGCCTTTTATTCGAAGCTGGTCTTTAACTGTTTGACAAAAATAAAGATGATAAAATATAATATCAGCAGGGAAGAAATCCAGCAAAAACAGCTCTTATTTCAAAAGCCTTTTGAGCGGCGCACCAAAGCGGTCGAAAATGAACAAAAACCAACTTTCATGTCAGGAGCACATGGGACCAAGTCTAATTTTATCCTCGTTATTTTATTAGATGCTGGTGGCTTGCATGCGGTGGGTTAATTATTCCAATTATGCTGGCATGTGAATGGAGGGAGGGGGGAAGCAGCCCACCTCCTCCATCTCCTGCTATCGCTACGTTTAGCAGGAACTACGACTTATCTCTCGCCCATGAGTAACTCACAGGATTGAGGCAGTGCCCCCCCTAGATCTACAGGTAGACCTCGAAGTACGACGTGATCAAAATTTCCATTGCTCAGCAAGGCGGTTGCTAAGTGAGTCGCTGCCCAATTTTACAACCTTTTTCAACATGGTTGTAAGCAAATCACTGCAATGATTGAGGGAATTGCAAGCTCATTAAGTGAATCCAGCTTCCCACCCCCCACCCCACCCCGCTTTGCTCGTCAGAAGCCATCTGAGAAGTTCCCAAAAGATGATTACATGGGCCCGGCAGGCATCAACCATCTGTTCTATCCCCACGAAGCACACAACCACACAAGCAGTTTAATGCAACACTTTTACTCATAAACCTTTTATCAGTAAAGAATGCACACACCAAGGTGCGAACAGTCTTTGTTGGCAAACAACCAGCTACTAATTAACTTCATTAATAGCTGGTATTAGTTCAAAGAGGTCGCAAACAATGACGAGTAAATTAAGTCCAGTTATCTTACGGAGTTTTCCAAGAGTTGGCAAAGTTCCTAGAATTCAGTCTCTGATAACAAGACCACGACAGATAAACACAAAACAGCTATCACGAAGCAAACTCTGATCAGACGGGTTTTTCCAAAGTTGTTCTCTGCAACTTCCCAGCTGCATCGACTGTTCTTAAATAGACTAGGGGAGTGGCCAATTAGCCCCCAGTCTTACTCCCGAGTAGACCTCCTCCGGAGTAAACCTTCCTGCCTCTTGGCAGCCCTGCGTGCTCTTGCGTTCAGGAAAGAAGTAGCCCCACCTTTCTCACCACTGCCAAGAAGTACTGAAGGTTCCAAAGGCCCAGGCTGCACAAGCTGCGGGCGGGCCACAACACCATCCTCGATACATGCCTGTTAATAAGCACTCAAATTTTGATCATGCGGTCGTGAGGATTCTGCAAGTGTCATAAGTGCGAGGATGGCCGTAAGTCCCTTTCGTTGGCAGTGCCGCAGCGCTGAACAGCTCCATGTTGGTTTAGCTCACACGACCATTAGTGAAGGATGTTGGACCTTGTAGTTCGCTACTGTAGAAAGTTAGCATCCACCCCTCTCCTAGAAGTATGAAATATTTTGAGAAATATATAAAAAAGGCAGAATATTGTATTTCCCTGGATGAGAAATGGAGAAACATGCTCTTGGAGACAGCAGCCCCCACCTTTCTTAATAGCCCTCAGCAGGTGTCAGCAATTAAGAAATAAAGAGCTTATTGAAAGAAACCAAGTATTTAGATAGCTCTATTCATAAGCAAATACCCTCACCCAAAATCCAACAAAGGTAGGTGTCAGGCCGAAGCCATATTGTATTAGAAACTTTGGCCTGCCACACTTGATGCTTTAGAAAATATTCTTCTTGTGGGAATTTGGGAGGGGTGGTTGCATGAGCACTGTAGAGATGTAGCCATAACAAATTCCTTCTAAGTCTTCAAGGTCATCCTTTGTTCGGCACCTGGCCGGAAGCTGTGGGGAATAACGGACACGTTGGCAGAAGGCGACTGGTCCACATGATGAACTTGTGGCTGTGGGAACAAGGGAATGAACTTTAAACTGGGTGGAGAAACCCTAGTAGCTTCAGATTCGGGTTTCTCACAACTGTGACAACATGGCTCTTTCAATAAATTGGAACTTTGAGGAATACTTTGCCTCGGACTCTGATTTAATTTTGGATGCTATTTCGAACCCTGACAGTAGGATTGCCCAACACAAGCCTTCACTGCATCACCCTCAGAAACTTCAACCAAACCTAGCACAGACAAACTCCTAGGATTTGTACTTTGCCTATAGAGCCAGCTATGACCCCTACATAACCCCTATATGCCCCCATGGGAGCCTGACAACAGCCAATAGAATACATGTTCTTACACAGGAAGAGGAAGCTCAAGTGCAAAGCCCAAGAGAAGGTATAAATACCCCCCACTCTCAACTCCATGTGGTCAGTTGCCCAGAGCCATCCATGTGCTTCTGCTTCATCATTAAACCCTCTTTCCAATCAGCCTCCAGCCTCCATTTTGTTTCCAGTGCCTTTATCCCGGCTTGCAACTGAACCAGATGGATATTTCTTCCCACACTACCATTTGGATCACCCTAAGTTCTCCATATCTGGGGACCTTGAAGATCATTGATAGATCCTTTCAGCTTTTGCTGCCTGGATTAAGAACATTAGTGTTATTATGCCATTACCATATTTTTTGGAGTATAAGCCACACCTTTTTCCTCCCTAAAAGTGGCTGAAAATTTGGGTACGTCTTATACTTCGAATGTAGCTTTTTCGAAGCTTTTTTTTCCAGCCCTAATTAGGTGCTAACAGATCTTCCCAGCTCTTACCTTGCAGGCTTTTTCATTGTTACTCTCTCCGAAGAATGTTTTTCCAGCCCTAAGTCTTTGCAGGGTTTTTTTCATTGCTCTACTTGCTCCGAATAAGTTTTTTTCTAGCCCTAACCAGGTGCTAGAAAATCTTCCCAGCTTTTACTGGCTTGCAGGCTCTTTCATTGTTACTCTCTCCGAAGAAGTCCTAACCAGGGGATAAAATAATGTGCTGAAGCTGAACAGACTAAGGACGCTAGCTAGATGAATACCTGATAGGCAGATTGTTTTCCCCTATTTTCCTCCCCAAAAACTAAGGGGCGTCTTATAGTCCGGTGCATCTTATACTCCAAAAAATACGGTAATTGTTAGATTTATAGGCAACCCGAGTCCATCACAACTGTGGGCAGGACACCACATTAGTCCTCGACGCTACAACCATTCGGTTAGTGACTGTTCGAAGTTACAACGGCACTGAAAAAAGTGACTTATAACCATTTTTTTCACGCTCATCACCATTGCAGCATCCCCCATGATCACGTGATCAAAATTCGGAAGTTTGGCCACTAATTCATATTTATGATGGTTGCAGGGTCCCGGGGTCATGCGATCCCCTTTTGCGAACTTCTGACAAGCAAAGTCAATGGGGAAGCCGGATCCACTTAACAACCGCGTTATTAACTTAACAACTGCAGGGATTCGTTTAACAACGGTGACCAGAAAGGTCGTAAAATGAGGAAAAAACTCACGTTAGGACTGCCTTGCTCAACAATGGAAATTTTGGGCCAAATTTCTCCATGAACACAATGACATCTAAATCCCCAAAGGAAAGAGTACTAGGGAAAGGCCACTGTGAGGTCTTGCAGGTCACAGAGCTGTCGTGGATCTCTCATGAATTATGTAATTCGGATTTGTCCAATGATGTAAGAACATGTGTGTTGACACTTGCTCTTCATTGCCTCTGGGCAAACTCTCCGAATCAAAGAGAGTAGGAGCGCTTTCCTAGGGCCTGACGAAGCCTTTGGAGGGTATTTCGTAACCATTTGAGGGCATCAACTAGAATAATCCTATTTTGGATCTTGGCCATGACTCATGGCTGTCAGCAGAGGGAAGGCAAGGAGACAAATGAAGAAATGGTTAAGGCCCCAGCCTAGAGAGTGGGAGGTCGTCAGTTCAGGTCCTGCCTGAGCCATGAAAGCCAGATGATAGATGATAGATAGATAGATAGATAGATAGATAGATAGATAGATAGATAGATAGATAGATAGATAGATAGATAGATAGATAGATAGATAGATAGATAGATAGATAGATGATAGATAGGCAGGCAGGCAGGCAGGCAGGCAGGCAGGCAGGCAGGTGAGATAGATAGATAGATAGATAGATAGATAGATAGATAGATAGATAGATAGATAGATAGATAGATAGATAGATAGATAGATAGATAGATAGATAGATAGATAGATAGATAGATAGATGATAGATAGATAGATAGATAGATAGATAGATAGATAGATAGATAGATAGATAGATAGATAGATAGATAGATAGATAGATACTGTAGATAGAAGAGAGATAGAGATAGAAGAGAGAGATATGATAGACAGATAGATGATAGATAGGGGGAGGGAGGGAGGGAGGGAGAGAGAGAGAGGGAGGGAGGGAGGGAGGGAGGGAGAGAGAGAGAGAGAGAGAGAGAGAGAGAGAGAGAGAGAGAGAGAGAGAGAGAGAGAGAGAGAGAGAGAGAGAGAGAGAGAGAGAGAGAGAGAGAGAGAGATGATAGATGGTAAATAGATTAACTGTTGTCTATGGAGATTCTCGTTAATCCAGGCCATGATTGTCCCAAAGGTGCTTTTTTCAAGAGGCCACTGGACTTTCTTCGTTTTTCCTTGAGGACGTTTCTCTTCTCATCTAAGAAGCTTCTTCAGTTCAGCTGGGAATTGAAGAAGCTTTTGGGATGGGAAGTGAAACGTCTTCAAGGAAGAACAGAAAAAGTCCAGTTGCCTCTCGAAAAAGCACCTTTTGGGTTTCTTCTCTTGCGGTTTCGTTCTGTTTATTCCTCCGAGCACACGGTCTCCTCCATCCTCCAGGCAGGGCTGAAGAGAAGAAACTTCCCACTGAATCAGGAATTTGCCTCCACCTCTCATCCCATTCCGGCCACCTCCGCTTCTTTCCCGGTCGGCTGTACAAGCATCTTCTTTGTTCTCGGCTTCGTCTTTATCACGGCCGACATCTCTTCCTCGGTGCTCAACAGCGGGCCTCCTACAGATCGAGGGACATGTGATTTGAGCATGCTTGGCCGGCTCCAAAGGCTGTGACCAATTCCCTCGCATTAAATCCCTGCTGAGCCTGTTCGGAAAAGATTTGGCCCCAGCGGGAAGTTAAAAACAGCACCATCTCGGGCAGGAAACAGGCCAGCAAGTCCCTCGAGTTGCATGCAGGTAGTCTTCCACTTACAACCGTTTGTTTAGTGACCAAAGTTACGACGGTACTGAGAGAAAAGGCTGTTTTCACACACTTACGACTGTTATTGCAGCAACCACACGCTCACCTGATCAAAATTCGGATGCTTGGCAATGGGTTCGCATTTAAATGATGGCCATGTGATCCCCTTTTGCGACCTTCTGACAAGCAAAATCAGAAACCGGACCTTATTTACAGTCATTTACAGAATCCTGCTTTACAATGGTTTTATTGAAAACTGGCAAGCACTTCTCTTTTTCAGCAAACTGTGCCTGGGGATTGGTCCAAATCACCCAGTGAACTTTCGTGCCTAAGGCGGGACTAGAACTCCCAGTCTCCTGGCGGGCCATAACACCCAGTTGGCTTTCATGCCTAAGGAGGGACTAGAACACTCAGTCTTCTCGTGATTGGCCCAAAGTTACCCAGCTGACTTTCGTGCCTAAGGCGGGACTAGAACTCTCAGTCTCCTGGTGATTGGGCCAAAGTCACCTAGCCAGCTTTCATGGCTAAGGCAGGACTAGAACTCTCAGTCTCCTGGTGATTGGCCCAAAGGTACCCAGCTGACTTTCGTGCCTAAGGCGGGACTAGAACTCTCAGGCTCCTTGTGATTGGCCCAAAGTTACCCAGCCGACTTTCGTGCCTAAGGCGGGACTAGAGCTCTCAGTCTCCTGGTGATTGGGCCAAAGTCACCCAGTCAGCTTTCATGCCTAAGGAGGGATTAGAACTCTCAGTCTCCTGGTGATTGGCCCAAAGTCACCTAGCCAGCTTTCATGGCTAAGGCACGACTAGAACTCTCAGTCTTCTGGTGATTGGCCCAAAGTTACCGAGTCGGCTTCCATGCCTAAGGAGGGACTAGAACTCTCAGTCTCCTTGTGATTGGCCCAAAGTTACCCAGCTGACTTTTGTGCCTAAGGCGGGACTAGAACTCTCAGTCTCCTGGTGATTGGGCCAAAGTCACCCAGTCGGCTTCCATGCCTAAGGAGGGACTAGAACTCTCAGTCTCCTGGTGATTGGCCCAAAGTTACCTAGCCAGCTTTCATACCTAAGGTGGAACTAGAACTCCCTGGTGATTGGTCACCCAGCTGACTATTCATGCCTAAAAGGGACTAGAATTCACCACCTCCTTTTTTCCAGCCTGGTGCCTTCGCTACTAAACCAAACTGATTGAAGAAGTGGTGCGGCTTGGGTTAAGAGTGAAGTGTTATTCCAACCCTTGGTGGTTTTTAAAAATGTGGCTGAAGGCTTAGTGCCAACATCTAAATTCACATACTTGATGTTGGATTGGAGTCGAAGAAAAGCAGCAGGCAACGGTTGTCTGCAAGACGTTGTCCAAATCATCAAAGGGATGACTGCAACAGTGTATCTGATTGCCCCGTCATAATCTTCATCTTGACTTTTTGGACACATTCAGAATCAGAATCACAATAGAGCTGGAAGGGGCCTTGGAGGTCTTCTAGTCCAGCCCCCTGCTTAAGCAGGAAACCCTATACCATTTCAGACAAGTGGCTGTTCAGTCTCTTCTTAAAAACCTCCAGTGATGGAGCACCCACAACTTCTGAAGGCAACTTCTGTTCCACTGGTTAATTGTCCTCACTGTTAGGAAGTTTCTCCTTAATTCCAGGTTGCTTCTCTCCTTGATTAGTTTCCATCCATTGTTTCTTGTCCTATGTGTTGCAGATATCCTCGACAGCAGATTTGGCCATAGATCCCAGGCACTTTTTACTTAATGAAGTTCCTTAGCTCATGGGTTTATAAAGATTCACAGGTTAGCTCTACCTACTCGCCTGCTAGTAATGTCCAGGTTTCGCATTCCCACAACACGTTTAATCTGGTCAGTGAGTTAGCCCACTTCTTGGCTTGACAGAACCCCAGGACAACCGATGGGTAGCCAAAAGCGACGGGAAATAAATTTCATTTTAAAAAAATACAGCTGCCAAGCATTCATTGACCGAGGAGTATCTGGAAATCCGACCCACTGAGCTCTTGTTTGTCTGTCTCCTTATATTTTGACTCTTTGCATGACGCATTGTTATCTTAACTGGGGCTTATACCATTCATTAAAGTGCCTGGCTTTAAAGGAAACGCTGAATCATACTCTTAACAAAACAGGAGTGACGGTCTCGTTGCATCCAATATGTCATGTCAACAGTCAAAGGTTGGGGGGGGAGGGGGTTGGATTGAGAACAAAATTGGTGTGAAATATTCAAATACCTTGCTCAGTGAAGGAAGTTAGGCTACGTCCATGCAATATAAAAACCGTAGATCACGGCTGATGGAAGGGAAAGGAGGACGTTTGCACAACACTGAAAACCACAAATAATTCCATCGCAGTTTGTCTTACCGTGTGAACCAGTGGTGGGTTCTAAATTAGATCACCACCGGTTTGCACGCGCGCTCGCATGCGCAGAAACGTCCCAGGCGGATGGGCGGAGCCTCCCGCCACAGCCACTACCGGTTCTAAGAACTGGTCCGAACCGGGAGCAACCGACCGCTGGTGTGAACCCATACTTAGCCTCATAAAATCAGACTTCAGTCTTTTTTCCTGGTGTGTCTCTGCCCTTCCTGGACATCCCTTGGATTAACTTAGTAATATATATACATGATGATTTTTAACTACGTTAAGCTATTATAATCATATTTATGAATAATAATGAAATACGTTAATGAAAAAGATTACATAATTATGTCAATTCCAAAAATTATATAAGCATGAAGTTACTGTCGATATAAATTGCTGTATTATAACCCTAGAGCCGTGATGGCGAACCTATGGCACGGGTGCCACAAGTGGCACGCGGAGCCATATCGGTGGGCACGCGAGCTCAGGTCCGGCGTGCATGTATGCACCAGCCGGCTGATTTTCCAGCCTCCAGAGGGGGTGGGGAAGGCTGTTTTCGCCCTCCCCAGGCTCCTAGAAAGGCTCTGGAGCCTGGGGACAGCGAAAAATGGGCGTGCCATTGCATGCTGGGAGCAGGGGGGGTCATGCGTGCATGTGCGGGGGTGCATGGAATTATGAGTGTGGGCACGCACACACGTGATCCCCCGCATTTCCCCCCCCCCTTTTGGCACTCGAACCAAAAAAGGTTCGCCATCACTGCCCTAGAGGTTACGTAGTGTAGTTGTATGTATGTTATTGTATTGTTTTGTTTTGTCTATTTTTTATATATATATATGTTTTCTTTTGTGTTGTTTTTAAATGTAAATAGCTAAATAAAAATTATTTTTTTAAAAAGAAATGAACAAAAAAAAATAGAAAAAAGAACAAGAGCCAGTTTGTTCTAGTACAGGTAGTCCTCAACCTACATCAGTTCGTTTAGTGACTGTCCGAAGTTACAACGGCGCTGGAAAAAGGGACTTATGACCGTTTTTCACACTTACGACATTTGCAGTTTCCCCATGTTCATGTGATCAAAAATCCAGACAGTTGACTCATATTTATGACGGTTGCAGTGTCCTGCGGTCACGTGATCCCCTTTTGCGACCTCCTGACAAGCAGACTGAATGGGGAAGCCAGATTCACTTAACAACCGTGTTACTAACTTAACAACTGCAGTGATTCACTTAACAACCGTGGCAAGAAAGGTTGTAAAAGTTCAGGCACCCTGCTAGAAACCAGGAGACTGTGAGTTCTAGTCCCTGCTTAGAATACGAAAGTTGGTTAGGTGACTTTGTGCCAATGACCACGAGATTCTGAGTTCTAGTCCCTCCTTAGGCATGAAAGCCGGCTGGGTGACTTTGGGTCATTCACTAGGCACAGTTTGCTGAAAAACAGAAGTACATGCCAGTTTTCAATAAAACCAACTCAGGAAGCTCAAACTGCCCAAGGAGCTGCTGATACAGTTCTACAGAGGAATTATTGAGTCTGTCATCTGCACCTGCATAATTGTCTGGTTCGGTTCTGCAACCCAACAAGACAGACACAGACTTCAGAGGACAATCAGAACTGCAGAAAAAACAATTGCTGCCAACCTGACTTCCATTGAGGACCTGTATACTGCACGAGTCAAAAAGAGGGCCGTGAAAATATTTACTGACCCCTCGCATCCTGGACACAAATTGTTTCAATTTCTACTCTCAAAACGATGCTATAGAGCACTGCACACCAAGACAACTAGACACGAGAACAGTTTTTTCCCCGAACGCCATCACTCTGCTAAACAAATAATTCCCTCATCACTGTCAAACTATTTACTAAGGCTGCACTACTATTACTATCAGTCTTCTCATTGTTCCTATCACCCATCTCCTCCCACTTATGACTGTATGACTGTAACTTGTTGCTTGTATCCTTACGATTTATATTAATATTGTTTCCTGATTGCTTATTTGTACCCGATGACAATCATTAAGTGTTTTTTACCTCATGATTCTTGACAAATGCATCTTTTCTTTTATGTACACTGAGAGCATATGCACCAAAGACAAATTCCTTGTGTGTCCAATCACACTTGGCCAATAAAGAATTCTATTCTAAATAAATAAAAAAAGCCAACTGGGTGACTTTGGGCCATTCACCAGGAGACTGTGAGTTCTAGTCCTGCCTCAGGCATGAAAGCCAACTGGGTGACTTTGGGCCATTCACCAGGAGACTGTGAGTTCTAGTCCTGCCTCAGGCATGAAAGCCAACTGGGTGACTTTGGGCCATTCACCAGGAGACTGTGAGTTCTAGTCCTGCCTCAGGCATGAAAGCCAACTGGGTGACTTTGGGCCATTCACCAGGAGACTGTGAGTTCTAGTCCTGCCTCAGGCATGAAAGCCAACTGGGTGACTTTGGGCCATTCACCAGGAGACTGTGAGTTCTAGTCCTGCCTCAGGCATGAAAGCCAACTGGGTGAATTTGGGCCATTCACCAGGAGACTGTGAGTTCTAGTCTTGCCTCAGGCATGAAAGCCAACTGGGTGTCTTTGGGCCATTCACCAGGAGACTGTGAGTTCTAGTCCTGCCTCAGGCATGAAAGCCAACTGGGTGTCTTTGGGCCATTCACCAGGAGACTGTGAGTTCTAGTCCTGCCTCAGGCATGAAAGCCAACTGGGTGACTTTGGGCCATTCACCAGGAGACTGTGAGTTCTAGTCCTGCCTCAGGCATGAAAGCCAACTGGGTGACTTTGGGCCATTCACCAGGAGACTGTGAGTTCTAGTCCTGCCTGAGGCATGAAAACCGGCTGGGTGACTTTGCGCCAGTCACTCTCTCAACCCAATTTCACCTCACAGGGTTGTTATTGTGGGGAAAATAGGAGAAGGAAGGTATATTAGAAATGTTTGGCGCCTTGAGTTGTTTATGAAAACAATACTGCTACCAGCGAGGCTAATCAGATTTGATTCAGCCCCCTTGTGAAACACTTAAAAGGTTGTGCCTGTTTTCTAAGCGGGAGGTGTGCGGAGATTATTTTTGGGTCTTTAAAAAAAAAGAAAAGAAAAAGGCCGTCCTGGCATTTGGCTTCTGAGAACGAAACATCACCCCCAGCCTAGACTATTAGCCAATCGAACAAAGGAATACTTTGGAGGTCACCCATCTCGGATCTCGCCCTGCCAACCGGTTGGGGCCAGATTGGTGGGGCGGGGTGTTGATTCAGCTCTACTGAACTGAGCGAACTCAGTGACAGAACGGGCCCTGTTCTGAACCCAATTCTGGGAAACGGCCCATTCATAAAAGCAGCGGGAGGTTCTCTTCCCCTTCGTCTTGTCTTCCTTTCAACCCCGAGCGTGCCAAGAATGCGAATATCTTTGCAAAGGACCTATTCTTACTGTATTCAGCGCAGGGAGCCTGGCGGATTATGTAAGATCTTAGCAAACGCTGTGCTTGGAACACCCTGTTCGGATCTGGGCAGCGCTGGTTCACGTGAAGACGCCGATCGGTTTGGTGCAGGGAGAGGGGGTTGGGGGGGGAAAGGAAAGAAGAAAAGGTAGAATACCACCGGGATGGAGCTGCATTGCAGACTTGATTGCAAAAAATTCGACTTCAACAACAGAGTGGTCAACACCTGGAACACTATACCTGACTCAGTACTTTCTTCCCCTAACCCCAAAAACTTCAACCTCAGATTATCTACCATCGACCTCACCCCATTCCTAAGAGGTCAGTAAGGGGCGTGCATAAGCGCACAATCGTGCCTACCGTTCCTGTCCTAATGTACCCATATATTCATACCTCTTTTACTCTTATTCATGCTTGTACTATTACATATATATTCAATCATGTTTTACTGTTTATACTTTGTTTATAATCATAGATGCTTGACAAATAAACAAATACAAATACAAAATGCATCGGCAAAGGTTCGCGCCAGGCAGGTTTAGCCTCCACAGATGGGTAGGATGGCTCTAGGGTTACAGCGGGAGCAACTCAGTACAGTAGATGCTGAATTGAGGGAGGGGGAAACTGATGCATTTGGGACTCGGTTACATGGAGAATCTGCCGGATCCAGATCAAAGACTTAGTGCTTTCTTTCCAGTAGATCAGAGATAGCCCATCATCAACCAGACTGCAGCTTACCAGTGTGAGAAGGCAGGACCCC
>JALIGW010000005.1:75583218-75695718 GCA_023053685.1 Diadophis punctatus similis
CTGTCTGTCTGCCTGCCTGCCTGCCTGCCTGCCTGCCTGCCTGCCTGCCTGCCTACCGACCGACCTACCGACCTACCTACCTACCTACCTACCTACCTACCTACCTACCTACCTACCTACCTACCTATCTATCTATCTATCTATCTATCTATCTATCTATCTATCTATCTATCTATCATCTATCTATCTATCTATCTATCTATCTATCTATCTATCTATCTATCTATCTATCATCTATCTATCTATCTATCTATCTATCTATCTATCTATCTATCTATCTATCTATCTATCTATCTATCTATCTATCATCGTGTCTGTCTGTCTGTCTGTCTGTCTGCCTGCCTGCCTGCCTGCCTGCCTGCCTGCCTGCCTGCCTGCCTGCCTACCGACCGACCTACCGACCTACCGACCGACCTACCTACCTACCTACCTACCTACCTACCTATCTATCTATCTATCTATCTATCTATCTATCTATCTATCTATCTATCTATCTATCTATCTATCATCGTGTCTGTCTGTCTGTCTGTCTGTCTGCCTGCCTGCCTGCCTGCCTGCCTGCCTGCCTGCCTGCCTGCCTACCGACCGACCTACCTACCTACCTACCTACCTACCTACCTACCTACCTACCTACCTATCTATCTATCTATCTATCTATCTATCTATCTATCTTCTATCATTGGTAGTCCTTGACTTACAACAGTTCATTTAAGTGACCATTCGAAGTTACAACAGCACTGAACAAAAGTGACTTATGACCATTTTTCACACTTACAGCCATTGCAGCATCCTCATGGTCACATGTCTAAAATTCAGATGCTTGGCAACTGGTTGCAGTATCCTGGGGTCACGTGATCCCATTTTTGTGACCTTTTGACAATCAAAGTCAACGGGGAAGTCAGATTTGCTTAACAAACCGTGTCACTAACTTAATAACTGCAGTGATTCACTTCATAACGTAGCAAGGAAGGTCATAAAGAGGGGCAAAGCCCACTTATTTATTTATTTATTTGTTTGTTTGTTTGTTTGTTTGTTTGTTTGTTTGTTTGTTTATTTATTTATTTATTTAAATGGATTTATATGCCGCCCAACTCCCAGGGGACACTTAATAAATGTCTCATTTAGCAATAGAAATTTTGGGCTCAACTGTGGTCATAAGTTGAGGACTATCTATATCTATATCTATATCTATCTATCTCCTGCCTTTATTGCTTTTACAAATAATTCAAGGTGGCAAACATATCAAGCATGCCTTCCTCCTCCTATTTTCCCCACAACAACAACCCTGTGAGGTGGGTTGGGCTGAGAGGATGCAATCTGCCCAAAGTCACCCAGGTGGCTTTCATGCCTAAAGCGGAACTAGAACTCACAGTCTCCTTTTGACTGCCCCAAAGTCACCCAGCTGGCTTTTAAGGCTAAGGTGGGACTTGAACTCACGGCCTTCTGCTTCCTAGCCTGATGCCTGAAGCACTAAGAGCAAACTGGCTCTGGGTGACTTTGGGGCAGTCCTCCCGAAGAATGAAATATTTTGGGAAATATTAAAAAAGGCAGAATACTATATTTCCCTACAGGAGAAATGGAGAAGCGTGTTTTTTAGAGGCAGAAAGCAGCCCCCAAGTCTTTCTTAATAGCCCACAGCAGATGCCAGCACTTAAGAGATAAAGAGCTTATTGAAAGTGGAAGACGGCTATCTAGATGGCTCCATTCATAAGCAAAGCAAATACTGCCACCAGAAGCCCATTCAAGAGTGGATATTTTGAAACTCCCTGCAGCAAAGTTTGACAACTAACAAAAGGCAGAATGGTAGGAAAGGAAATCAGCCCTTCATCCAAGATCCAACACTGGATGAAAGCCTTGAGCCACAATAGGAATTGCCCTTTCAGAACACAAGCCCCTTCATTGCCCCACCCCCAGAACAGTCCCAACTTCAAAACCTATCAAGATCCAGCCACTCATTCAATCATTTGGTCAGCTGCACCAGAACCACAAACTCTGGTGGTTAATCAATAAATGGATCTTTCTTTCCAATCAGCCTCCAGCCTCCATTTTATTTTGAGCGTCTTTCTCTCAGCTTGGAACCAGGGGTGGGCTGCTGGGGGTTCGCAGCAGAGGTCAGATCCTGCCTCTGATTGCCGGTGCGGTTAATCGCTGAGTTCGGCGCAGAGCCGAAGAAGCTGCTCCCGTTCGCGGAACGGGAGCTTTCCCCGGGCGCTTTCCCCGCCCGCATGGATGCCACCAATTGCGTTCTTTTGCCCTCTGCGCATGCCGAAAGTTTTGGGCATGCGCAGAGGGCAAAAGAACGCAATTGGCAGCATCCATGCGGGCGGGGAAAGCGCCCGGGGAAAGCTCCCGTTCCGCGAACGGGAGCAGCTTCTTCGGCTCTGCGCCGAACTCAGAGGTTAAGCGCACCGGCAATCAGAGGCAGGATCCCACCTCTGGTTCGTAGGGGTTCGGGAGAACCTCTAGCTAAGATTCTGTGCAGTTCGGAGAACCCCCAAATCCCACTCCTGGCTGGCCCCGCCCACCCCACCCTGCCCCTCCCAAGAGTCCCCACACGGCCCATTTTGGATGCAGGTCAGTGCAGGGCGCGCACAGAGGCTCGGGGAGGGCGAAAAACAGACCTACCGGAAGTTTGGGAAGGCCGGAAACAGGCCTGTTTCCGGCCTCCAGAGAGCCTCCGGAGCCTGGGGAGGCTGTTTTCGCCCTCCCGGAGGCTCGAAAAAAGCCTCCGGAGCCCAGGGAGGGCAACCCCCGCCCCCCATGGTGCAGGAGGCCAACTAGACCACGCCCACCATGGCCACGCCCACCCAGCAACCGGGCAGAGAACCCTTTGCTAAATTTTTTGAAGCCCACCCCTGCTTGGAACCATACCAGATGGATTTTCCTTCCAACATCTGCAAACAAGCAAGCCAGCTGCTGTGGCCTAGAGGTGGAGCTCTTGCCTCCCAATCAGGAGGTTGTGAGTTCGATCCTAGGTAGAGGCAGATGTAAGGGTCTCCTGCTTGAGCAGGGAGTTGGACTAGATGACCTGCAAGGTCCCTTCCGACTCTGTTAATCTGTTAATTGAAACAACCCAGCTCAAGTGAGCATCAAGGACTCCACAGATCTCTCTGTTCCCAAGGCGATTATTCTTTTCCAGAAGAAACAGATACGAACAGTTTGGGAATGCTTCCTTCTGGTCCCAGACTGCGACCAGAAGCGCCTTTGATCAGCTTTGATTCATATGCCAACTGCTTCCCTTTGATAATTACTTTAACCAGGCGGTGCCCACACTGGTATCATCTAGATTTGACAATAGCGAACGTGTCCTGCACAAACCTGTTTTTGTCTTGCCCGGAAACTTCAGTCAGCAGCACAATGGCTAATGGCTTTCTTTATTTATTTCAGGAAAAACATGAAGATATTGTATTATATTTGTGCTTACACTACATTGACTGTAAAATTGTTTCGGGGAGGGGGGGCGGGCAAAATCGCAAAGCGCTCGTAATTACCTTTAAAGTTTTTACATGCCTTTAGTTCCAGGCTGTTTGAAAGAACACTCCACTTCTATGTGAATCTCCAAAACTTATAAAATCGTTTAAATATATTATCTGGCAATTACTGTGCGGTAGTCTGTTGGCGATTTGATTTTAAGAGGCAGCCTTCTCTGTCTCCATCTAAGCCAGTGTTTCCCAACCTTGGGAACTTGAAGATGTCTGGACTTCAACTCCCAGAATTCCCCAGCCAGCATTCGCTGGCTGGGGAATTCTGGGAGTTGAAGTCCAGACATCTTCAAGTTCCCAAGGTTGGGATACACTGAATTCTAAGCTTTCAAAATGGACTCGCTGAGGAGCTGAAGTTTATATTAGATTAGGATTAGATGTAAATTAACTAATAAGATTTAGTTATTAATAGTTATTACACATTATTGGCATTTGTAAAAGGGCCTTAATAGGGCCTTCTTTTATGGGCAAGCTTTTCACTGCTGGCTTTTAATTGTCCCTGTTCATGATCAGTTCCACTTATTGTAATTGTTACTTGTTATTGGAATGGTTTTATAATGTCTTCTTGATTTTATCTTTTTTTTTAAACTGTGAACTGCTGGGAGTTAAATAAATAAAATAGAGTTACAGTGGGTCTTTCTCTAATGTGGGTTCAGTGTATTGTGTGAATGCAGTCATTGGAGCTTATCTTGCAAATCATTTCACCTAGTCAACCATCCATTAGGTCAGGGGTCCCCAAACTTAGCAACTGTAAGACTTGTGGACTTCAACTCCCAGAATTCCTTAGCCAGCCAGCCAGCCAGCCCTCCCTCTGTTCCTTGCATCTTCAGCCTTTCTTTCTTTCTTTCTTTCTTTCTTTCTTTCTTTCTTTCTTTCTTTCTTTCTTTCTTTCTTTCTTTCTTTCTTTCTTTCTTTCTTTCTTTCTTTCTTTCTTTTTCTTTCCTTCCTTCCTTCCTTTTCTTTCTTCTTTTCTTTCTTTCCTCCCTCCCTCTGCTCCTTGCATCTTCCTCCCTTCCTCTCTCTCTCCCTCCTTCCCTTCCTTGCACCTTCCTTCTTCCTTTTCTCCCTCCCTCCCTTACATCTTCCTTCTTTTTTCTCTCCACCCTCCCTCTGCCCCTTGCATTTTCCTTCTGTCCTTCCTACCTTCCTTGCTCCCTCCCTCTCCCTTGCATCTTCCTTTCTTTTCTTCCTCCCTCCCTCCCTTCCACCTTCCTTTTTTCTCTTCCTTCCTTCCTTCTTTCCTCCCTCCCTCCCTCCCTCCCTTGCATCTTCCTTCTTTCTTTTCTTCCTCCCTTACATCTTCCTTTTTTCTCCTTCCTTCCTTCCTTCCTTCCTTCCTTCCTTCCTTCCTTCCTTCCTTCCTTCCTTCCTTCCTTCCTTCCTTCCTTCCTTCCTTCCTATCCTTCCCTTCTCTCTAATTTATTTTGAATTTATTTTGAATTTATTAATTTATTTTTATTAATTTATGTTGATTCATTTTAAATCACAGTAAAAAGCAGTTGAGCTGCTGAAGGACGCTGAGCTCTGCATCCAGCATGTGTAGAGATTTCTAAGTCTCAGTAACCGGCTGCTCTATGTGGATTCCTGGAAATTTGCTCTTGAAAGCTATCAGTTCAAAACAAAATGTATGAAAAGTGTCTTTGGTTATCTGGGGTATATAGCCAAGTGCCAGCTCCTAACTTGATTAAAATTAGGAGAAAGGTCCCTACTCAGGACAAAGCCGTTCCTTTGTCTTCTGAATCTCAGAGGGCTAGCTCTGCTTTCAAACACACAAAGCAACTTGCCCAGCTCATTTATTTTTTTATTTTTTTTATTTGTCAAACATGTACAAGACAGGGGTGGGTTCCTAATTTTTTTACTACCACTCTGTGGGCGTGGCTTATTTTGTGGGTGTGGCTTGCCAGCCATGTGACCGGGTGGGCGTGGGACTTGGGAGCTTGGCAGTGGCCGGAGAAACGGGGGGTGCATTGCCCACCCGCAACGCAGCCCCCGCAGCGGGAGCAGCAAGACCTCGGCAGCGGTTCTTCTAGGAGGCTCCGTCCGGCCTGAATGCTTCTCCCCATTCGATGATCCTAGACTCCTGCCGCCCGTTCCCCCTCCCCTCAGCAGCTCAAGAAGCCTCGAATGTGCGAAAATGCCTGGGATCATCATCACGCGTTCGTGGCTTCTCGGACTGCTGAAGGGAGGGGAACTGAGATAGATCCCCATTCCCCATTCTCCCTCCCCTCAGCAGCTTTAGAAGCCTCGAACGTGCGAAAATGCCTGGGATCATCATCGCACGTTCGTGGCTTCTCGGACTGCTGAAGGGAGGGGAACTGAGATAGGTCCTGCCGCCCGTTCTTTCAGCATCTCACGCGCTCCCTCAGCCATCCTCCCCTGCTTGGACTCACTGTGGGGTAGGAAGGCAGCGCATGCGCAGTGCCGGAAGCTCGGCTTCTGGGCATGCGCAGAAGAAAAAAATTTTTGAAATTATTTTTTTTTAAAAAATGGCGGTGCCCAGGGACCGACCGCACCGGTACTGTGACGTCACCAGCGGGCCACTACCGGTGCTATAGAGTGGACCGCACTGGTAGGAACCCACCACTGGAAGATAGCAGGTATAGGTATAAACATAAACAAAGGAAGTAAGTACAGATAAATGGGGACAGTAAAACAGGGATGGTAGGCACGCTGGTGCGCTTATGCACGCCCCCATTCCCTTCATGTCTTGGACTTTGGGTCCCATTTATATTTATATTTGTTTGTTTGTCCGTCTGTTTGTTTGTTTATCAAGTTTGTATAGCTGCTCATCTCACAAAAAAACGACTCTGGACAGCACCTAAAACAGCACATATATAAAACGACCAAGATAAAAAAAATGTACGAATCTGCTTTGAAAGACAAACGTCGTAAAACAAACACAGGCAGTGCTCAACTGACAAGCACAATTGAGCCCAAAATTCAGGAGGTTGCAAAAGGGGATCACATGACCCTGTGACCGTCATAAAATAGGAGTCCGTTGCCAAGCATCTGAATTTTGATCACGTGACCATGGGGATGCTGCAACGGCCGTAAGTGTGAAAAATGGTCAGAAGTTACTTGTTTTCAGTGCTGTCGGAACGGTCACTAAACGAACTGTTGCAAGTCGAGGATCTATATTGTTAGCATGATGTGCAAATTCAATCTATTTGGTTGGTTGACAGCTCTCACACCATCCCCCACAAAATAGGTTAACACCAGGGGCGGGTTCCTAATTTTTTTACTACCACTCTGTGGGCGTGGCTTATTTTGTGGGTGTGGCTTGCCAGCCATGTGACTGGGTGGGCGTGGCTTCTCGGACTGCTAAAGGGAGGGGAACTGAGATAGGTCCTGCCGCCCATTCCCCCTCCCCTTAGCAGCTCAAGAAGCCTCGAACGTGCAAAAATGCCTGGGATCATCAGCGTGGCTTCTCGGACTGCTGAAGGGAGGGGAATGGAGATAGCTGCTGCCGCCCGTTCTTTCAGCATCTCACGCGCTCCCTCAGCCATCCTCCCCTGCTTGGACTCATTGTGGGGTAGAAAGGCAGCGCATGAGCAGTGCCAGAAACTCAGCTTCTGGGCATGCGCAGAAGAAATTTTTAAAAAAAAATTTAAAAAAAATGTAAAAAAAATGGCGGCGCCCAGTCACTGGTAACTGACCGCACTGGTACTGTGACGTCACCAGCGGGCCGCTACCGGTGCTATAGAGTGGACTGCACTGGTAGGAACCCACCACTGGTTAACACTATGCCTAAATGAATTGTGTTGTGTAAACCCACCTGCTTAATACGACATTCCCCTCCCGACACTTGTAGTAAGCCCTTGAATTACAGGACAAATCCTATAATGAGTTTGCAAAAAAGGCAGTTTAGCAAAACACCAAGCAAGAGATTACACAGCCAGTGTGTTTACTGGAAGGATGGATGAAACTTCTGTAAAATCCCCCAAAATTTCACAATTCAAATTACATAATTTGTGTGCCAATGACTCCCTTACCCTGCTTGCAGGGTTTCTATATTCCCGTCTACCTTATCCACTCTTTCCCCACCAAAAAGACACTGCTCCGCCATTTAAAGCAGTGATTTCGAAACTTGGCAACTTTAAGATGTGTGGACTTCAACTCCCAGAATTCCCAGTATGGTTGGCTGGGGAATTCTAGGAGTTGAAGTCCACAGATCTTAAAGTTGCCAAATTTCAAAAACACTACTTCTTAAGCAAGCTGCGGTTATGAGCAAAACAGGAACGGGAAAAATTCAACCTTAAACCAGACATTCTTAAGAAATGCTGGACGTATTTAGACTATAAACAAAAACAAAATGCAAGGAAATAGCTCATCCAGCTCTTTTTAAAACAGCAACATTTCCTGTGGTGTCATGGTTTTTTTTTCCCTTTTGCAACTCCAGTTTGTAACTCCAGTGCAAAATGATACCTGATTTTATGCTTTATAAAATCCTATGATCACATCTTCTTATTGCTGTTTTTAAATGCTTTTCTCTACTTCTGAATCCCTCCAAAGTAGAATTTCCTTGCACGATAATGACAAAGGCACTGTAAACAAAACATTCTCACAGAACTCCTGCTTGAGCAGGGGGTTGGACTAGATGACCTACAAGGTCCCTTCCAACTCTAATAATAAATCTAAAAAATCATGATTGGTTTAATAAACCATAATCTGCTAGGTTCCTACATCCCACTAATTTCTAAAGGGTGACTTGCAAATGATTCTATGATATGCATCCTGTTTTCTGACCCCAACACTGGCATATACCCCACAGCTACAGGAGATTTGATTTAACTATCATACTTATGCCATCAACTAACCCACATTTGGAGTGAATTCTGGCTTGAACAAAGAGACAGAAAAGGTCAATCCTTGGCGACCCTGGACCTCTCTGGATTATGGGTAGAAATTTGATAGAGAAGTTGATAACCAACACTTTGAGTTAAAAATTCCATCCAAAAAAGGTACAACGGCACTGAAAAAAGTGACTTATGACCGTTTTTCACACTTACGACCGTTGCAGCATCCCTGTGGTCACCTGATCAACATTCGGATGCTTGTCAATAGGATTATATTTATGATGGTTGCAGCGTCCCGGGGTCATGTGATCCTCTTTTGCGACCTTCTGACAAGCCAAGTCAATGAGAAAGTCAGATTCACTTAACAACCGAGTTGTTGTCTTAACAACTGCAGTGATTCACTGAACAATGGTGGCAAGAAAAGTCATAAAATGGGGCAAAACTCACTTAGCAACACACACTTTTGGGCTCAATTATGGTCGTAAGTCGAGGACTAACTGTAATGTCAATTCTGCTCCCAATTATGACCATAAGTCGAGGTCCACCTGTAATTGGATTTCAATAGAGGGTTTGACTCAGCAGAGTTGTGATCTTTCCCCACTCCACAATTCTATAATTCCATGACACAAGAACCGAACTGCAACCCATACATTCCTCCAAAATTACACAACGCTACAACAGGGCCGGGAGACTAAACCATATGAAGAACGGCTGCAGGTTTTGGGTCTGCCTAGTCCAGGTGTCAGCAACCTGCGGCTCTGGAGCCACATGCGGCTCTTTGGGCCCTCTGCTGTGGCTCCGTCGGGTGATCCCACCACTGCCTGGCCCCGCCCTTCGCCCTCCACTCCCAGTCACTCCTTGCCTGGCCTGAGAAGCAGGGGTAAAATCCTCCCAGTTCGCTCTTACCTGTTGGTCGCCACACAGCCGAAGAAGCTGGTGGCGTTCGCGGCGCGGGGCTTCCCCCGCCTGCTTCCCCTGCCCACCTGGATGCCGGCATTTGCGTTCTTTTGCCCTCTGCGCATGCGCAAAGCGTTCTGCTTGCGCAGAGGGCAAAAGAACACAAATACCGGCGTCCAGGCAGGCGGGGGAAGCGGGCGGGGGAAGCCCCGCGCCGCGAACGCCACCAGCTTCTTCGGCTGTGCGGCGACCAACAGGTAAGAGCGAACCGGGAGGATTTCACCCCTGCTGAGAAGGTAAGGGTGACGGTGGGGGATGGAGAAGTGGCCAGGGCAGAGACAGAGAGATACAGAGAGAGGGGGGGAGAGAGCGAGACATAGAGAGAGGGGGGAGAGGGAGGGAGGGAGGGAGAGAGAAAGAAAGAGAGAGAGAGATGTCAAAAGGGTTTTGTGGTTCCCGGTGTTTTTTAACAATCGGTTGTCTGCCCGAATGACCGGCAGGGTAGGCATGGCTTGGGGGTCATGTGACTGGTGGAAGTGAATGACGTTGAGTTGGCCATGCCCACCCAGGTTTTGTGGCTCCCGGTGTTTTCTTTTCTGTGGGAAACGGGTCCAAATGGCTCTTTGAGTGTTTAAGGTTGCAGACCCCTGGCCTAGTCTAAGGAAAAAAAGAATTAGGGGTGACATGATAGGATTATTCCAGGTACTAGTAGCTGGATACCCGTGCTTCGCTACGAAACTACGTGATCAGGCTTGATAAATTGACAGTTGAAGCTTGAATATTCATGAGTAGTTACGATCAGCCTCTCCCCTTCTCTCCCTCAGGCTTGCCCCACAGATGCCTCTCCTCTCCCCTTCTCTCTCCTTCTCTCCCTCAGGCTTGCCCCACAGAAGCCTCTCCTATCTTATCCCCTTCTCTCCCTTTCAGGTGGGGGAGGGGCAGTAGAATGTCTAACTCCTTAGCATGGAGTAGAATGGTCTAAACTCCCAGCCCGCAGGCCGGATGAGTCACGCTTACTGGCAGTTGGAACAGAGTTCTTTTCAGGTGGGGAGGGGGAGTAGAACGTCTAACTCCTTAGCATCAGAGTGTGTTAATAATAATATAAGAAATAACTAATGATCTGATGGTCATTTCGAAACATCCTTTCTTGGCGAGCACCTAGAAGCCAAGAGGAACATACGTGCCAAGTTTAAAGTTTGTAGGCTTTACGGTTCTGGAGATTTCATGAAGCTGCGTGAGTGGCGTTTGGCTTTTACATACAGTATATAGATATAGATTTGAGAGGCTGCCACAAAGAAGAGGGGGTCAAATTATTCTAGAAAGGACCTGAAGGCAGGACAAGAAAGAATGGTTGGAAACTAATCAAAGAGAGAAGCAACCTGGAATTAAGAAGAAACTTCCTAACAGTGAGGACAATTAACCAGTGGAACGGCTTGACTTCAGAAATCGTGGGCGCTCCATCACTAGACAGTCACTTGTCTGAAACAGTATAGGTTCTCCTGCTTGAGCAGGGGGTTGGACTAGAAGACCTCCAAGGTCCCTTCCAGATTCTATTCTATTCTATTCTATTCTATTCTATTCTATTCTATTCTATTCTATTCTATTCTATTCTATTCTATTCTATTCCTATTCCTATTCCTATTCCATTCTGATAGTGGGAATTTATCTTTCCTTGCACACAGTGGATGTGGTACCCCGATCGCTCGATTGCTGGATACAGAGAGATGCGACGCTTCGGATCTGCATGGGAAAAAGGTCACACAGACTTGTTTCATCTGTTCTTGAACCACAAAGCCCCCCCCCCCACTGACTCAGCTTACTCAGATTAGCCGCCACAACCGGGGTATTAAATGACTGATTCACAAAGGCCAAGGGTCATAATTATAGTCCTTGCAGGCAAACTGTTTTGTTTCAGAGCGCCATTGTTCAGATCGTCCGTCAGCAATAGTTCCCTAAATTGCATGACATTTTCTGTGCAGGTGCTGGGTTCCCCTGCTCCCCACCCCTCCGGTCTCAACGTTGACTTTTCCTTGTGACTCCCAGCTCTAGGATTTAACAGAATAACAGAGTTGGAAGGGACCTTGGAGGTCTTCTAGTCCAACCCCCTGCTCAATCAGGAGACCCTATACCCGTGATGGCGAACGTGTGGCACACAGAGCCCTCTCTGCGGACACAGCTCAGCTCCACCGCGCATGCGCGTGTGCCCCCTGCCAGCCAGCTGATTTTTGGGTATCTACTGCACATGCGTGGAGGGCGGGGCACATGCGGGAGATGCCCATGCATGTGCAGGGTGGGTGGGGTCAACTGCATATGCGTGGGGGGAGCGCAAGAGGGTACGGCGCCCCCCACGGCCCATTTTTGGTCCCAGGAGGCTGCACGGAGGATTGCTAGGCCCAAAACGGGGCGTGGGGTGTGTGGTGCTCCATGCGGCCCGTTTTAAGTCCCAGGAGGCTGCAGGGAGGCTAGGCCCAAACAGGGCGTGGGGTGTGTGGTGCCCCCCGCAGCCCCTTTTTGGTCCCAGGAGGCTGCAGGGAGGCCTGCTAGGCCCAAAACAGGGCGTGGGGTGTGTAGTGTCCCCCGCGGCCCATTTTTGGTCCCAGGAGGCTGCAGGGAGGCCTGCTAGGCCCAAAACAGGGCGTGGGGTGTGTGGTGTCCCCCGCGGCCCATTTTTGGTCCCAGGAGGTTGCAGGGAGGCCTGCTAGGCCCAAAACAGGTGAGGGGGGGTCACGTGCGCATGCGTGGGAGCGGGGCGGCATGGGGGTCATGCACACATGCATGGGGGCAGGGGAATGCGGGGGTATCGTGCTCACATTGCATTGTGGGTACTGGCACGCACGTGCGAGTGCTGTCGCGCACGCATGCACTTTCGGCATGTGACAAGAAAAAGGTTAGCCATCACTGCCCTATACCTAAAGTGACCAGATTTTTTTTTCTTCAAGCGGGACACCATTGACGGGGGTGGGTTTCTCCATTTGAGTTTTGCCCTCTGCGCATGCCTCCCGCCTCCCCTTCGGGAGCCGGCAATGGCTTGGGCTGGCTGGCTGGTAGAAATGTTCAGCCTGTGTTTCCCTATCCCCGAGGATACCCAAGCCCCATTACCTGCCACGGATAGAAGCCGCTCAGCACATGTTTATTTATTTATTTTATTTTATTTATTTGTCAAACATGTATAGTAGTAATTTGTATAAACATAAGTAAAAAGTAACGATAAAAGAGGACAATTGGACAGTAGGACAGGGACGGTAGGCACGCTGGTGCGCTTATGCACGCCCCTTACAGACCTCTTAGAAACGAGGAGAGGTCGACTGTAGTCAGTCTAAGGTTCTTCTCGGGGGGGGGGAAGGACCCACCGGCTGGTCCCCCCCCGCCCTTTATCCACCCCCTTCTCTCTTCGCCCGATGGTGTCCTTGCGGTCCTTTACGGAGGCAGGTGGGCGGGGAGGGAGCGGAGGTCCAGTGATTTCCTCTGGGAAAGAAGGGGCGGAGGCGCAGCCACGCTAAAGGAGGTGGGGGGGGCACGCGCGTGAGGCTTCCATGGCGGCGCCCCTTAGCCGTGGACGAGCAGCTCAGTCTCCTAGGGCTGCGCTGCTGCCAGCCGCTCCCTCCCTCCAAGCCCGCCTCCCCTCCCAGCCCGGGAAGAAGCCTCTCCACTCAATCGCTCGCTCGCCCATCCCGCCCCCTCCTCCTCGCTCGCTCGCTCGCTTTCTGTTCAGGAATGCAGCGCTTCGCCCAGCCCCCTCCCCAGACTCATTCATAGCGTAAGGTGACCAGACATCCGGGCATTCTTTTCAAAAAGCGGGACTTTTTGAAAAGAATGTGGGACGGGGGACACACGCTTGAAAAGCGTGTCTGTCCCGCCAAAAGCGGGACGTCTGGTCACCTTACCTATACCATTTCAGACAAGTGGCTGTCCAGTCTCTTCTTAAAAAGCTCCAATAATGGAATACCCACAACTTCTGGTGGCAAGTTATTGCCCTGATTAATTGTTCTGTCAGGAAATTTCTCCTTAATTTTAGGTTGCTTCTCTCCTTGATGAGTTTCCATCCATTGCTTCTTGTTCTGCCTTCAGGTGCTTAGGAGAATAGGTTGACCTATTTGCATATTTAATAGCATATTTAATAGCCAAATGAGTTGGGGATGATAGATGTGTGGATTTCTTTTTTAAAATTTCAGTAAGTATCTGGGGTGGGAACAATTAAATTGCAAGGGAAGGGCTGGCTGAGGAAAGGCCCAATGCTTGAAAAATTAAGGATTGATGGAATGTTTTCTTTCCCAATTTTATTTCCTGCTGACTATTGTCTCAGGCAATATTCTTACAATCTTTCGTCCTTCCAGCTCTAGAGGCTATCTGGGCGTGAAAATTGTTTGGGCAGCCAAGATTAGATTTTTTTTTTAAAGGGTTTTCGAAACCGATCGATGTTCAGTGAGATAGGGACACAAAATCAGTTTTCATTCCACAGACTTAACAAAAGGGAACGTTCTATTGAACAACTAAATAATGAAGGATTATGAGTTGAACAAGCAAATAATGGAAGATTTTAATTTAACATAAATGTCTGTATTATTATTAGAATTATATAAGTTTGCTAAATTTATTTTATTTATTTATTTATTTATTTATTAAAATTTCTATGCCGCCCAACTCCCGGGGGACTCTGGGCGGCTAACAACAGGTATAAAAACATATAATCAATAAAAGCAATTTAAAAAAATGTTAAAATACTATCAATATTTTAAAAAGATATCACTCATACCCCGCCTGCCGGAAGAGCCAAGTTTTTATTGCTTTACGGAAGGCCAGTAGGGTGGGGATGGTCCTGATCTCCGGGGGAAGCTGGTTCCACAGGGAGGGGGCCCCCACAGAGAAGGCTCTCCCCCTCGGCCCCGCCAACCGGCATTGCTTGGTCGATGGGACCTGGAGGAGGCCAACTCTGTGGGCTCTGACCGGTCGTAGGGAGGTATGCGGCAGGATGCGGTCCCGAAGATAATGCGGTCCCAGAAGGTAACGACCAACACCTTAAATTGGATCCGGAGACTAAAGAACCACTCAGTCTTGTCAGGGTTAAGTTATATTTTTTATATTTATATAATAAATATGATTAATAATATTCTATCTGTATTAAAAGGTATGACACTTAGGATAGGGTGATTGGCATAAAAATGACACATTGAAATATTGAATAACTAAATAATGAAAGATTATAATTTAATAAAAATATGTATATTATTGCTAGCATTGTATAAGCCTGTTAAATGAAACAAATATGATTAATACTATTTTATTTGGGTCAAAATGTATGACACTCAGGTGCCACATTGTTCACGCATTGATATGTTTGTAAAAATTAAAAACTTGAACTGATGGGGAAAAAAAAGTTCTAGTTGGTGTAATTTTGCACAACTCTCAGCCCCACATGAAACGTCCTAGATGACTTCAGTGTCAGTCCACAACCTGGTGTAGGGCAGTGTCTCTCAAACCTGGCAACTTTAAGACATGTGGACTTCAACGCCCAGAATCCTGGGCGTTGGGATCCACATGTCTTAAAGTTGCCAAGTTTGAGAAATGCTGGTATAATGGTTAAATAATTAAAGTGTCAAGCTAATGATTGAAGTGTCAAGTTAAGGCGTTCTGAGCCAATCTCGGCCTGGGTGATTTGAGTCAACCTTTCTCTCTTAGTCAACCTACCTCACAGGGTTGTTTCCGTTGGCAGAAGAGAGATCTTGAGCTTCTGTACATCCAATGAAATGTAACTCTATAAATAAATAAAATTCCAAACCTGGTTAATGTGAACCTGTGCAGACCATGAATGCATTTTACTTTGTTACTTTCTAGTTTAACGTGCTATGCGAATGGAGTAAAGGTGGCTAATTAATAATAATAAGGGCAAGCCTATTGCATGAACGGAACCATTGAAAATTCTGGATGCTGTCTGGGGAAATTCTGGGAGTTGAAGTCCAGTCAGCTTAAAGTTGCCAAGTTTGAGAAACACTGGGCCGTAAGGCAATGGGTGATTAAGTCAAACTTAGATCACGGGTTAAACTGTGGTTAAGAGGAAACCATAATATGGGGTGAAGGTTTTATTTGTTGTTAGTTGCAAAGTTGTGTCTGACCCATCGCAACCCCGTGGACAACGTTCCTCCAGGACTTCCTGTCCTCTACCATCCTCTGGAGTCCATTTAAGCTCACGCCGACTGCTTCAGTGACTCCATCCAGCCACCTCGTTCTCTGTCGTCCCCTTCTTCTTTTGCCCTCCATCGTTCCCAGCATTAGGCTCTTCTGCAGTGAGTCCTTCCTTCTCATTAGGTGGCCAAAGTATTTGAGTTTCACCTTCAGGATCTGGCCTTCTAAAGAGCAGTCAGGGTTGATCTCCTCTAGGACTGAACGGTTGGATCGCCTTGCAGTCCAAGGGACTCGCAGGAGTCTTCTCCAGCACCATAGTTCAAAGGCCTCAATTCTTTGGTGCTCAGCCTTCCTTATGGTCCAACCTTCACAGCCATACATTGCAACTGGGAAAACCATAGTCTTGACTATACGCACTTTTGTCGGCAGGGTGATTATCAAGGTTTTATCAGGTTTGGGTGAACAACTCATCATGAGTTGTTCACTCAAAACAATGTGTGGCCAGTGACTTAAACCTGTACTGATCCAAGGATCTACGATTACCTACTTCCAACTATACTAGAAGAGGTCTTCAAACTTGGCAACTTTAAGACTTGTGGACTTCAACTCACAGAATTCTCCAGCTGTCTGGAGAATTCTGGGAGTTGAAGTCCACAAGTCTTAAAGTTGTCAAGTCTGAAGACCTCTGAGCTATAGAGCTGGTAGACTAGAGTATCCACTGAAATACTGAGTTTCTTTAACTGCACCTCTTGCTGCTGGACATTGGATTACAGGTATTCCTCTACTTATGACCATAATTGGGAGCAGAATCACATGGTCATTAAGCAAATCCAGCCTCCCCCTTATTGACTTTGCTTGTCAGGACCTGGCTGGGAAGGTTGCAAATGGTGATCACGTGAGCCCAGGATGCTGCAACCATGGTAACCACATGCCCAAATTTTGATCCTGTGACTGTGGCGATGCTGCAACGGTTGCAAGTGTGAGGACTGGTCATAACTCACTTTTTCAATGCCGTTTTAATTTCCAACGGTTGCGAAACGAATGGTTGTTAAGTCAAGGACTACTGACAATGGGATGGAGACACAGAGGGAGGCGTTAAACTTTCTTCCACCTCTTTTGCAATAGCAGAATAACAGAGCTGGAAGGGACTTTGGAGGTCTTCTAGTCCAACCCCCTGCTAAGGCAGGAGACCCTATACCATTTCAGACAATCGCCTATCCAGTCTTTTCTTTAAAAACTCCAGTGTTGGAGCATTCCCAACTCCTGGAGACAAGTTGTTCCACTGATTAATTGTTCTAACTGCCAGGAAATTTGTCCCTAATTCTAGGTTGCAACAGACCTTGACTATGTCAGAATAGTCACACAATTTGCAACTCCAAATCTCAACTAATAAATGCTCTGTCCTACACATTGGCAAAAAGAATCAGAACACCAAATACAAGCTGGGCGGATACGACCTCGTAGATGACCCTCACTCTGTCAAGGACCTAGGAGTACTCATCTCAAATGATCTAAGCCCCAGAACTCACTGTAACAGCATTGCCAAAAAGGCATTAAGAGTTGTTAACCTAATCTTGCGAAGCTTCTTCTCCGGTAACATTGTACTGCAAACTAGGGCTTACAAAACCTTTGCCAGACCAATTCTCGAATACAGCTCGTCTGCCTAGAATCCACAGTGTATATCGGACATTAATACAATTGAGCGGGTCCAGAGGTATTTCACAAGAAGAGTACTCCACTCCTCTGCTCACAATAGAATCCCTTATACCACCAGGCTCGAAATTTTGGGCTTGGACAACCTAGAACTAGGCCACCTATGGTCTGACCTAAGCATAGTACACAAAATTGACTGCTACAGCGTCCTACCTGTCAACGACTTCTTCAGCTTCAACCTCAATAATATTCGGGCAAACAATAAATACAAACTCAAGGTAAACCACTTGATTGCAGAAAATACGACTTCAGCAACAGAGTGGTCAACGCCTGGAATGTTCTACCTGACTCCATTGTTACATCCTGAAACCCCCATAGCTTTAACCTTAAACTGTCCACTGTGGACCTCACCCCATTCCTAAGAGGTCCGTAAGGGGGCTTGCATAAGCGCACCAGCGTGCCTACAGTCCCTGTCCTACTGTCCCCATTTACTCGTACTCATTTCCTATGTTCATGTCAATGTTTATACTTATACCTGTTATCTTGTACATGTTTGACAAATAAATAAAAGAAAAAATAAAATAAATAAAATTTCCATCCATTGTTTCTTCAGGTGCTTTGGAGAATAGGTTGACCCCCTCTTCCTTGCGACAGCCCCTCAAATATGAGAACACCGCTACCATGTCACCCCTAGTCCTTCTTTTCTCCAGATTAGACATATCCAATTCCTGCAACCGTTCTTCATACGTTTTAGCCTCCAGTCCCCTAATCATCTTTGTTGCTCTTCTCTGCACTCTTTCCAGAGTCTCAACATCTTTTTCATAATATGGTGACCGATCAGCATCAACTCTGATTGGGCCACAACTTTCTCTTCCCCCCCCTCCAGATTTATAAGACAGACGCCTGTCACAAACAGGGTGTGTTGTTGCGCAGTTACCCTAAAAATAGTTGGAATACCAGCCAATGGAAATCAGCCAGAAAACCGCAGCTTAAATACATGTCTTCTGGCCAACATCAAAATGATAGGTAAGTAACTTCCCCCGTGGTAACAGCAAACATGTTTTTGCATGTCTTTTTGCAAATACGTTTATATATTTAAACCAGGCTTACGCGCGATTTAAGAAAGTTGGCTCCTCTGGTTGCATCTCATTTGGCAGCCCCATCCTGTTTGGGATGTTACTGTCAGAATCTTCAAAGTATGCTCACAGCAAGAAGGAATAGCCAAGGGACAAATAGATCCATTTCTGTAGCAAAGAACAATAAAAGTACAGTGATATCTTACAGAGTTGCTGTTTGTTCCTTGGTTTCATGGGCCGTTTAGCATTCATGAATGTTGTGAGTTAGAAAGTGAATGCAGCTAGAGTTTGCAGCTGATATGGCAGGGTGAGAGCAAAAATTAGAATAGAATAGAATAAAAGAGTTGGAAGGGACCTTGGAGGTCTTCTAGTCCAACCCCCTGCTTAGGCAGAAAACCCTACACCACTTCAGACAAATGGTTATCTAACATCTTCTTTAAAACTTCCAGTGTTGGAGCATTCACAACTTCTGGAGGCAAGCTGTTCCACGGATTAATTGTTCTAACTGTCAGGAAATTTCTCCTTAGTTCTAAGTTGCTTCTCTCCTTGATTAGTTTCCACCCATTGCTTCTTGTTCCACCCTCAGATGCTTTGGAGAATAGCTTGACTCCCTCTTCTTTGTGGCAACCCCTGAGATATTGGAACACTGCTATCATGTCTCCCCTGGTCCTTCTTTTCATTAAACTAGACATACCCAGTTCCTGCAACCGTTCTTCATATGTTTTAGCCTCCAGTCCCGTAATCATCTTTGTTGCTCTTCTCTGCACTCTTTCTAGAGTCTCAACATCCTTTTTGCATCGTGGCGACCAAAACTGAATGCAGTTGAGGAAGAAAAGGGGAAAATCATATTAGCATGTCTACATTCCAGGAAAACGTACAAAATGAAATAAGAGTAAAAAGAGCCGAGGTGGCGCAGCAGTTAGAGTGGGGTACTGCAAGCCACTTTAGCTGACTGTGATCCGCAGGTCAGCGGTTCAAATCTCACCGGCTCAAGGTTTACTCAGCTTTCCATCCTTCCGAGGTAGGTAAAATGAGGACCCAGATTGTTGGGGGCAATATAAATATACATTGCTTGCTGGTGTAAACCGCTTAGAGAGTGCTTGCACTGTGAGGCGGTATATAAATGTCACTAATAAATAATAAATAAATAAATAAATAAATTGTGCAGTGAAAATACTAATTCATACTCCGAAAACTGAAATACAGGTAGTCCCCGACTTATAACAGTTCATTAAGTGACTGTTCAAAGCTACAATGGCACTGAAAAAAGCGACATGACCATTTTTCACCCTTACGACCATTAGTCACATGATCAAAATTCAGATGCTTGGCAATTGGTTCATATTTACGACCGTTGCAGTGTCCCACGGTCACGTGATCCCCTTTTGTGACTCTCTGACAAGCAAAACCAATGGGGAAGCCAGATTTACTTCACAACTGTGTTACTAACTTAACAATTGCAATGGTTCACTTAACAAGTCTGGCAAGAAAAGTCGTAAAATGGGGCATAACTCATTTAACAAAGGTTTCACTTAGCAACATAAATTTTGGGCTCAATTGCGAGGACAACCTGCAATTATACTTCTGTCTTCTATAATCCATTGTTTTCTGAAGGTTCTCATCTAGACCAACGTTTTTCAAACTTGACACTTCAAGTTTTATGAACTTTAAGGAAATTCAGCAATTCTCTTGCTGCCTGGGGAATTCTGAGAGTTGAAATCAGAGGTGGGTTCCTCCCGGTTCACCCGAACTGATAGAGACCTGATGGTGACATCACAATGACATCACGGAACCGGTTCGTTCGGTGCTAGTCCATGGGCGCCGCCATCTTTATTTATTTATTTATTTATTTATTTATTTTAGGAATTTTATTTACTTTTTCTTCTGAGCATGCACAGAAGCCGAGTTTCCGGCACTGTTCATGCGGTCGCCATCTTGTTTTCAGCTATTTATTTATTTATTTGGATTTTTTGGCACTCCGCATGCGTTGTGCCCACACAGCGCAGGAGGAAGCGAACCGGCAGCTAGGTAAGTTACAACCCACCCCTGGTTGAAATCCACATAGCTTAAAATTGCCAGGTTTGGAAAAACACCGGTCTAGACTACAGCTCTCAAATTCCCATCCCAGTAAAACCTTTGATTGCCTTGACGTGGAATTATGGGATAGCAAATCTATTAGATCTAGGACAGCAGTCCCCAACCATTCTGGCTTGGTGGCCCTGCCGGGGGAGCCAGGGTAGAGAGAGAAATAGTTCCTTGTGAGTGATAGGCAAATGAGCAGAAGCGTGGATAGCTCCATTTCAGGGGTGAAATTCAAAATTTTCCCTACCGGTTCTGTGGGCGTGGCTTGGTGGGTGTGGCAGGGGCAGGATACTGCAAAATCTCCATTCCCACCCCACTCCTGGGGGAAGGATACTGCAAAATCTCAATTCCCATCCCACTCCTGGGGGAAGGATATTGCAAAATCTCCATTCCCACCCCACTCCTGGGGGAAGGATACTGCAAAATCTCAATTCCCACCCCACTCCTGGGGGAAGGATATTGCAAAATCTCCATTCCCACCCCACTCCTGGGGGAAGGATATTGCAAAATCTCCATTCCCACCCCACTCCTGGGGGAAGGATATTGCAAAATCTCCATTCCCACCCCACTCCTGGGGGAAGGATACTGCAAAATCTCAATTCCCATCCCACTCCTGGGGGAAGGATACTGCAAAATCTCCATTCCCTCCCCACTCCTGGGGGAAGGATACTGCAAAATCTCCATTCCCTCCCCACTCCTGGGGGAAGGATACTGCAAAATCTCCATTCCCACCCCACTCCTGGGGGAAGGATACTGCAAAATCTCAATTCCCATCCCACTCCTGGGGGAAGGATATTGCAAAATCTCCATTCCCACCCCACTCCTGGGGGAAGGATATTGCAAAATCTCCATTCCCACCCCACTCCTGGGGGAAGGATACTGCAAAATCTCAATTCCCATCCCACTCCTGGGGGAAGGATACTGCAAAATCTCCATTCCCTCCCCACTCCTGGGGGAAGGATACTGTAAAATCTCCATTCTCTCCCCACTCCTGGGGGAAGGATACTGCAAAATCTCCATTCCCACCCCACTCTGGGGCCAGCCAGAGGTGGTATTTGCCGGTTCTCCAAACTACTCAAAATTTCCGCTACCGGTTCTCCAGAACCTGTCAGAACCTGCTGGATTTCACCCCTGCTCCATTTGCTCGTGGAAAGGGAGCTTCACGTGCAAGCACAAGTGGCCACCACTTGCACAAGGAAAGCTTCACGCGCAAGCACAAGATGGCTGCCGCTCGCACAAGGGGAGCTTCGCGTGTGAGGGCAAGATGGCCACCGCTCGCACAAGGGATCTTTGCGTACACACACACACACGCTCGGTTCCAAACAGGCTGCGGCTCGGTAGTGGGCCACGGCCTGGGGGTTGGGGACCCCTGATCTAGGGGAAAACTAGGTTGAAGATCTCTGCTGCATAGATCAATCATGATTATCGTCCTGCTTGTAGCCAGCAGGTTAGTGGGTGCTAAGAATGCAACAGACAACCTTTTGCATTCCACACTGACCACTGTAATTTTAGACAAGGTGGTTGGCTTCACAAGCATGCTAGAACCTGTATCTGGATAAATACTGTAAAACGTAATTGCTGCGTTCGCAGGACTGGCTGCGCTCAAGGACTCCATAATAAGGTTTAGCACAAGGACATTGTCAGCTCGGTGACATTCCTACAATAGATGGAAATTTCCCAAGCCCTTTTTCAGCCCAGTTGAAAGAGCTGTGTGAATCCAGCCTTCGTGCATGAGGTCATTGTGGCATAATTCCTTCTAAATTTATTGTGAGGATAAAGTTCTACCAATAGAAGATAATCTTCCTGGCTCTGGTTTGAAGTGTGGGCTCCTTGGTGCTCTCTGAGCTTGGCCGGGTTTTTTTTGCAGACGTTTCATTACCTGATTAGGTAACATCATCAGTGCATCGGTAATGAAGCGTCTGCAAGAAAACCACCAAGTTCAGAGAGCACCCCAGGACCCTAAAATTAGTTTTTACTCTAGTGATCTTCTCCTTTGGCATAACCTATTAAGACGAGGGAGATTTAATAGTATCTCTCTCACTTCCTCAAAGGACCAGGCGTTTTTTGTTCATCATAACAGGGCCTGAGTAGACAGAATGGGGTATAAATTGTTTCAGGTTAGAGGTATGCAAAACGTTGTGCTTATTTATTGAATGTTAGTTTGTCAACAGGACCACATCACCCAAATTTTGATCATGTGACCCAGTGTTGGGATTCAATTTCTTTTTACTACTTCTGTGGGTGTGGCGTAGTGGGCGTGACTTGGTGGGCGTAGCAAGGGAAGGATATTGCAAAATCTCCATTCCCTCCCCACTCCAGGGGAAGGTTACCGCAACCAACTGCCACCAGAGATCCGGACCATCCCCACCCTACTGGCCTTCCGTAAAGCCTTAAAAACATGGCTCTTCCGGCAGATGGGGTGAATAGGACAACCAGATTCCCCCTGAATGTTGTGTTTATAATGTCTTCTTTTTAATTATATTTTTAATTTAAATTAATGACGACTGTTTTTTAATGTACGCCTCTTATTCATGTTGTACGCCGCCCTGAGTCCCACGGGATTGGGCGGCCTATAAGAGCGTTTAAATAAATAAATAAATAAAAATCCCCATTTCCTCCCAATCAGCTGGGACCTGGGAGGCAGAGAATAGATGGGGGCGAGTCAGAGGTGGTATTTACCGGTTCTCCAAACTACTCAAAATTTCCACTACCGGTTTATTTATTATTAGTTGCATTTGTATGCCGCCCACTCCACAGAGACTCTGAGCGGCTCACAACAGTAAATCTCCAGAATGGTCTGAACCTGCTGCATCCCACCTCTGATGTGACTCTGGGAAATGCTACGATGGTCTTAAATCGAGGACCGGTTACAACAGCACTTTGAACGAATGTCTGCATGTTCTGGATCTGCAAATATTTAAATAGGCCGCTTTGAACAATAGTCTGAAAAATTCCTAACCGAGGTTCACACTAACCAAGCTAACCACGTTACATAAATGTGGGAACTAGGAATTCTGGGGTGGGGTTTTTTTTTTTTCTTAACTAATTCAGCGCGTTATGCGAACCCAGCCGCAAGGCTGAAAAATCGACATCAAAATCAGCTAATAGCTGGAATGAGAAGCCAATTAAGGATGGATTTTGTACACAAGAGAGCCGCAGTGTATCTGCCCCAAACTGGAACCACCATCGGGATCACAGGACAATGGCATTCTTGTCAATGAGTGCCATGAGATCAAAGAATTCCTTCAACATAGCGGATAATCGATTTAACAGCTAAGATTTAGTCGTGATCAGATAAGGACTCCTGTGCCTCTCTGTGGAATTTATGATTTGTGTTCTGCCCTCATTCTGTATTCTCATGACAGCCAGTTACTTTTTAAAAAAAATTATTTTTAAGATGTTAATAATGAAAGCCAAGGAGTGGAGTGGAAAAAAAAATGAGGACGGCAATTAAATACAAGGAAGATTAAATGAATGAATGATGATACAGGCAGTCTATTTATTTATTTATTTTATTTATTATTGGTTCTTCTATGCTGCCCTACTCCCAAGGGACTCAGGGCGACATACAACAATCTTTGACTTACGACCACAATCGAGCCCAGAATTTCTGTTGCTAAATGAGACATTTGATCAGCGAGTTTTGCCCCATTTTACGACCTTTCTTGCCACAGTTGTTACGTTAATCACCACGGTCGTTAAGTGAATCTGGCTTCCCCCAATTGACTTTGCTTGTTAGAAAATGGAGAAAGGGGATCGATCACGTGATTCCAGGACACTGCCACCGCCATAAATATGAATAGAATAGAATAATAGAGTTGGAAGGGACCTTGGAGGTCTTCTAGTCCAACCTCATGGTTAGACAGGAAACCCTACAGCACTTCAGACAAATGGTTATCCAACATCATCTTAAAAACTTCCAGTGTTGGAGCATTCACAACTTCTGGAGGGAAGCTGTTCCACTGATTAATTGTTCTAACTGTCAGGAAATTTCTCCTTAGTTCTAAGTTGCTTCTCTCCTTGATTAGTTTCCACCTGTTGCTTCTTGTTCTACCCTCAGGTGCTTTGGAGAATAGTTTGACTCAGCGGTGAAATGCTCCGGGTTCGCTTTTACCTGTAGGTCGTCGGAGAGCCGATCGCGAAGGTAGTGTGACGCTCCGCCCACCCGCCGGGACACTGCCATTTGTGTTCTTTTACCCTCTGTGCATGCACAAAGCGTTCTGGGAGTATTTCATCCCTAGTTTGACTCCCTCTTCTTTGTGGCAGCCCCTGAGATATTGGAACACTGCTATCATGTCGCCCCTGGTCCTTCTTTTCATTAAACCAGACATACTCAATTCCAGCAACCGTTCTTGATATGTTTTAGCCTCTAGGCCCCTAATCGTCTTTGTTGCTCTTCACTGCACTCTTTCTAGAGTCTCAACATCTTTTTTTACATCGTGGCGACCAAAACTGGATGCAGTATTCCAAGTGTGGCCTTACCAAGGCATTATGAAGTGGTAGATAAAGGTATTATAAAGTGAAGTCCATACATCCTAAAATTGCCAAGGTAGAGAACAATGGTCTATTAAAGTTTGTTGCAAAATCAAAACCAGAAGCACACACAGATGACTGATTCAGCTGGATTCATTAACTTCCTTTATATACAAGAATATAGATGAATTAAATTTTACAATACCAATATAGATTCTTCTTCAAGTAGTTACAGGTAGCAGAGAACAGTTAGTTTCATTTCAGCAGAGTTCAGAGTCGAAGAGTACAGAGTGGAAACAAGAGAGCAGAGTGGGCCATGCCCAGCCTTAAGCTTAAGTTCCAGTTTTGATTCTCTGCACAGACTCAGAAGTGGTTAGCTCCCATTGGCTGACTTAGTTGCCATGCCTATTCATTGGCTGACCTTGTTACCACTGGCTCTCCCAGTTCATGAATATCTTAACATGGTCTAAACCAGGGGTCTCCAAATTTGGCAACTTTAAGACTTGTGGACCAACTCCCAGAGTTCCTCAGCCAGCAAAGGAGTTGAAGTCCACAAATCTTAAAGTTGCCAAATTTGGAGACCCCTGGTCTAAACATCTGTGTCTATCACACAGCTAAGCTTCTAAGGTTGTCTACGTTTTCTGAATGCTTGGAAGACAGATTCTCATCCGCAGCAAGTAAAGAGGCTTTTAACCTTGAAATAATCATTCCCTTGTTATTTTGGGAAGAGGGAGAAGTGGAGAGAAAAAAAGGAGACTGCCCTGAATTCCTTAAAGAGGGATTAGATAAACATGTGTGATTAATTATTAACTTTTTCTTCAGTGGATTAACCTTCCCCAAGGAAAGCCACCAGCTTTCAACTTAAGGAAATCAATCCGGACTTTAATAGTTTTATTGCAACCATGTCATAATTAGTATGGGTGAAAGAAAGAGAGAGAGAGAGAGAGGGAGAGGGAGAGGGAGAGAGAGAGAGAGACAGACAGACAGACAGACAGACAGAAAGACAATGAAGAGTGGCCTTCACAGAACACATGTATTTAATTTTATTTACTAATAAGTAACACCTTTATCAAATGGATCAAGTCAAAATAAACAGATGCATTAGTTATTGTAATTAAGCAATTCGTTATTAATTAGCTGCATTAATGTATTCATGAATAACCCATTCAATAAATGGAACAAGTACAAATAAACAGACACATTGGCAAAACATGTGCCATTACTAGGAACATGGCTTGGTGTGTGGGGTTTAGTTTTAGCTTATTGTTTTCGCAGCTATGTTTTCGTAACACACATAAAACGGGTCAGTGGGTTCATTTGGATAACATGCTGAGTTTCCTTAGAATTCACTTTGGTCATTTTATTTTTTTTAAGGCTTAGCATGTTGCATGAACTCAGCCTGTCAGATTAGTTCAACTACTGTGCAAATCCAGAAAAATGCATTCTTTCCCTAATCGAGTTAATCCAATTTGGTTTAGTTTATTACAGGTAGGCCTCAATGTACCACCCCAAATGAGCCCAAAATTTATGTTGCTAAGTGAGACCCTTGCTAAGTGAGTTTTGCCCCATTTTACGACCTTTCTTGGCACAGTCGCTAAGTGAATCGTCGCACTTGTTAATTTAGGAACACGGTTGTTAAGCGAATCTGGCTTCGCCATTGGCTTTGGTTGCAAAAGGGGACCCTGTCATCCCGGGGACGTTGCAACCATCATAGTTATGAGTCAGTTGCCAAGCGTCCGGATTTTGATCACATCACCACAGGTTATGCTGCAATTGTCATACATGTGAAAAACGGTCATAAGTCACATTTTTCAGTGCTGATTTAACTTTGAACAGTCACTAAATACCAATAGCATTTAGACTTATATACCACTTCATAGTGTTTTACAGTCTTCTCTAAATGGTTTAGAGTTAGCTTATTGCTCCCCCCCCCCAGGCAATCTGGGTCCTCATTTTACCGACCTCAGAAGGACGGAAGGCTGAGTCAACCTTGAGCCGGTCAGGATCGAACTGCTGGCATTCAGCAGTCAGAAGAATTAGCCTGCAATACCGCATTCTAACCACTGCGCCCTTTTGTAACTCAAAGACTATCTGTATTGTCTGAATCCAGAATATTTTTTTAAAAAAAGTTTCTTTCCACCCAATGCATTGTGGCTTGTAAAGTCTGGCGTAACCTGGTTTATGGTTGAGCACAATCTGTCAATTAAGCCTGTGCTAAACCATTATCAAGTTTGTGTAATAAGTAAAAGGCAGAGCTGAACTTTGCTATCATCCAGGAAGGGGAAGGAGAGGCAGGATGAAACTCCAGTTTTCTGAAATGTTTCCAACTCAGGATTTAAATTTCTAAATGAGGAGCAATTCTGTTTTCTTCCTTTATATTGGGGAAACTGCCCCCCCTCCTCCTGCCCTCCATATGAAAGATGGTTCCCTGAGTTGAATTCACATAACATGCGAATCTAGCATAAAACAGAGCTGGGGAAGTTTGCAGTTCAGTGTTTTGTTCACGGTAAACTAAATTTATCAGGGCAGAGCCTATCAGCATGTTAGCTGCATTTATTAATCCTGTAGGTTTATTTATTTTTAATTTGTTTTTTGTCAAGTACATATTGGTGATATACATAGATATAACATTGTTTATATACATAAGATGGGTACTAATAAAAGGGAACATTAGGACAGGGACGGTAGGCACGCTGGTGCACTTATGCACGCCCCTTACTGACCTCTTAGGAATCGGGTGAGGTCAACAGTGGACAGTCTAAGGGTAAAGTTTTGGGGGTTTGGTGACGAAACCCCAGAGTCAGGTAGTGAGTTCCAGGCATTAACTGCTCTGTTGCTGAAGTCATATTTTCTAGTTTGGAGTCAAGTTTGGAGTGGTGTGAACCGAAGTTTGTATGTTTAGGTTCCTCGCTTCTACTGGGACACTAAATGCAAACAGGATCAGAAAGAAGATGGAGATTCTGACCGGAGATTCTTCCTACGCTGAGCCAAACCAAATTAACCATATGGTGGTTTAGTGCAACATGTGAACCCAGCCAAATGGTGTCACTACCATAAATCCTGCCTTAGTGCCTTGTTAGAACCAGCCTACAGGTACTCCTCGACTTACGACCGCAATTGAGCCCAAACTTTGTTGCTAAGTGAGACATTTGTTAAGTGAGCTTTGTCCCATTTTTACGACCTTCCTTGCCAGTTGTTAAGTGAACCACTGCAGTTGTTAAGTTAGTAACATGGTTGTTAAGAGAATCTGGCTTCCCCGTTGACTTTGCTTGTCAGAAGGTCGCAAAAGGAATCCTGGGACACTGCAACCGTCATAAATATGAGTCCATTGCCAAGCATCTGAATTTTGATTCCTGGGGAGGTTGCAGCGGTCGTAAGCATGAAAAACGGTCCCAAGTCACTTTTTTCAGTGCCGTTGTTAACTTTGAACAGTCACTAAATGAACTGTTGTAAATCAAGGATTACCTGTATTCTCCTGGATTCAATAAGCCACGATCAGGTAAAAAACGACGACAGGGTAACGCCCAAACTCAATTTCCCTCTCCACGGTTGAACCCCAGCAATGGGTGCAGGTAGTTCTCAACGTACGACCACGATTGAGCCCAAAATTTTTGTTGCTAAGCAAGACATGTTGTTAAATGAGTTTTGCCTTATTTTACGACCTTCCCCCCCCCCCGGTTGCTAAGTGAATCACTGCAGGCGATAAGTTGGCAACTGCAGTTGATAAGCTGGCCGTCACCGACTTTGCTTGTCAGAAGGTTGCAAAAGGGGATTGCGAGACCTTGGGACACAGCAACCGTCATAAATATGAACCCACCGGTTGCCAAGCATCTGAATTTTGATCCCATGATGCTGCCAAGGTCGTAAGTGTGAAAAATGGTCATGAGTCCCCCTTTTTTTAATGTTTATTTTGTTGTTAAGCCGCCCAGAGTCCTTTAGGAGTTGGGCGGCATATAAATTTCATAAATTAAATTAAATCTCAGTGCCGTTGCCACTTTGAGCGGTCACTAAATGAACTGCTGTTAAGTCGAGGACTCTGTGTGTGTGTGGGGGGGGGAATAAGGGGACTCAGCGTGTTGTGTGAACGAGACCTCTCCTGAACACGCTTGATGGAGGACGAGGCCTTGAGTCCAGCCAGGGCCGGTTCGGGGGAGGACGCGCGAGTGCGGTGGCCCGTCCGCGAAGCCTCCTCGGGCCCGTCCGGCCGCCGCTTCTCTCACCGCGGCAGAGCCCCCGGCCGGGTCCGGCGGGAGCAGCAGAGGCGGAGCTGCGGGGCTGCCGGGCCCTCCCTTCGGCCTGCTCCGGCCAGCCAGTCCCGTCCCGCCCCGTCCCGCCCCTCCCCGCCCGGGGGCGTGAGGCGGCTGAGGCAAGCGAGGAGCCCCGGCCCGAAGGGAGGGAAGCGCCGGTAGGGACCGCTTTGCCGCGAGCGGAGAAGCCGGAGCAAGCGGCCAGGATGGCGGCGGACGGCGGCCTGGAGCAGCGGGCGCTGCAGTACGAGCAGACTTTGGTGAGTGGCCTCCGCGCCTTCCCCTCCCGCGGGACGGGCTCCTCGGCAGCCTGCGTGGGAAGGAAAGAGGGTTTCTGATCATCTGCAGAGCGCCTGTCCTCAATTCCCTCGCTCTCCGTCTGGAGGAATCCTCGGACCCAGACGGATCCGTTTCGCGCTGGGGAGGTTTTTTTTCTTAAACCGGCGAGAGGGAGCCCGGAAGGGGAAAAGCAGGCGGCCTCTGAGCGTGTGAAGAGTGCTTGGGTTGCGCTGCGCTCTGTCGAGTTCGGTCCAGGAGTTCCGCCGCTTCTCAATACTTTTAAGCAAGAGTTGTTCCGGTCCCACCGGGCATGGGGTGTGTGTGTGTCTATCGCTTTTGGCAGTAAGAGGGGTGCCGGGACGTTTACCCTGTATTTCCCAGCCCTCTCGCATGGAGCCCGTTTTTCATCCATCTCAATCAATCAATCGGAATAGAGCTGGAAGGGGCCTTGGAGGTCTTCTAGTCCAACCCCCCTGCTCAAGCAGGAGAACCTATATCATTGCAGACAAGTGTCTGTCCAGTCTCTTCTTAAAAGCCTCCAGTGATGAAGCACCCACAACTTCTGAAGGCAACTTCTGTTCCACTGGTTAATTGTTCTCACTGTTAGGAAGTTTCTCCTTAATTCTAGGTTGCTTCTCTCCTTGATTAGTTTCCATCTATTGCTTCTTGTCTTGCCTTCTGGTGCTTTGGAAAATGGGTTTATTTATTTATTTATTTTATTTAAATATATTTGTATGCCGCCCAACTCCCGGGGGACTCTGGGCGGCAGAGTCCCCCAGGAGTTGACCCCCTCTTCTTTGGGACAGCCTCTCAAATACTGGAATACTGCTATCATGTCCCCCCTAGACCTTCTTTTCTCTAGACTTGTTGTTAGTTGCGAAGTCGTGTCCGACCCATCCCAACCCCATAGACAACTTTCCTCCAGGCCTTCCTGTCCTCTACCATCCCCCAGAGTCCATTTAAGCTCACGCCGACTGCTTCAGTGACTCCATCCAGCCACCTCGTTCTCTGCCGTCTCCTTCATCTTTTGCCCTCAATCGTTCCCAGCATTAGGCTCTTCTCCAGTGAGTCCTTCCTTCTCATTAGGTGGCCAAAGTATTTGAGTTTCATCTTCAGGATCTGGCCTTCTAAAGAGCAGTCAGGGTTGATCTCCTCTAGGACTGACCGGTTGGATCGCCTTGCAGTCCAAGGGACTCACAGGAGTCTTCTCCAGCACCGTAGTTCAAAGGTCTCAATTCTTTGGCGCTCAGCCTTCCTTATGGTCCAACTTTCACAGCCATACATTGCAACTGGGAAAACCATAGCCTTGACTATACACACTTTTGTTGGCAGGGTGATGTCTCTGCTTTTAGATTTGCCATAGCTTTCCTCCCCAGTGTCTTTTAATTTCTTGTCTGTAGTCCCCATCTGCAGTGATCTTGCAGCCTACGAAAATAAAATCTGTCACTGCCTCCATTTCTTCCCCATCTATTCTCTAGAGTAGCCAAACCCAAATATTGCAACCGTTCTGCATATGTTTTAGTCTCTGATTTTACTGATGCATCAGCCCAAGCCATCCCGGATAGAAATGGGTGCAAGAAAGAGAGAATTTGGACTTTTCTTCCTAAGAAGTTGCTTGTGAAAATTTTACAGAGCTAGCTGGCGGTGGATTGCTAGGGCAAATCTGGGTTCACCCCTGTCAGTTTTCATTGCCATCGCAGGCTGTCACCAGAGTGGTGGAAGACCCAACAGGTGCACAGAAGTCCTTGTAGCTTCACCTGTTGGACAAGCCAACTGTTTTGGTTAATTGAACGGTGGGAATCTGCACAGAGTTTTGGCTTTCCCAGATACCAAATGCAGCAGGCTAGGTTCTGCGGAGGTGCTGCTTGTAGCATTGGGACTCGACCAAGCAAAAGGAGAAGGGAAAATATTTTGGGGTGCAGCCCAAGTGGGGTTTCCTATTTTGAGTGAAAGTGTTGAACCAGCATCGGGGTGACCCTAGTTCGATCCATCTTTAACTACAGAAACACCTTGGGTGACCTTGGATCTGCCTCCGTGGCAGGGCTGTTATTTTGGGGGAAGATGGGGGAGGCAGTAGTCTGTTGCTTTGAGCTCTTGAACAAAATGGGGGGGGGGGATATAAACCTAATTCACAAAGAAACAAACTTTGTGGACTTCCAGGAGCATAGAATTCAACCTTCCAGAATTCCCAGCAATAACCATATGCATTAGGTAGATAGATAGGAAGGTTTTTTTAAAAAAGATTTTTAAAATCCTGCTTTTATTACCGTATTTTTCGGAGTATAAGACGCACCGGAGTATAAGAATCACCTTAATTTTGGGGGAGGAAAATAGGGGGGAAAATCTACCTACCAGATATTTATCTGGCTAGCGTCCATAGTCTGTTCAGCTTCAGCACATTATTTTATCCCCTGGTTAGGGCTGAAAAAAAAACCTTTTTCGGAGGCAGTAGCAATGAAAACAAGCCTGCAAAAACTTAGGGCTGGAAAAAACCTCCTTCGGAGGGAGTAGGAATGAAAAAATCCTGCAAGCTGGGAAGATCGTTAGCACCTCGTTAGGGCTGGAAAAGCAAGCTTCGAAAAAGCTACATTCGGAGTATAAGACGCACCCAAATTTTCAGCCTCTTTTAGGTGGGGGGAAAGGTGCGTCTTATACTCTGAAAAATACTGTATTTTTATAAATAACTCAAGGCGGCTAACATACCTAAATGCTCCTTTTTTCCTCCTATTTTATCCACAACAACAACCCTGTGAGGTGGGTTGGCCTGAGAGAGAGAGAGAGAGAGAGGGAGAGAGAGAGAGAGAGAGAGAGAGAGAGAGAGAGAGAGAGAGAGAGAGAGAGAGAGAGAGAGAGAGAGAGCGACTGGCTCAAAATCACCCAGCTGGCTTTCATGCCTAAAGTGGGACTAGAACTCTCACACTCCTAGTGATTGGCCCAAAGTCACCCAGGCAATTTTCGTGCCTAAGGCAAGACTAGAACTCAGGGCCTCCTGGTGATTGGCCCAAAGTCACCCAGTCGGCTTTCATGACTAAGGTGGGACTAGAAGTCACAGTCTCCTGGTTATCTATCTATCTATCTATCTATCTATCTATCTATCTATCTATCTATCTATCTATCTATCTATCTATCTATCTATCTATCTATCTATCTATCTATCTACCTACCTACCTACCTACCTACCTACCTACCTACCTACCTACCTACCTACCTACCTACCTATCATATCTCTCTCTCTCTCTCTCTGTCTCTCTGTCTCTGTCTCTGTCTCTGTCTCTGTCTCTGTCTCTGTCTCTCTCTCTCTCTCTCTCTCTCTCTCTCTCTCTCTCTCTATCTATCTATCTATCTATCTATTAGATTTATATACCGCCTCACAGTGCAAGCACTCTCTAAGCAGTTTACACCATTAAGCAATGTATATTTATATTGCCCCCAACAATCTGGCTCCTCATTTTGCCTACCTCGGAAGGATGGAAGGCTGAGCCAACCTTGAGCCGGTGAGATTTTTAGCCTGATGTTGAATTAGCACACTGTTTTTACGTTATAACCCAACATCAATCCACTTTGAAATAGTCCAGAAATAACCAACTCAAACATCGTTAAAAAGAGCACAAATATAACGGTCTGGCCAAGTTCACGTTAGATCTCTTGTTAAAATGACAAGTAAAGGGCCCAACTTCATTGGTGAGGTTGGTGTGTTCACAGAGCTCATGCAACGATGGAGAAAAACGTTTTTTTGCTCTTATCTGTCTCTCTTGGACTTGGCAGGGTCTTGAGCTATCCCTTTCTTATACGGTGGGCACACTCGGTTTGAATAAGGGGGTCCCTGATGTTGAATTTGATGCCAGCCTTGGCAAACCACGAGGGAAAGGACGGGTTGTGCAAAGGAATCCCAAAGAAAGGAATTTGCAGTAGGAAAAAGCTATGAAACAGTCACTCACTCACACTGATGATGTTATCTAGTTGGGTAATGAAAGGTCTACAGGCAAAAAAAAATCAAGCTTTGAGAACACCATGGACTCTTATAATTCGATGTGGGCTACAGATAACCTATTGGAACCAATGGAATAAATTATCTGTAGCTCACATCGAATGATGGAGTCCATGGGGGTCTCTGAAGTTGATTTTTTTTTTGCCTGTAGACCTTTCATTACCCAACTAGATAACATCATCAGTGTGATTGAGCGTGGGGTTTGCTCCCTGTTAAAAGACAGTAGCTTGCTCTGCCGGTGTTGGTGGAGGTGTGGTTTTCTTCCCCTTGTACTTCTCCAGCTGCCAACACCCAGATAAGCAGGGATTAATACTAGACAAACAATGAGGCAGAAAGCAATACCGTAATCAAGGAACTACCAAGGAGAATATCATATCGAGCCACGGTGGCGCAGTGGTTAGAGTGCAGTACTGCAGGCTACTTCTGCTGACTGCCGACTGACTGCAATTTGGCAGTTCAAATCTCACCAGGCTCAAGGTTGACTCAGCCTTCTATGGGTAAAATGAGGACCCAGATTGTTGGGGGGCAATATTCTGACTCTGTAAACCGCTTAGAGAGGGCTGTAAAGCACTGTGAAGCAGTATATAAGTCTAAGTGCTATTGCTATTGCTATCTCCGTCAACACCGGCAGGACAAGATACCGTATATAAACAGGGAGCAAGCCCCACACTCTGTAGCACTGATGGTGTTACCTAGTTGGGTAATGAAACGTCTGCAAGCAAACAACCAAGCTCAGAGAGCACCAAGGACTCCAGAGAGTTTGCGCTAAAAAATCCTGTTGCCAAGTCAGGAAATTTTGGATAACTGCAGCCAGAAAGATTGTAGCAGAAATAAAGGTGTTTGGGATATGGTGGTTTCGGGCTTCCTTCTGAGTGGTACCAAAATGAGCATCACCCCTGACTCATGTCCTCACCACATGCTTAAATCCACTCAGCTAAAACCCTAAGCAGATCAGTTCCCACATTACCCCATGTGTGGTTAGCGTTAATCTTAGTTTGTGCACCCCCGCGAGTGGCTTAGCATGTTGTGCGAACCCAGCCTCTTTACTAGATGATGCAGTGAATTCTATAAACCCCGAAAGCGGGTCAAGTGCATTGTGAGAACACCACTAACTCATGTCGTGGCATAATGAGGAAGGCGAGGCGAATCGAATTGGCCAGGGATGGTGCAGAGATGTAAGGCAGCAATCTTGTAGCCGAGAGATCCATATGGCATTTGGGCAAAAGCTTTTCAAGTAGCCTAAAGGAACCCTGTTAATTTACCTCAGAGAATGGTCGTTCCTTCTAATGTTATTTGAACGAGGCAGCTGCGCAGGGTCAGGCGTAGAGAGAAGGGCAAGGAGACCACCAAGAGATCCCAAGGCTGCAGACTAGATTGAGAAACCAGAAAAATTATCCTAGACAAGGAGTCTCCAAGCTCTATAACTTTAAGACCTGTGGACTTCAACTTCCAGAATTCCTCAGCCAGCTATGCTGGCTGAGGAATTCTGGGAGTTGAAGTCCACAGGTCTTAAAGTAGCTCAGTTTACAGACCCCTGCCCTAGAAGATGAGGATGCTAAACACTTCCATGCCATTGTTACAAGAAAACCCATGGTCCTCCCCTCCCCTACATTTGCACCTTTTACCTTTTACAATTGGGGCTGTCCCACCAGGTGGGCAGCAGCTGCGAGAGAGGCTATTTGAGGCAAGAGCTGCCTGACTGACTGGCCCCGTTCTCTTTAAATGCCCAACCTACTTTAAGGGTTGTTTTTCTGGGGGGAAAAAAAGGAGGAGGAGGTGGAGGCGGTGGCTACCTTGAATTCTTGAATGAAAAGCAGGTTATTAATCTACCACAACATAATCTCTCCAGGGAGGTTGGTCAGGTGCCCAAATGTGTCTTTTAGGCGCTATCCCTTTGTGGGAGGCAAGGAAGGGGACCTTGATGAGATAATGGAGGAAGCCTTGCCCGGATCAAAGAGGGCTGGTACATTTTTAAAGACTTGAGCGATGAGATAACATTTGGAAGAGTCTCAGGCAGACAGACACCTCCCTAACTCACCGAGATATAAAAAGGAAAAGCAGAGATTCAGCACAATCAGAACTGCCAGATTCTGTTACAGGTAGTCCTCGACATACGACCGCAGCTGAGCCCAAAACTTCCATCGCTAAGTGAGACATGTGTTAAGGACGTTTTGCCCCATTTACGACCTTGCTTGTCACCGTTGTGTCACGATGTGAATATTGTCAGTTGTGAGTCTATGCAGGGTGATGCACCCCTATTTTAAATATTATGGTACTTTCCAATACAAGCAGAACACGTGATATGATGTTCTGCGCATGTCTACATTCCTGTCCACCATTAATCACTTCTGTTATACCTTCGGACCTGGAAGGATGTGTTACGTAGCAAAGATGTAGTTTATTCAGGATTTATTGTTTTATATTGTTTTGTACTGAAATATTTTCTATTAGACATTTTAACCTCGGTTTTATTTCTAAGTATTTGAATTCCAAGCAAAAGATCCAATGTCGCCTCTACGGGGGAATGCTCCCCTTAACACGTTGTTCGGTGAATCTGCAGTTGTTGAGTTAGTAACACGGTTGTTAAGTGAATCTGGCTTCCCCCTTGCTGGTCAGAAGGTTCGCAAAAGGGGATCCACATGACTCCAGGGCGCTGCGACCGTCATAAATATGAGACAGTTGCCAAATGTCTGAATTTTGATCACACGACCGTGGGGTTTCTGCAACTGTCATAAATGTGGAAACTGGTCATAAGGCGCTTTTTCTAGTGCCATTTGCAACTTTGAACGGTCACTAAATGAATGGCTGTAAGTCAAGGACTACCTATACTTTGTTCAGGGTTGGACTTGCAGAGGCTCCCAGATTTAACTTGCTTTCTGAATGAACCCATTTTCCCAATTCACATGGAACTGCAGACGAATGAAAGGTTTGTGCAACATAGTCATAAGGCAGAAAAAAAATCCAGGTTAGAAGTGATCAAACCTAGCATGTTGCACTAATACATCTTCTAATTCTTCCTGATTTTTGTTTATGATACCTTGATTAAATGTCAACATCAAACATTAAAATACAAGCTAACATAAAAGAGAGAGGGACAAACGGAAAGTGCCAAAAATATACCACAAACCGATTTACAGCAATGCATAAATGCATCTGCTACAGTGGTGGGTTGCTGCTGGTTCGGACCGGTTCGCTAGACCCGGTGGTGGAAATTTTGCTCCCGCTCGCCGAACCGGCAGCGACGGCCGGCTGGGCACGCCCCCGAACCGGTTCTCCGTTCGCCGCTCCTCGAAAGCGGCTGGCAAAGAACCCTTTGTGCATGCGCAAAGGCTTCTGCGCATGCGCAGAGGGTCATTTCTCTGACGTGACGTAGGAGGAATGCGCAAAACGCGCACTTCCGACGCGATGCGAACCGGTGGGGAAGGTAAGTGGAACCCACCCCAGGGTTGGTTCTTTGGTTCTTTGAGGACCTGTGGACTTCAACTCCCAGAATTCCTGAGCCAGCCATGAGAGTTGAAGTCCACAGGTCCTCAAAGAACCATAGTTTGCCCACCCCTAGTCGTTTAACCTGGCCTGCTCAAAGTTGTTAAGTGAACCCAGGTGCCGGACCTGTCAGGAATAGCCAGTTTTGGACCTTTGGCTGACTCCAGGAAAACAGCAAAAGTATTCTCATTCTGGTTGGAACAGTCTTCGGAGACAGAAAAATCCCTGAGAATAAAAAAGGACGAGAAGAGATAAATAAACTAACCGCTTGCTTAACGATAGCGGCAGAGATGCCAGCCTCTCGCTGGGCAAAACGTCTCCCTGTTCGAAAGATCCCGCTAGAGGTTGAAGCTAGCAGACCCAAAATAAATAAATAAATAAATAAAACACGCTTTTGACTATTCAAAGGTTGGCGCTGGCAGGAGAGGAAAGTAGGCAGGGTTGAGGAGTGCCTGTCCAAGGCCGGGGAAAAGAAAAGAAAACGTATTGTTTCAGTTCTTGGACAGAAGGACAAGAGTATCCGTCATTGCTGTCATCCTCATAATTGGACTAACACCATTAAAGTTCCCTTACTTGCAGCCAGCTGGAACATTGCTCGTTGGGAGTAACAGAAGCTGGGTAGCAGGAAGGATTGCGGTGGAGCCCAAAATGGAAATCTCTTCCCCAGTTTTAAATCTGGAAAGCTTTTCAACAAGCAAACTCTTTTCTCCAACACGGTGCCCTCGGATGCAGGGGTTCCCAAACCTGTGGGCCACCGGGCCATAGTCTTTTGGGAACCAGGCCGCAACAGCAGCAGGCGAGGGTGAAAAACTCCATTTGCACATGTGCAGGATTACGTTGCACGCACGAAACCATCTCCCCCCCCACCTCCCCGTTGCTACTACCGCCACTGCCATTCTGCTGGATCTTGACTCCCATTATCCCCTGCTCTGGCATTCCAGGCCAACATCTCCAATGCTCCCGGTTCGCTTGTGCCTGTCGGTCGTCGGAGAGCCGATCGCGAAGGCAGCACGACGCTCCGCCCATCCGCCGGGACACCGCCATTTGAGTTCTTTTACCCTCTGCGCATGCGCAAAGCGTTCTGTGCATGCACAGAGGGTAAAAGAACTCAAATGGTGGTGTCCCGGTGGGTGAGCAGAGTGTCGCGCTGCCTTCGCGATCGGATCTCCGATGACTGACAGGCACGAGCGAACCGGGAGCATTTCACCCCTGGGTGAAATCCATTTTTTTTACTACCGGTTCTGTGGCTTGGTGGGCGTGGCGTGGCTTGGTGGGCATGGCAGGGGAAGGATATTGCAAAATCTCCATTCCCACCCCACTCTGGGGCCAGCCAGAGGTGGTATTTGCCGACTCTCCGAACTACTCAAAATTTCCGTTACTGGTTCTCCAGAACCTGTCAGAACCTGCTGGATTTCACCCCTGCTCCAAAGGCATCCAGTTAGGGAAGGGTTGATGTACAGGTAGTCCTTGACTTACGACCACAGTGGAGGCCAAAATCTGTGTTAGCTAAGTGAGACAGTTGTTAAGCGAGTTTTGTCCCGCTTTACAACCTTCCTTGCCGCAGCAAGGAATCCCTTGCAGTTGTCAGGTTAATAACATGGTTGTTGAGCGAATCCAGCTTCCCCATTGATTTTGCTTGTCTAAAAGTCGCCGAAGGAGATCACATGATCCCAGGTCACTGCAACCGTCATAAATATGAGTCAATTTGCCAGGCGTCTGAACTTTGATCGCGTGGGCACGGTCACTAAATGAGCTGTTGTAAATCGAGGACCACCCGTAGTACTTTTTGAAGAGAGCATCTGCTAATCTTCTTGTCCTATGGTCACCACCAGAGATATTTAAACCTGAGAGAGAAAATGCATATAAAAAAATAATGAGCCTGTTGCAAATGATCCTTGTTCCAGACGGTGCCAAGTAAACTTTAACTTAGCGGCTTCATTCACACAACCAAGCTCGGTTTATCTGATGTGAGGCCTACTTTGGAGGTTTGAGGCTTTGAGGATTGCGCCAACCCAACCTTTTTAGTCGGTTTCTGGTCCATCACAATGTTCCAGATCAGAAAATGGATTGCTTCAGTAATTAAACTTGTGGTTTTGAATTGTTCGGTTGATCTATGGCTCAGTCTAGCGGCCATCCAATTCCTTTCCGTCTACCATATTTTTCGGAGTATAAGATCCACTGGAGTATAAGGCGCACCTTAGTTTTTGGGGAGGAAAATAGGGGGGGAAAATCTGCCTACCAGGTATTCATCTGGCTAGCGTCCTTAGTCTGGTCAGCTTCAGCACATTGTTTTATCCCCTGGTTAGGGCTTAAAAAAACCTTATTCGGAGGGAATAGCAATGAAAACAAGCCTGCAAAGACTTAGGGCTTAAAAAACCTTATTCGGAGGGAATAGCAATGAAAACAAGCCTGCAAAGACTTAGGGCTTAAAAAAACCTTATTCGGAGCAAGTAGCAATGAAAACAAGCCTGCAAAGACTTAGGGCTGGAAAAAACCTCCTTCGGAGAGGGTAGCAATGAAAACAAGCGTGCAAGCCGGGAAGATCGTTAGCACCTCATTAGTGCTGGAAAAAAAGCTTCGAAAAAGCTACATTCAGAGTATAAGACGCACCCAAATTTTCAGCCTCTTTTAGGGGGGAAAAAGGTGCGTCTTATACTCCGAAAAATACGGTAGTTTGGTATTTCTCACCCCTTCCAACCCCCCCCCCCCCCGCCACAGACATTACTGTGTTTCCTGTCAATACAGGGGATTCTTGTTAGACAAACTTTAGCCCCTTTCATCTTATTTTGGTTTCGGTCTGTTCAGGCTCTCTAATTCTGTAGCCCCAGGCAAGTCTGATTTCCACTTTCATGCTCTGCTTTTCAACCTTTCTGTCATGCTCTTTCTCCCGGGCCTGTGACAATTCACCACGGCCAACTCAGCACGGCCAACTCGCCATGCGAGTGAGTTGGCTGTGGCAAGTTGTCCCACTCCACCTTTCCCTAACTCTGTGCTGCACCAGGATTGTCCCTAATAAATCTTAAGTCAGTGGTTTTTCAACCTCTGCATGTTTAAGATGGATGGACTTCAACTCCCAGTGTTCCCTAGCCAGCATGGAATTCTGGGAGTTGAATTCCACCTGTCTTAAAATGGCTGAAGTTGAGAAATTCTGTCTTAGAAGCTCACTTCTGCTGGGTTCTTCTTTCTGGTTGGTTCTCGTTCTCCATGACCAGTTTTCTAGGGCCCTTTAAGTTAAATGCTGAACGTTTCTTGGCTTGAATTACTCTAAGAGAAGATTAAGAGGTTAAGAATCCATGCCAAGTAATGATTATGGGGTTGGATTAGAAGTAGGGACTCCCAGACTCAAATCTGTACTTGCTCCAAATTGTAGGATAACAGTGTGTACCAGTCTCTCATTTTGATTGTGTTTGTACAAAACCAGGATTAGTTTGGACCGTAGTCGATTAGCTAAGCCAAAGTTGGTTGGATTTGCACAACACCCTAAGCCAGGAATCTCCAAACTTGGCAACTTTAAGACTTGTGGACTTCAGTTCCCAGAATTCCTCAGCCAGCCATACTGAGGAATTCTGGGAATTGAAGTCCACAAATCTTAAAATTGCCAATTTTGGAGACCTCAGTACTAAGCCATGAACTTTGATTTGTAAACTACATCCTGACTCAGCTCAGTGGGTGAATCTCATTTCACAGCCTCTTAAAAGTTCCTAGATGTGCATTGTTGCATGCTAGCCTTGAATGTTGGTTAAAGAGAAAGAAACTCCACATTCAGGAAAAACAGTATCTTGTTGGGTTTCATATTCTCAGCAAGTAAAGTTGGCTAGATTCACATTTCAGTCCGAACCCAATTAAAGGAACAAACTTAGCTGGGTTAAAATGTTACGCTTATATATAAACCATATTATGGCTTAGCAGGATCGCCGATTTCATCCAATGGATAAAACAAACATATTGCAGAACAAATAAACCTAGCAACTATATTTGCACAACGTGCTGAGTATGTGTAGTGTTAATATTAGTTAGGGGTTGTTGTTTTTTTTGTTCTTCAGACCGTTTGATTAATTTATTACTTTGTGCAAATCCAAAAAACTGGATCCGGGACCACACTTAAGTATATTGTGTGAATCCACTGGTACTTTGTGGGCTGTTATTGCACTGTGAGAACTTGGCCATTAGAAGCACTGAGGACTGATGAATCTTTGCTGTCAAAATATCATTGCTGTGTTGTGTGTCTTTTAAAACAAAGTTATCATTTTTTTGTAGGCTTTGTAAACATACTTAGAAGTGGATTGCCCTCTGGCTGTTTCATGCCAGTTTTGGAATGCTTATATAGGTTTTCTAAAAAGTTTGATTGTGCGTGCATGCGTTTGTATATGCACGGGGAGGGTGTGTGTGTGTGTTGTCAAGAGAAAGCAAACATAAATGAAGCTGTTGTTTCTCTGTCCCAGAAAGTCTAAATTCCAACGTTGTCAAAATAAGAGGAAATAATATACCTCTTCACAAACGTTCTCGTATTTTAAACCGCTTGTAGAATTTCGAGCAATCAAATGGAAAGAATGTTTTATGCTCGCAAATTAAAACATGCCTGTCTAATTCAATTTCCCCTCAATTAGCTTTCACCAGCCAATCTGGCTCTTATCAAATGTGTGCAATCACAACACAACTCCTGTTATTTCCCCAGAGAGGCCCAGAAGTTGGTGCTTCCTGTTCTAAGGGTACTTAGTTGAATGGGGTCATTTGCCCTGTGTGATGTGAGGCTGCCAAAGAGATGATTAAGTTCATAAACCATAATTCATGCTAACTAGGTTTAGCAGACTGGATGAATGCATTTGCAGGTTTCTTTCTGATTTGGGTAAAAGTGTGGAGCGAAAGCAGCTGCAGCTCACGAAAGCTCATAAATTGAATAAAATTTTTCTATGGAGATTCTGTGACCTCCTAAAATTGGTTAGCTGGTCCTGATTGTCTGCAAAGTTCATCTCATAAGTATCCAAGCTGTGAGCGCAAAAATGAAAACTCCCAATTTAGATTTTGAGCATGGTCTATAGACCCTAAGACAGTGATGGCGAACCTTTTTTGGTTCGCGTGCCAAAAAGGGGGGGGGGATGTGTGGGATCACGTGTGTGCGTGCCCACACCCATAATTCCATGCACCCCTGCGCATGCGCGTATGACCCCCCCCCACTCCCAGCATGCAATGGCACGCCCATTTTTTGCTCTCTCCAGGCTTCTAGGAGCCTGGGGAGGGCAAAAACGGCCTTCCCCACCCCCTCTGGAGGCTGGAAACAGCCTGTTTCCTGACTCCCAGTGGGCCCAGAAGGCCCGAAAATCAGCCGGCCGGTGCGCACATGCACGCCGGACCTGAGCTCGCGTGCCCACTGATATGGCTCCGCGTGCCACTTGTGGCACCCGTGCCATAGGTTCGCCATCACGGCCCTAAGAGATATATACTCTGCTGGTATGCAGCAACCCTTGTGAATTTTTTTTTAAATTTTTATTTTTCTTATAGATTGTTTTCCCTTTCCTTTTCACAATTTTCCTTTTTCCCATGTTGGCAGCTTTCTTTTTCTTTTCTTTTTTTTAAATAGTCTTTATTAATTTTCCAACGTTAAAAAACACAAATACAAAATACAAATACAAAAAAAACCCCAAAGAAAGATAAATAAAAGTAAAAAATAATAAGACAAAAATAAAATTGAACAAATACAGAATACGTACAAATATAAACGTTAAGAACACTATACAATATATTTTACAGTATTTCGTGTCAAAATATATATACTATTTTCCTACTTCACCATTTAAGTTGGTACATGTTTTTTGCCATTAGTAATTTAACCTATAGTTTCATATATACATGAATATTTTATCATTCAGGTTTTAGTTTTTTCTGTTTCTTACTTTGATTCCTAATTTCTAGCCTGCTTTCTTGTTCCACCTTATCTGCAATACTTCCTGGAAGATCCAGAAACTTTGTGACCTCTTAGTTGTTCTTTACATGAAGGTGTTGGCTAATGTTGGATTTTGATTGCTTTATGGACTGACTTTCCTTTTTTATGGTCTTTTGTCTAATCAGAATTAAATGAGTAGATTAAAGCCATTTGATTCTCTCTCTCTCCCTTCCTCCCTATTCCTCCCTCCCGCCACCTCCCTCTTTCTCTCCCTCCCCCCCTCTTATTTCTGGGTCATTTTGATTACATTGGCTTCTGCGAGATATCACATATATCAAAACGCTACAGTTTCCCCAAAATAAGACTTCCCAAGATAATAAGTCCAATCAGTCTTTTGAGCGCATGCGCTAAAATAAGCCTCCCTGAAAATAAGCCCTCCCCAAAAATAAGCCCTCCCCAAAAATAAGCTCTCCCCGAAAATAAGGCCAAGCGCTTATTTCGGGGTTCAGAAAAATATAAGACAGGGTCTTATTTTGGGGGAAACACGATATGTGGGTGACAGTTGTACAAGTAGTCCTCGACTTAACAACAGTTCATTTAGTGACGATTTGAAATTACAACGGCAGTGAAAAAAGTAATTGACGGTTGCAAGGTTTTGAGGGTCACGCGATCCTCTTTTGCGACCTTCTGACAAGCAAAGTCAACGGGGAAGCCAGATTCACTTAACAACCGGGTTAATGACTTAACAACTGCAGCCACTGTGGCAAGAAAGGTCGTAAAATGTGGGGGGAACTCACTTAACAACTGTCTCGCTCAGCAACAGAAATGTTCAGCTCAATTGTGGTCATACATCAAGGACTATCTGTAATTGTGTAGAGTTTTTCCATGTTATGCGATAACTAAGATGGAACGCTGAATACTTTCTACAATAAGAAATTCAGAGCAGGGGCGGGTTCCACTTACCTTTCGCTACTGGTGCGCATCGCGATGTTTTGCGCGTGCGCACTTGGTACACTTGCACGCGTGTGCGTCCCGTCGCATGATGCTACTTTTGCACATGCTCAGAAGGACATTTCAAGCCGTCCCGTCGCGTGATTCTACTTTTGCGCATGCTCAGAAGGACATTTCAAGCCGTCCCGTCGTGTGATTCTACTTTTGCGCATGCTCAGAAGGACATTTCAAGCCATCCCATTGCGCGATTCTACTTCCGCGCATGCTCAGAAGGACATTTCAAGCCGAAACTTACAAAAAAGAGATGGCGGCGCGCCTAAATTACGTCACCAGTGGGCTGCTACCGGAACGCCAGCACTGGACTGCACCGGTAGGAGCCCACCCCTGATTCAGAGTGGTATAGTAGTTAAGGAGTTGGATTAGGACAGAGGTCTTCAAACTTGGCGACTTTAAGACTTGTGGACTTCAACTCTAAGGAATTCTGAGAGTTGAAGCCCACCAGTCTTAAAGTTGCCAAGTTTGGGGACCCCTGGATTAGGAACAGGGGGATCTCGTTCTAGTCCCACCTCTGAACGAAACTGTCTATGCTACCTTGCGTTCTTGAAGGAAAGCTCGGCTAAATAAATAAGCTTTAAGCCCATGTTTTTCAAGCTTGGCAACATTAAGGCATCTGGACTTCAACTCCCAGAATTCCCCAGCCACTATGCTAAGTCTCATTAACAGGAGCTCATTCTTGGCTGGAAAAGCAAATATTGGTTTCAGCCCCTGAAGCATGCTTTCCGTAATCCTGACCACCTTTCCGAATGTGTCAAACTTTCCGAAAAGATCTCAGATCGACCCTTTTTACGATTGGAAGATTCCGTAATGGAAACTTCGGCACCTTTGTGGAAAACTCACAACACTGGGCCAGTATCCATAAGGCCATTTTAAAAGTTGGGGATAGAACGGAGTCGGCGTTGGGAAAGTCACAGATGGTGAACCCATAAACCGTGGGACACTGCAACCATTGTAAATACATGCAAATTAATTTTGATCATGTGACCGTGGGGATGCTGCAACGGTCATAAGTGTGAGGACCAGTTCTAAGTCATTTTTGGGCTGTCATAACTTCAAACGGTTGGTAAATGAATGGTTGTAAGTCCAGAGGCAGTAAGTCAAGGATTGTAATTTTCATAAATCTGGATTCTGCTTTCTGCAATCAAGAGAACCTGGTGCAAAGCTCAAGAAAAGGGCTGTGAGCTGATAACACTGTTTGGGTCCATCTATGGCAGGGTGTCTCCAAACTTGGCAACTTTAAAATTGGTGGACTTCAACTCCCAGAATTCCCCATCCAGCCATGCTGGCTGGGAATTCTGGGAGTTGAAGTCCACAAGTCTTAAAGTTGCCATGTTTGGCCACTCCTGATTTAGGCCATAGTAAAGACTGGAGGTTTTTGTTTTGGGATTAATGGACAAACAGTTGGGGGTGGGGGGAAAGTCATAGAACTTTGTTTTTCTACATGATAAACTGCAGCGAGATTATCTCTGATCAGCCCAAATTTGCTGCCTGGACCCAGTATGGCAGTTTATAAATAGCTTAATGTGTGGTGCAGCCCAGCTCATCCCGTCTTCCCAATTCAGTTTACAAGCCAAACTACATCATGGTTAGACCTCTGAACCTGGGATCCAGTTTCCCACCTTCCTTGGAAGATGGTGGGCAACCTTCAGCCATTGGCTTTCACTTTCATCTACCCTTTACAAAGTGGTTGTGAAGTTAATAGCATTCTGGCCCAAAGTTTGTCTCAACTAAGAAAGTCAGAAACAGGATTCTGTTTAACAGGGCCCTTTCGACACAAGTTTAAAGTACAGGTAGTTCTTGACTTCCAGCAATTCATTTAGTGACCGTTCGAAGTTACAACGGCACTGAAAAAAGTGACTTATGACTGTTTTTCACACGACCGTTGCAGCATCTCCATGGTCATGTGATCAACATTCAGATGCTTGGCAACCAACTCGTATTTATGACGGTTGCAGTGTCAAGTGATCCCTTCTTGCGACCTTCTGACAAGTAAAGTCAGTGGGGAAGCCAGATTCACTTAAAAACCGGGTTACTAACTTAACAATTGCAGTGGTTCCACTTAACGATGGTGGCAAGGAAGGTCATCAAATGAGGCAAAATTCACTGAACACCTATCTCACTTAGCAACCAAGCTTTGGTCGTAAGTTGAGGACTACCTGTATTAGGAAAGGAGGTCTAAAATAGTGACGCTTTATTAGCCGAGGTAGCCCAGCGGTTAGAGGCAGTACTGCAGGTCACTTTAGCTGACTGTGATCCGCAGGTCAGCGGTTCAAATCTCACCGGCTCAAGGTTGACTCAGCCTTCCATCCTTCCGAGGTAGGTAAAATGAGGACCCAGATTGTTGGGAGCAATATAAATATACATTGCTTACTGGTGTAAACCGCTTAGAGAGTGCTTGCACTGTGAGGCGGTATATAAATCTCACAAAATAAATAAATAAAATAAATTTAAAGGATTTCTTAAAAGACAGAATTCTTAAGGAAGAACTTTGATTCCCGGGGCCCTTTTGCAAGATTGACTTTACCCTGGGAAGGTGACTGTAACTGAGCCCTTCGTGGGTGTGCTGGACCTCGGGTCATTGTCTGCCCGAGCCACAGATTCTGCTGGTTGTTGGGAAATTTATCTGGGTTTCCTGGCCAGAACTAAAACTTTAATTGGCAATTGAAATGTGAAACTTCAGTTAGCAACTGAAGCTTGAAACTTACAATTAACAGGTTTCTCTCTCTGGGTTCCAGCCTTTGAGAATGATTTTAGCAAATTTATGTGATCCTTATTTAACCCTGAGCTCTGGAGACCAGGATGTCCGTGTTCCTCTGCCAAGATCTTTTTGTTAGTTTTTTCTTGTGGAGATGACCAAACCTAACTTAGGTGGTTAGAGAAGGGGGGGGGGGTCATGGGAACTTAGCTGCCTCCCCATCCTTCAGCTGTAGTAGTCCCTCTGGAGATACTTGAAGGACCTGACAACCTACTGATTATCTTCAATTCCCAATGGAGAGAACTGTGAATCATTGGAGGAACACGTCTTCCATCTGAAGTTCTGTTCATGATATCTTCATTTGTATGCCAAGATATGATCCACTGGGTGAGAACCAGCTTAGTCTAGCTAAGGCACCAGGTGAGAAACCGGGAGACTGAGTTCTAGTCCCAACTTAAGCATGAAAGCTGGCTGGTTGATTTTGGACCTGTCACCAGGTGTCTGTGAGTTCTAGTCCCACTTTAGGCATGAAACCTTGCTGGGTGATTTTGGGCCAATCACCAGGAGACTGTGAGTTCTAGTCCTACCTTAAGCATGAAAGCTGGCTGGGTGATTTTGGACCTGCCACCAGGTGTCTGTGAGTTCTAGTCCCACCTTAATTATGAAACCTTGCTGGGTGATTTTGGGCCAGTCACCAGGAGACTGTGAGTTCTAGTCCCACCTTAAGCATAAAAGCTGGCTGGGTGATTTTGGACCTGCCACCAGGAGACTGTGAGTTCTAGTCCCACCTTAATTATGAAAGCTGGCTGGTTGATTTTGGACCTGTCACCAGGTGTCTGTGAGTTCTAGTCCCACCTTAAGCATGAAAGCTGGCTGGTTGACTTTGTCCAATCACCAGGCGCTTGTGAATTCTAATCCTGCCTTAGGCATGAAAGCCGACTGGGTGACTTTGGGCCAATCATTCTCTCTTAGCCCATGACATCAGATTTGGTTGACAAGCCGGTCTATCAATTCCTGTCGCAACCAATGGATCAACACTCAGTTGGTCTGAAAAAAAGCAGACCCTGCATTTTTGGGGAAATTGCTAGAGAATTCCTAGAATCGCTAGAAGAAGAAGAAAAAAACCAGCTTAACTAGGTCCAGCAGAAGACAAGTGGTTGCATTCTCACAACATACCGAAGTTGGTGAACGTTCACTTCGATTAGAAGTGACTCTAAAGCAGAGGTCTTCAAACTTGGCAACTTTAAGACTTGTGGACTTCAACTCCCAGAATTCTCCAGCCAGCTATGCTGGCTGGAGAATTCTGGAAGTTGAAGTCCACAAGTCTTAAAGTTGCCAAGTTTGGGGACCCCTGCTCTAAAGAATTAGATTAGAATCCTGGGAGTTGAAGTCCACATGTTTTAAAATGCCCAAGCTTCACCAACTCTGTCTTAAACATTGCCTGATCTCTGCTTTGAGATTATTATTCCTTGCCCCCCCTGTTGAAAAAACCTCTATGAAAATCCAGTTGCTGCTTAAATAGGAGAACGCCAGAAAAATGTAGGACTGCATGCTGGAGATCTAGAATCTGCTAAGAAATCACCCATAAAGAGGGACAGCAAACGATTGCTGTGTTGTCACTAAGAAAGCTACACAGCCACGTCTCAAGAATCATATTTAATCGAGACTGTCTCAGTTTGCGGTAGCGGTAAACCGTATTAAACCTGGTTTTCGTTAAGTCAGGCTGCAAATATGAAAACAGATGGATGTTTGTTTTAAAGAACATCGCCCTGCAATTGCGCTGCTCTTCTTTTAATCCTGCCCTTTGGTTCCCTTGTGTATTTTTCCAAGAAAACTACTTTTGTCTGGGTGGTTCACCTTCAAGGTTGGTGCACACTCTGTTCTTCCTTCTTCCACCCAACCCCTTCTCGGTGCAAGATCCTTTCCTAGCCATTCAAGTTTCAGCCACTCGATAGATAACCTTGATCTTTTCTCTGGATCTTTCTTATCACCAAAAAGCAATCTGCGGGTTAATCTCTTTTTATGACTCTGGGATTTTATGCTCTCTCTCTCTCTGCTCAGTGGTTTCTCCCCCCCCCCCCCATTTTGCAGTCTTGCACAACATATTTATTGAGGGTTCCTTCCTCATCAGCAAAAGCACCTCCATCTTTGACAAGATGAGAATAACTCTCATTAGAGGCGAAAATAGATCTTTTCCTGGAACTCTGACATTAGAAATGAAACCGCAGTTTAAAGTCCTAAGTAAAAATATATATATTTCGGTACAAAAACAATAAATTCTCATTAATTACATTTCTGCTATAAAAAACACGTCTTGCTTCCACAGAAGCTAGGAACAAAAGGACTGAACGGAGAAAGGAATGTACACATGTGTACTAGGAACATATCAATCACGTGCTCAGGAATAAACCATTATATTAGATAGGGATGCTTCTCCCTGCATATACATATAACAGGCAATAATCACTGCGTGACAATCTTAGACCCAAGATGGAGTCAAGACAGAGAAGAACAAGGCGAGGTCTTCGAAGGACGGCCAGTTTAGCAGCTGAACTAGTGACAGCTGACCAGCAGAACACCCTGAATTATAAAGGCTAAAACATAAGATGAACGGTTACAGGAACTGGGCATAGTGAAGAGAAGGACCAGGGGAGACATGATAGCAGTCTTCCAATATTTGAGGGGTTGCCACAGAGAGGAGGGGGTCAAGCTATTTTCCAAAGCACCAGAAGGCCAGACAAGGAATAATGGATGGAAACTGAACAAGGAGAGATTCGACCTGGAAATAGCAATCAACCAATGGAACAGAAGTTGCCTTTGGAAGTTGTGGGAGCTTCATCACTGGAAGCTTTCAAGAAGAGACTGGACTGCTATCTGTCAGAAATGGTGTAGGGCAGTGATGGGGAACCTTTTTTTGCTCGGGTGCCAAAAGGGCACGTGTGCACATGCCCACACCCATAATGCAATACCGTCCCCCCGCACATGCGCGCACAACCCCCCTGCGCTGCCCCCCCTGGCGCATGCGCACAGGCCTCACTGAAGCCTCCAGACTTCCGGTAGGCCTGTTGGGCCATTTTCGCCCTCCACAGGCTTCAGGAAAGCCTCTGGAGCTTGTGGATGGCAAAAAACGGGCCCAACGGGCCTACCGGAAGTTTGGACACGAACTTGAGCTGTTTTTCGCCCTCCCCAAGCTTCAGGAAAGCCTCCTGAATCGTGGGGAAGGCGAAAAACAGCGCAACAGGCCTACCGGAAGTTCGGAAACAAACTTCCGGTAAGCCTGTTGCGCTGTTTTTCGCCATCCACAGGCTCTGGAGGCTTTCCTGAAGTCTGGGAAGGGCGAAAACGGCCTCCCCCGCCCTCTAGAAGGCTGAAAATCTGTTGGCCAGCTGACATAGGGCAACGCCTCGCGTGTCCTCAGATATGGCTCCGCGTGCCACCTGTGGTATGCGTGTCATAGGTTCGCCTTCACAGGGATAAAGTGTAACGGGAGAAAAAAAAAGAAAGAAATAAAGGCACTGACTTCTGATTCTTGTGCACATTTTGAGTGCACACAAATAGGGTTAGGCCCTTTTGTGCTTGTGGAAATCCTTCTGGTCACATCTGTTACTCTGCAGGGATGCCAGGAAGGGTGGATTCACCCATAGCTGGCATTCACACAGCTTGTATAGTTTGGCCACTGAATAAAGCTATGGTCAGTTGGATCTGAACCACAGACTAAGCCAATGTGTCTGAATTTTAGCAAGTTGAAGATGGGCGGACTTCAACTCCCAAAATTCCCTAGCCAGCCATGCTGCCTGGGGCATTCTGGGAGTTGAAGTCCACTCATCTTAAAATTCCTGGGGTTGAGAATCATCACTAGACTATAGGTAGTCCTCGAATTAGGACCACAATTGAGCCGAGGTTTCTGCTGCTAAGTGAGTCATTTGTTAAGTGAGCTTTGCCCCATCTTACAACCTTTCTTGGCACAGTTGTTAAGTGAATCCCTGCAGTTGTTAAATTAGTGACACAGTTGTTAAGTGAATCTGGCGTCCCCATTGAGTTTGCTGGTCAAAGCGGTCATAAAAGGGGATTGCATGACCCCGGGACACTGCAATCGTCATAAATATGAAGTTGCCAAGTGTCTGAATTTTGATCACATGACTTTTGGGATGCCGCAACAGTTGTAAGTGTGAAAAACGATCATAAGTCACTTTTTTGTAACTTCAAACGGTCTCTAAATTGTAAACGGTTGTAAGTCAAGGATTACCTGTATTAAAGACTGTCAACACTTTGAAGTAACCTAACTCAGGAAATAAACATCACAAATATCCCAGGAATGCTATTTTATTGTTATAGGGGATAATAACCAAGTCTTGAAACCTAACCAAGCAACGTCAAAGTGGAGCTATTGAGAGCTTTACTCTTAAACTTTCCAGTTTTCCAAAACTGAGTTTATCCCCTTAATGGTTCCTATCTTCTCCACATTCCTTTACAGTTCCACACTCCCCTCCTTAAAAATTGTAAAAAAAATAGAATAGAATAGAAGAAATAGAAATAGAAATGGAAATAATAGAAATAGAAATGGAAATAATAGAAATAGAAATGGAAATTATAGAAATAGAAATGGAAATAATAGAAATAGAAATGGAAATAATAGAAATAGAAATGGAAATAATAGAAATAGAAATAGAAATAATAGAAATAGAAATAGAAATAATAGAAATAGGAATAGAAATAGAAATAATAGAAATAGGAATAGAAATAATAGAAATAGAAATAATAGAAATAGAAATAATAGAAATAGGACTAGGAATAGAATAGAACAAGGGTCTCCAATCTTGGCAACTTTAAGCCTGGCAAACTTCAACTCCCAGAAAATAGAATAGAATAGAATAGAATAGAATAGAATAGAATAGAATAGAATAGAATAGAATAGAATAGAATAGAATAGAACAGAACAGAACAGAACAGAACAGAACAGAACAGAACAGAACAGAACAGTTGGAAAGGACCTTGGAGGTCTGCCACTCTTTGACTTACCTGGTTAAGCATTTTAGGTTGTTAAGCCATAACAGGGTTGATTAGGTTTTCCCTTAATTTCTGCAAAGTCACCCACTGAATTCCACAAATCTCGGTTTAGGGCTTAGGAGAAAAGCTGAGGCCAAGCATGGTTTGATGGTGGTGAGTGAATTAAGGAATTAACATCTCCACCCTCCCAGTGGTCATTTCTGGTACAGGTACTCTTCGACTTACAACAGTTCATTTAGTGACTGTTGGAAGTAACAACGGCACGGGAAAAAAGTGACTTAGGACCGTTTCTCACCCTTGCGACCGTTTGCGGCCTCCCCACGGTCACATGATCAGAATTCAGAACGCTCGGCAACTGCTTCATATTTGTGACGGTCGCAGTGTCCCGGGGTCACGTGATCACTTTTTGCAACCTTCTGACAAGCCAAGAGCCGAGGTGGCGCAGCAGTTAGAGTGGGGTAGTGCAGGCCACTTTAGCTGACTGTGATCCGCAGGTCAGCGGTTCAAATCTCACCGGCTCAGGGTTGACTCAGCGTTCCATCCTTCCGAGGTAGGTAAAATGAGGACCCAGATTGTTGGGGGCAATATATAAATATACATTGCTTACTGGTGTAAACCGTTTAGAGAGTGCTTGCACTGTGAGGCGGTATATAAATGTCACTAATAAATAAATAAATAAATAAATAAATAAATAAATAAATAAATAAATAAATAAATAAGTCAATGGGCAAGCCAGATTCACTTAACAACCGTGTGACTCACTTAACAACTGCAGTGATTCCGTGGCAGGAAAGGTTGCAAAATTCACTTAACAACTGTCTCGCTTAGCAGCAGAGTCTTTGGGCTCAATTGTGGCCCAAAAGTCGAGGACCACCTGTACCCCAGCTTCTTTCGCAGCTGGAAGTTTTGTGTCCGTGTGTATGAGAAGTTGATTAACTCTTAATGGAAGCAACACTCTTGGGTTTGGATCTGCAGAACTGCATTCTCAACCTTGGCAGCTATAAGATGCAGGTAGTCCTTTAGTTCTGACCCCAATTGGGGCCAGAATGTCTGTCGCTAAGTGATGCGGTCATTAAGTGAGTCATCATGTGACCACGCTCAATTTTCCAAGCTTTTTTTGCCATGGTCATTGAGTGAATCGCTGGGGTTGGGAAGTAAGTTCGACTTCTCCCATTTGCTGGTTAAAAGCTTGGGAAGGTTGTAAATCGTCATTTATATGAACCTGGGATTCTACAACCGTGGTAAGTACATGCCAGTTGCCAAGCAACCAAATTGTGACCACGGAGACCCTGCGACGGCTGTACGTGCAAAGACCAGTCTAAGTCACGTTTTCCTACCACTTTTATTACTACAAATAGTCTGTAGAGATTCTCAGCCATCCAGGTCACGGTTGTCCCAAAGTTGCTTTTTCAGGAGGCAACTGGACTTTCTTGTTTTTTCTTTGAAGACGTTTCGCTTCTCATCCAAGAAGCAAGGAGTATAAATCCTTCCATTCCCCACCATCCAGTCAGAGCTGAAGAAGCTTCTTGGATGAGAAGCGAAACGTCTTCAAAAGAAAAAAAAAACAAGAAAGTCCAGTCGCCTCCTGAAAAAGCACCTTTGGGACAGTACAAATAGTTGTTAAACAAATGATTGTAAGTAGACTTCAGCTCCAGAATTCTGGGAATTGAAGTCCAGGTATCTTAAAGTTGCCAAGGTTGGTGAACATTGCATTTTAATTTGCCCCCGAACGCATGACTTAGAACAGGGGGCCTCAAACTCGGCAACTTTAAGACTTGTGGACTTCAACTCCCAGAATTCCCCAGCCCATGTGGCTGGCTGGGGAATTCTGGGAGTTAAAATCCACAAGTCTTAAAGTTTAGAGACTCCTCATTTATTGCATGGAGCCAATATGTGATTGGCCCATATTGATTGGCCTATGTGGCTGGCTGGAGAATTCTGGGAATTGAAGTCCACAAGTCTTAAAGTTGCCAAGTTTGAAGACCTCTGATTTAGACGTTCTGCACACAGCAACTGGATGGAGGCAAGACAGAATTTGTGCCCTACCCATCCTTTTCTATAGGGCAGTGGTGGCAAACCTTTTTAAGCTCGCGTGCCAAAAAGAGGGGGGGCGCGCTCGCGCGCGCTCGCATGCCCACACCCATTCCCTCCCCCCACGCATCCGCACAACACCCCCCCATGCTGCCCCCTGCACATGCGCACACACCCCCACCCCGCGCAAAGGCTTACCGGAGCCTGGGACGACGAAACCGGCAAACCGGAAGTGCGAAAAAACGCACTTCCGGTTTGCCGGTATGCTGTTTTTTGCACTCCGGAGGGTTCAGGGAAGCTCCCTGAAGCTCCGGAATGCAAAAAAACTACAAAACGGACAAACCGGAAGTGCGGAAAAATGCACTTCCGGTTTGTCCGTTTTGTAGTTTTTTGCATTCCGGAGCTTCAGGGAGCTTCCCTGAACCCTCAGGAGTGCAAAAAACAGCACACCGGCAAACCGGAAGTGTGTTTTTTCGCACTTCCGGTTTGCCGGTGGGCAACCCTCGTGTGCCGGCTTCTATGGCTCCGCGTGCCACCTCTGGCACGCGTGCCATAGGTTCGCCACCACAGCTATAGGGAGTACTTGGCAAGGCTCTTTCTGTCTTCTATGTCGGGAAGGGGTCTCCAACCTCGGCAACTAAGACTTGTGGACTTCTTCAACTCCCAGAATTCCTCAGCCAGCTGGGGAATTCTAGGAGTTGTAGTTCACAAGTCTTACTGAAGTTGCCAAGTTTGGAGACTCCTGTTCTACATAAGGATTGGAGGCACAGCTCGGCCTCGTCTCATTTTCTCCATCCTCCTGGTTGGGGACATTATTGTTTCCCTCCCATCTGCGTAGTATTTTTATGGGAAATCTGCCTGGAAAATGGAACGTTTGAAAGCCACTGAGTCTGCAAATGAAGGATCCGGGTGGGGGGGTGGGGTGGGGTAGGGGAGATCAAGTATTTCTAACCAGCAGGAGTCTGGTCTGCTGGGATTAAACCTGACAAGCTGCTGTTGTTTCCAGGCAGTGATTGGGACTGTTTAAAGACGCCCAAGAGAGAGATTTATTGGGTCAATCCAGCGTGACTCAGATTTCTGGATTCGTTTGTATCCGGTGGCCTTGGACACACAGCCAAGTGGGCCAGGGAGCTGAGAGACCTGAGAGAGGCCGTTCACCTCTTTCCCCAACCATGGGTTTGTTTACAGGTAGTCCTCAATTTACAACCATTCATTTAGTGACCAACGTTACAATGGCACTGGAAAAAAAGTGACTTATGATCGTTTTTCACACTTACCACCATTACAGCATTCTCATGGTTACATGATCAAAATTTGGATGCTTGGCAGCTGATCCATATTTATGACGGTTGCTGTGTCCCGGGGTCATGGGATAACTTTTTGCGACCTCCTAACAAGCCAAGTCAACAGGGGAAGCCGGCTTCACTTAACAACCGCGTTACTAAGTTATCAACTGCAGGGATGGCATGCATAGGTAGTCCTCGGCTTATGTTTACGACCACCATTTAGCCCAAATTTCCTGTTGCTAAGCGAGACCTTTGTTAAGGGAGCTTTGCCCCGTTTTACGACCTTTTTTGCAACAGTCGTTGTTAAGCGAATCACTGCAGTTGTTAAATTAGTAACAAGGTTGTTAAGTGAACCTGGCTCCCCCCACCCTTGACTTGGCTTGTCAGAAGGTCGCAAAAGGGGATCACGTGACCCCGGGACACTGCAATCGTCATAAATATGAGTCAGTTGCCAAGCATGTGAATTTTGATCACGTGACCGCGTGGATGCTGCAAGTCATAAGCGTGAAAAATGATCATAAGTCACTGTTTTCAGCACCGTTGTAACTTTGAACGGTCACTAAACGAACAGTTGTAAGTCAAGGACTACCTGTATTTATGACAGGCTAGAAAGTGGGAGACTGAGAGTTCTAGTCTTGCCTTAGCCATGAAAGCCAGCTGGGTGATCTCTGGCCAGTCCAGGGGTGAAAATCAAAAATTTTCCCTACCGGTTCTGTGGGCGTGGCTTGGTGGGCGTGGCAGGGGAAGGCCAACCTAAGATCTTCAGTCCTCTTGAAAGATCACCTTTTACTCACTTTTGCTGCCAGCAGTTTAGACATTAATGGCTGTGTGTTGCGTTATTTTGAGGGGACAGCACATTTACACTGTTATACAAGCTGTATACTCACTACTTTACATTGTAGCCAAGTGTCATTTCTTCAGTGTTGTCACATGAAAAGATATACTTAAATATTTACAAAATGTGTGTGGGTGTACTCACTTCTGTGACATACTATATATAGTATCACGATCTCTGGAACATTTAAAATTTTATTTAAAACTACTATTAAAATTGCTAAGCTTTCGTCAACCCCTGTTGACTTCGTCAGAGTGTTATATATATATATATATATATATATATATATATATATATATATATATATATATATATATATATATATATATATATATATATATATATATATATATATATATATATACACACACATACATACATACATACATACACACACACACATAAATTTTTATTAAAGTTTTTTTAAAAAAGAAGATAAAAACTTAATGCAAGCTAAAGTGAGAAGGAAATCAAAGAGAAAGCTAAAACTGCAAGAAAGGGAGGGAAGGAAAAAGAAAAATAGAAAAGAAAGAAAAAAGATAGAAATAAACAGCTTCCAATCTTTACTGCAGTTATAGATACGACTATAAATTTACCTCTGCCTCTAGGATTACAACAGAAGTTTCCTTTCTGTAATCCTGTCTAATCATCAAAATGATAAATCGTAAATTCCTTTTGTTGTTGTTGTTTTGCACAAAAAGTCTCTGCCAGGTTTCCAGACAACAAAAACCACTTTTCTCTGATCAAAGAAGATAATTTAGCCATCTCAGCAAGTTTTATCATCTTCACCAATCATTCTTCCTTTGTGGGTAGTGCCAAATTTTTCCATTTTCAGCCGATCACAGATAATCTCGCTGTAGTTATGTAGAAAAACAAATTTCCATGAACCCCCCCCCCAACTGTTTGTCCATTAATCCCAAAAGAAAAACCTCCAGTCTCTACTATGGCCTAAATCAGGAATGGCCAAGCTTAGCAAATTTAAGACTTGTGGACTTCAACTCCCAGAATTCCCCAGCCAGTGTGGCTGGCTGGGGAATTCTGGGAGTTGAAGTCCACAAGTCTTAAAATTGCCATGTTTGGAGATGTCTGATCTATTGCATGGAGCCAATATGTGAAGGGAGAGGATGTCTAAGCTGTGCTGTACAACATATTAAACTATTTATAAACTGCCATACTGGGTTCATGCATAATATGGGCCAATCAATATGGGCCAATCACATATTGGCTCCATGCAATAGATGAGGAGTCTCCAAACTTGGCAACTTTAAGACTTGTGGACTTCAACTCCCAGAATTCCCCAGCCAGCCACATTGGCTGGGGAATTCTGGGAGTTGAAGTCCACAAGTCATAAAGTTGCCAAGTTTGGAGATCCCTGCACAGTGTCATCAGCTCACAGCCCTTTTCAGATTTATTAAATTTACAGTCCTTGACTTACAGCCTCTTGGCTTACAACCATTCATTTACCGACCGTTTGAAGTTATGATGGCCCAAAAGTGACTTAGAACTGGTCCTCACACTTACAACCGTCACAGCATTCCCACGGTCACATGATCAAAATTAAGACGCTTGGCAATTTGCATGTCCTACGGTTTATGGGATCACCATCTGTGACTTTCCCAACATGGACTCTGTTCTACCCACAACTTTTAAATTGTCCTTATGGATACTGGCCCAGTGTTGTGAGTTTTCCACAAAGGGGCCCAAGTTTCCATTATAGAATATTCCAATCCTAAATCAGGGTTGTCTAAGCTTGGCAACTTGAAGACTGGTGGACTTCAACTCCCAGAATTCCCCAGCCAACATGGCCGGATGGGGAATTCTGGGAGTTGAAGTCCACAGGACTTCAAGTTGCCAAGTTTGGACAACCCTGGCCTAAATCTTATTCCCAGCGCACCCACACTCACATACAGCCCCCCCCCCACACACACACCTCCACACCTGAAATTTAAGTCTGCATTCAGCTTTTCCTTCCGCTTCAAAGGAGGAGATTCATTCATTCATTCATTCATTCATTCATTCATTCATTCATTCATTCATTTTCATTTATTTATTTATTTATTTATTTATTTATTTATTTATTTATTTGTCAAACATGTATAGGATAGTAGTAGTTTGTATAAACATAAGTAAAAAAATAAAAAGCATTGGACTACTGCAATGCGCTCTACATGGGGCTACCCTTGAAGAGTATTCTGAGACTTCACTTGGTGCAAAATGCGGCTGCGCGTGCTGTGGTGGGTGTGCCAAGATACACCCACGTTACACCTATACTCCGCCAGCTGCATTGGCTGCCCATCGGTCTCCGGGTACAATTCAAGGTGTTGATCATCATCTTTAAAGCCCTTCATGGCTTAGGACCAGGTTACCTGCGGGACCGCATTCTGCCTCACACTTCCCTCCGACTGGTTAGGGCCCACAGAGTGGGTCTCCTCCAGGTCCCGTCAACCAAACAATGCCGGCTGGCGGGCCCTAGGGGGAGGGCCTTCTCTGCGGGGGCCCCCGTGCTCTGGAACCAACTTCCCCCAGAGATCCGAACCACCCCCACCCTGCTGGCCTTCCGAAAAGCCGTCAAGACATGGCTCTTCCTGCAGGCAGGGGGTTGAGACTAGTTCCATCTGAGCTCTCCCCCGGTATGTTTGGTGGTGAACATTTCTTTTAACTTTTTAAATTATTTTAACATTGTTTTTAATCATTGTTTATTGTTCAGTGTTCTTGCACAACGTTGTACGCCGCCCTGAGTCCCTCGGGAGTAGAGCGGCATAGAAGAACCAAATAATAAATAAATAAATAAATAAATAAAAAGTAACGATAAAAGAGGACAATAGGACAGTAGGACAGTGGTGCGCTTATGCACGCCCCTTACAGACCTCTTAGAAACGGGGAGAGGTCGACGGTAGACAGTCTAAGGTTAAAGTTTTTGGGGTTTGGGGAAGAAACCACAGAGTCAGGTAGTGCATTCCAGGCATTGATCACTCTGTTGCTGAAGTCGTATTTTCTGCAGTCGAGTTTGGAGCGCTTCAAAGATTCAGCATTAGACGTTTCCACACTTCCTCCTTAGGCAGAAGGCCAGCACGCCCCCTGCCCTCCAGCCATGCTGCTTTCTCCACTGAAGTCAGCAGTTCCCAAATTCTACCTTGGCTGTGTTGTTTCAAGCCGTTGTTGCTGGAAAACAAGCGAACGGCTTCATTGCAAAGGCCAGCGGGGCTGTTGGAATCAAAGTCGCACCCTGAGGAGGGCACAGGTCGTTGTGGGGTGAGAAAGGAAATATAAAACACCAGAATCAGCAGAGATCTGGGTTCCTGGGTCCCACAACAGAGAGCAGAGGCATGGATGGGGCATGTTCTGACCTAGGATTCCACAAACCACAAAGCAGACTCCTTGTCCCGACAAAAACCCCTTTTTATTAAGTTACTGTGAATTCTTCTCATTCGCATCCAGCAAAGTCTTCCAAGGGTAAATTCACAGTCACAGACCTTATCTGTCTTGGAGAGCTGCCAGGCCGATATCTTCAAAACTTGGCAAGGAGTCCCTGAGAGTCACGAACCAATTAAGTGAACTAATTGTCTCCTGCAAACTGCCATCCCCTTTCACTCCTGTTTTATTCCCTATAGGAGAGGCCATTCATCGTCCACCTGTGGCCTTACGACCCTTGTTCCTCAGTTGTTCCCTTCCTCTGTCAACTCTGCGCATGCCCACACTGGGAACAGGCTCCAGCTGTTCGTCTGCCTCACTGATGTCTGACTCCAAAGACAACTGATAACTGATAAATGATAGACTGCCCTGGCCTCATGCACTCGTCAGACCCTTCCCCAGATTCCATGACTGGCCCAGTGGCGGGCTGCTGTCTTACCAGTGCCGGTACCGGTGCGCTGCACGCGCATCTCCAAGTTTCAGGGGGCGCTTACTCGCTATGCGCGCGTGCCCCCTCGCGTGATTTGCTTCTGCGCAGTGAGGAGGTTGGGGACATTCGTGCGTGTGAGATTTTGGCGCAATTTTGCTTCCGCGTATGCGCAGAAGCAAAATCTCACCAAAATCTCGCGCGTGCGCGCGTCCCCTCGCGAGATTTCGGCAAGATTTTGCTTCTGTGCCTGCGCGGAAGCAAAATCGCCCAAAAATTAATGAAAAAAATGGCGACGCGCGGTGGACCGGCAGAGAGGGCTCCGGAGCGGTCACGCGCAAATTGCGCAAATGGCCGCTCCCTACCGGAGCTGTGCACTGGGCAGATCCGGCAGGAACCCACCTCTGGACTGGCCCATGTTCCTCCCCAACCTCCTCATTGTCCGAATCTGCTGCCAGCTCCTTTCGCTGCTGGAAGGCCATAACAGGGCGGGTATCCCAGATTGTTTCCATACTGGAGGTTTTTAAGAAGAAACTGGACAGACATTTGTCTGGAATGTTATAGGGCAGTGATGGCGAACCTTTTTTTTGCTCGGGTGCTGAAAGGGTGAGTGAGCGTGCAATAGCGCGCGCGTGTGTGTGCCCACACCCATAATGCAATGCCCTCCCCCTGCGCATGCGTGCACACACACACCGCGCACATGCTCACTGAAGCCTCTGGAGCCTGTGGATGGCGAAAAACAGACCCAACAGCCCAGAGGTGGGTTCCTGCCAGTACGCTGTTACCTGTTGGTCACCGCAGAACCGCTTTCCCCCACCCGCCTGGACGCCGCCATTTGTGTTCTTTTGCTCTCTGCGCAAGCAGAACGCTTTGCGCATAAGCAGAGGGCAAAATAACGTAAATGGCGGCGTTTAGGCGGGCTGGGGAAAGCGGGCGGGGGAAGCCCTGCGCCGCGAACACCACCGGCTTCTTCGGTTTTGTGGCGACCAACAGGTAAGAGCGTACTGGCAGGAACCCACCTCTGCAACAGCCCAACCGGAAGTTTGGAAATTAACTTCCGGTTGGGCCGTTGGGCCGTTTTTCACCCTCCCCAGACTTCAGGAAAGGTTTCTGAAGCCTGGGGAGTTTTTCACCATCCCTCTGGAAGGCTGAAAATCAGCTGGCTAGTGCCCACATGCGCGCTGGAGCTGACATAGGTCAACGCCTTGCGTGCCCTCAGATATGGTTCCTCGTGCCACCTGTGGTATGCGTGCCATCGGTTCGCCATCACGGTTATAGGGTGTCTTACACGAGCAGGGGGGTGGACTAGAAGACCTCCAAGGTCCCTTCCAACTCTTGTTATTCTGTATTCCGAGCATTTGGGATTCAGAGGTAAACTGCCCCCGATTGTGGATGTTAAACTTACAACCACAGTGGAGGCCAACATTTGTGTTGCTAAGTGAAACATTTGTTCAGTGAGCTTTGCCCCCATTTCACAACCTTTCTTGCCACAGTTCTTAAGTGAATCACTGCAGTTGATAAGTTAGCAACATGGTTGTTAAGCGAATCTGGCTTCCCTGTGGACTTTGTTAGAAGGTCGCAAAAGGGGGTCACCTGACCCCGGACACTACCAACGGTCATAAACATGAGTCAGTTGCCAAGCATCTGAATTTTGATCATGTGATCATAGAAATGTTGCAACGGTCGTAAGTCACTTTTCTCAGTGCTGTTGTAACTTTGAATGGTCACTAAATGAACCATCGTAAGTCCAGGACTACCTATATTCTGGTTCCTAACAGGGGAGTTCTGTGGCTGTACTCTGTTCTTTGAAAACCAGATCAGTGTTCAAGAAAAATATCATTTCCCCCCCCCCCCCCTTGGAAAGCATACCATGATTCCACCCTGTGTTTATATGTGATGAGGGAGGGACAATTCTGCCATTTGAGTAGCTCATTGAATCATATAAAATCGTTGGATCAAATAGCAATAGCACTTAGACTTATATACCGCTTCATAGTGCTTTACAGCCCTCTCTAAGCGGTTTACAGAGTTCAGCATATTGCCCCCAACAATCTGAGTCCTCATTTTACCGACCTCGGAAGGATGGAAGGCTGAGTCAACCTTGAGCCGGTGAGATTTGAACAACTGAACTGCTGAACTAGCAGTAGCCTGCAGTGCTGCATTTAACCACTGCACCATCTCTTCTTCCAAGAGTTGGAAGAAACTACCTGTGCTGCTTAGACAGTAAATCAGTTACTTTAAGAATTAAGAGCTGTCTCCTTAATAGATTGCATTGTGGGAGATGTAGACAGAGATTGCATTGTGGGAAATGTAGTTCATGACGTATGACCACATCTGTGTGTCTGATTGGGAACACTACCAAACTACCAAGAAGGTATTTAAGCCTTCTCATTCGCCTTCGGCTCTGAATCAGATGCAAAGACAGATAGTCCTTGAGTTACAACTATTAGTTTAGTGGACATCCCTTCCAACTTTGATATTCTATGTTATATGTTGAATGTGTTGTAAAAAGAAAATGAAAAAACACTCCAATTAACATCAAAGTATTAGTTATATAATAGTTTCAACCTTTAACTAATTACTTGATATTAAAATCTCCATTATCTTGTTATTTAATGTCTGTAAGGATACATGTATATATGTATGTCTATATGTTTATATTTCTATAAAAGGAAATAAAAAATAGATGAAGCAAATCTAACAAAAAATTCCTAAAAGGGCGTTCTTATAGACCGAAGATGAGAGGACTTGTATCTTAGTAGGAAGAAAGAACCGGTAAAATAATATGGAGTGGAGAAGGAGCAGAAAAGATTAGCTTGCATTTCCCAGCTATTAGAAGTAAATTGAAAATAAAAGATTGTAGACCGGTTGGATAAATCACTGATGCCCTGCAACATCCTGGCACACAGAAATTCTGAAAACACAACCTCTGTTTCAGACTCTGATTTGTCTTCTGCCCTGGGTGAAGGACACTATGTCCTGGCAAAACAGTCAGCACAAATAAAGGGAAACATAACCATCTTTAAGATTAGCAAACCAGGCAAGAGGCAGGAAAGGGAAGGGAAGGGGAAGGGAAGGGAAGAAGGAAAGAGAAGAGAAAAAGGATAGGAAAGGAAAGGAGAAGAAGGAAAGGGAAGGGAAGGGAAGAAGGAAAGGAAAGGGAAGAGAGAGAAAAGAAAGAAGGAAAGAAGGAGAGAGAAGGGAGGGAGGGAACGAAAAGAGACAGAGAGAGAGAAAAGGAAGGGAGAGTGGAAGGAAGGAAGGAAAAGAGAGAGAGGAGGGAGGGAGGAAAAAGAAAGAGAAAGGAGGAAGGAAGGAAGGAAAGAAGAGAGAGAAAAAGAAGGAAAGAAAGGAAAAGAAAAAAGAAAAAGAAAGGAAAGAAAGAAAGAGAGAGAGAGAGAAAGAAAAAGAAAGAAAGAGAAGGAAGGAAGGAAGAAAGAAAGAAAGAAAGAAAGAAAGAAAGAAAAAGAAAGAAAGAAAGAAAGAAAGAAAGAAAGAAAGAAAGAAAGAAAGAAAGAAAGACTCCACCTAGACAGTTTAAGGACATTTCCAGGGTAATGAAAGGGGTATTTTCCCAGGATAAAAAGAACGGTGTCTGGAAGGAATTCAAAAGTTTGCAGAAATACAAAGTCTCCATGGACTGTCTCCAGAAGGTCATGTGTGTGCGTAGGATGAAAGTGGCCTGATGAGGACACGGCTTTGTGATGAAAGTTGGGGGAGACAGACAGGGATTGCTAGCACATTGGCCAAAGGCATTGGGTTATCTCAAACAGGGACCACAAACTGCAAGTTTTGGCTGCAAGGACATCTCATAGCTCAAAATGCAGGGAATGGCAGATTCCTCTTTGGAAATCACTCAAGTTGGAAATTACTGACCTGTAGGAAGCTGGAGCTTTCCTTTCCCTTCCTTCCTTCTTTCCTTTCCTCTTTTCCTTTCCTTTCCTTTCCTTTCCTTTCCTTTCCTTTCCTTCTTTCCCTTCCTTCCTTCTTTCCTTTCCTCTTTTCCTTTTCTTCTTTCCCTTCCTTCCTTCTTTCCTTTCCTCTTTTCCTTTCCTCTTTTCCTTTCCTTTTCCTTCCCTTCCCTTCCTTTCCTCATTTCCTTTCCTCTTTTCCTTTCCTTTCCTTTCCTTTCCTTTCCTTTCCTTTCCTTTCCTTTCCTTTCCTTTCCTTTCCTTCCTTCCTTCTTTCCTTTCCTCTTTTCCTTTCCTTTCCTTTCCTCTTTTCCTTTCCTTCTTTCCCTTCCTTCCTTCTTACCTTTCCTCTTTTCCTTTCCTTTCCTTTCCTTTCCTTCTTTCCCTTCCTTCCTTCTTTCCTTTCCTCTTTTCCTTTCCTTTCCTTTCCTTTTCCTTCCCTTCCCTTCCTTTCCTCATCTCCTTTCCTCTTTTCCTTTCCTTTCCTTTCCTTTCCTTCTTTCCCTTCCTTCCTTCTTTCCTTTCCTCTTTTCCTTTCCTTTCCTTTCCTTTCCTTTCCTTTCCTTTCCTTTCCTTTCCTCTTTTCCTTTCCTTTCCTTTCCTTTCCTTTCCTTTCCTTTCCTTTCCTTTCCTTTCCTTTCCCTTCCCTTCTTTCTCTTGTCTCAAATGCTGGAGTCTCTGGGAACTACTTCTTAACTAGCAGTCCATTGGAGTTGGGCGGTTAATATAGGTAGTCCTTGACTTACGACCACAGTTGACCCAAGATTTTGTTGTTAAGTGAGACTTTTGTTAAATGAGTTTTGCCCCATTTTCCGACCTTTCTTGCCTCCATTGTTAAGTGAATCAATACAGTTGATCAGATAGTAACCCGGTTGTTAAGTGAATCTGGCTTCCCCATTGACTCTGCTTGTCAGAAGGTCGCAAAATGTGATCAGGTGACCTGGGGAAAACAGCGACGGTCATAAGTATGAACCAGTTGCCAAGCATCCAAATTTTGATCACCTGATCATGGGGCTGCTGCAAAGGTCATAACTGTGAAACACGATCACACGTCCCTTTGTTCAGTGCCATTGTAACTTTGAACGGTCACTAAACGTTACTGTTGTAAGTCCAGGACTACCTGTATAAGGAGGAAAAACTATACCGGGCTATTTTGATGCTTGGTCTGACATGCGGGTAATCCTCGATTTACAACAGTTCATTTAGTGACCGTTCAAAGTTAAAACGGTATTGGAAAAATCATTTTTCACACTTAATGACCTTTGCAGTATCCCCACAGTCACATGATCAAAATTCGGATGCTTGCCAACTGGCTCATATTTATGACGGTTGCAGTGTCCTAGGGTCATGTGATCAACCTTCTGACAAGCAAAGTTAGTGGGAAAGGCAGATTCACTTAACAACCCTGTTACTAAATTAACGACGGAAGTGATTCTCTTAGCCACTGTATCAAGAAAGGTCGTAAAATGGAGCAAAATTCGCTTAGCCACTGCCTCACTCAGCAACAGCAACAGAGGTTTTGGGCTTAATTATGGTCCTAATTCAAGGACTATCTCTACCATTCTGGCTGCACCCATCCTATACAACAGAGATCTTCAAACTTGGCAACTTTAAGACTTGTGGACTTCAACTCCCAGAATTCTCCAGCCAGCTATGCTGGCTGGAGAATTCTGGGAGTTGAAGTCCACAAGTCTTAAAGTTGCAAAGTTTGAGGACCCCTGCTATACAGTAATTGAGTTATTGCATTAAATCCAATAATTGGGGTTCAATTGTGGTCATAAGTCATAAGGACTACCTATAGTGGGCTATTTTGATGCTTGCTCTGACATATCGTAGGTAGGTGGGTCGGGAGGAATCCTGGAGGACATCCAGTCCAGCCCCCTGCTAAGGCTGGGGCCATGATACAGGAGGCAGTTTTGGCACCCTTGTTCAGAATAACCTCTTTTCGACGCTGTGTGGGTGATCAGGCTGACCTGATCTGACGCAGCTGGTGCATTTTCCCGTTTCTGGTTGAGAGAAGCATTGTATGGGAGAACAATGGCTATAGATCAGCCCAACAACCGCTTAATCTGTCTTGCATTGTTGGGTTTCCACATCCCTGGGGCTGAAAAAGTGTTTGCTTAGCCTTGACAAGCCCTGTGCTCCAGCGGATCGGCTTTTGTGGGTAGAGGGAGCTGAGCAAAAGTAAATTTCCCTTTTCTCCCAATTGCATTTCTTTTGCCCTCTGCCTTAATCAAGTTTCCAGTCCCTTTGCCCTCATGAAGAATATGCCAGCAATGAAGCCTTGAATTGAGAATTGAGCTGGAAGGGACCTTAGAGGTCTTCCAGTCCAACCTCCTGCTCAAGCAGGAGACCCTACATTATATCAGTGATGGTGAACCTTTTCGGCACTGAGAGCCCAAATTGGAACGTGGGCGCGCCGGAGCACAGGAAACCGGAAGACCAGGTGGCCGGCGTGCACATGCGCACCAGCCAGTTGGTGTTTGGGTTTCTGGCACTTAGCACACATGAAGACCAGCTGGCCAGTGCGCATGTGCGTGCCGGAAATCAGAAGAGCAGCTGGCGACGGAGCACGTGCCCACAGAGAGGGCTCTGTGTGCCACCTCTGGCACGCGTGCCATAGGTTCGCCATCATGGCCCTGTACCATTTCAGACAAGTGGCTGTCCAGTCTCTTCTTAAAAACCTCCAGCGATGAAGCACCCACAACTTCTGAAGGAAAGCTGATCCACTGGTTAATTGTCCTCGCTGTTAGGAAGTTTCTCCTTAATTCCAGGTTGCTTCTCTGCTTGATTAGTTTCCATCTATTGTTTCTTGTCTTGCCTTCTGGTGCTTTGGAAAATCAGTTGACTCCCCCTTCTTTGTGGCAGCCCCTCAAATACTGGAACTCTGCTATCATGTTGAAAGGGACCTTGAAGGATGCTTCTAAGTTCTAGGTTGCTTCTCTCCTTGGTTAGTTTCCATCCATTGTTTCTTGCCTTGCCTTCTAGTGCTTTGGTAAATAAGTTGATCCCCTCTTACAGTCCTTCAAATACTGGAAGACTGCTATCATTTCCCCCTTAGTCCTTCTTTTCTCTAGACTAGCCAAACCCAATTCCTGCAACCGTTCTTCATATGTTTTTGTCTCCAGGCCTTTAATCATCTTAGTTGCTCTTCTTTGCTCTTTTTCCAAAATCAAAGTCAAAGGATGGTCTTCCTTCTTTTTTTAAAAAAAATCACTGGGGGAAAGAAATCTTTATTATTCTATTTGGGCAAAATGTTAAAAGTTTGGGCCTTGGATCGCTTTCTACACTGCTGCATTGAAGGAGCATCTTTGTATCTCTATTGATATTTATTTTATTAATAAAAGCATACGTGCAATCACACACCCACATAGGATTTACTCACAAACTAAGCTCAGCTAAAATGAGGGTGTGTAGTTTGTGATCTGGCATATACACGCCCTCAGTCCACCAATTTATTTATACAAAATAGAGCTGGAAGATTTATTTATTTTATTTATTTATTAAAATTTCTATGCCGCCCAACTCCCGGAGGACTCCGGGCAGCTAACAACAGGTATAGAAACATATAATCAATAAAAGCAATTTTAAAAAACATGTTAAAATACTATCAATATTTTAAAAAGAACTTTCACTCATACCCCGCCTGCCGGAAGCGCCAAGTTTTTATTGCTTTCCGGAAGGCCAGCAGGGTGGGGATAGTCCTGATCTCTGGAGGGAGTTGGTTCCAAAGGGAGGGGGCTCCCACAGAGAAGGCTCTCCCCCTCGGCCCCGCCAACCGACATTGCTTGGTCGATGGGACCTGGAGGAGGCCAACTCTGTGGGCCCTGACCGGTCATAGGGAGGTATGTGGCAGGATGCGGTCCCGAAGGTAACCTGGCCCTGAGCCATGTAGGGCTTTAAAGGTAACGACCAACACCTTAAATTGGATCCGGAGACTAATGGGCAGCCAATGCAGCTGGCGGAGGATCGGTGTTACGTGGGCATCTGGGTACACCCACCACAGCTCGCGCAGCTGCATTTTGCACCAATTGCAGTCGCCGGACACTCTTCAAGGGTAGCCCAATGTAGAGCGCATTGCAGTAGGAAGAGACCTTGAAGGTCTTCTAGTCCAGCCCCCTGCTCAAACAGGAAACCTTATGTCATTTCAGACAAATAACTTTCCAATCTCTTCTTAAAAGCCTCCAGTGATGGAGCACCCACAACTTCTGAAGGCAAGCTGTTCCACTCATTATCAGGAAATTTCTCCTTACTTCTCGGTTGGATTTCTCCTTGATAGGTTTCCCTCCATTATTTCTTGTCCTGAAACCTCAAGTGTTTTGAAGATTATGTTGACCCCCTGTTCTTTGTGGCAGGCCCTCTAATATTGGAAGACTGCTATCATGTCACCTTTAGTTCTTCTTTTTCTAGACTAGATATACTGTAGATAACAGAAACATACTTGTTCCTGCCTTTTTGGTTTTTCAATTACAATGTATTTAATTAACCAGTGGAATTGTGAATGCTCCAATACTGGAAGTTTTTAAGAAGAGAGTGGACAACCATTTGTCTGAATGGGTAACAGGGTCTTCTGTCTGAGTAGGGAGTTGGACTAGAAGACCTCCAAGGTCCCTTCCAACTGGCTTATTCTATTTTATTCTAATGCTGAGCCACAAACGACTCCTTTCAAAAAAAATGTCTAAAGTTCTGAATAGAATTCAAGGAAGCCCGCTTAGTAACAATAGCAATAGCAATAGCACTTAGACTTAGATACTGCTTCATAGTGCTTTACAGCCCTCTCTAAGCGGTTTACAGAGTTCAGCATATTGCCCCCAACAATCTGGGTCCTCATTTTACCGACCTCGGAAGGATGGAAGGCTGAGTCAACCTTGAGCCGGTGAGAATTGAACAGCTGAACTGCTGAACTGCAGTAGTACAAAGAACAAAGCTAGCACGGATGTAGAAAAACATTGTAAAAGAAAGAGGGGGAAAAAACGAACAATAAAAATGTATCTACTTTTCTACAGTACAAGACTAGTAACATTTTGTGCAAATGTCCTAAACTCCTAAACAATGAATTAAACCTTGGCTGCACAAAATCATCGTCTTTTCATTGATAAAGAGCCAAATCCTCAACCTTGGCGAATTTTTGATGTGTGGACTTCAATTCCCAGAATTCCTCAGCCGACAGTCTATTGCAAAAATATCTTTCTGAAACACATCACACCTTTTTGTGACAATTCAGCCGCGTGCATCTAAAGCACTTCCAAATTTAGGGGATGTTGTTGAACTCCCATATTACACAACTTCAAACATTGCATTTGTTAATGTATTAGCAGAGTATTCCTTGTGTTACCAAGGTTGTGCATACAGAAACGTTTAGATTGAGATCAGTTGTGAATAAGTACTCAGCCACACACAGATACACTAACTTGAATTAAACGTTTACTTTAAGAAATAGCATTTTCCTATAAACAGTCCAAAGTCATACACTTAATAGTCATAATGACAATCCAAGTATTATCCAGTACAAGTACATTTTAGCTATAATACATAACTACAACACAGAGAGAAATGCACAGCATACATACTCTAGGCCTTGCTCTAATAAGAAGCAGAGAACACACACTGAGTAGCAGAGACTACACTAAGTAGTAGAGACCAAAGACAAACAGAGAGGGACTCCCATAGAAATAAGCTGTGAACTCTAGCTCCCTCTTGTGGCAGTCTGCAACACCTAAGCTAAACAGACTTATAGCTGTTAAAAACTAGACATATATTATCTATCCAATCAGTTATGGTCAGAGACCTAACATTCTCCCCTTTGGGTAGATCAATATATAATACCTTACATCTTTAAACCATAGTTTTCACAACACTCTTTGTGTTTAATTGCACCTTGCGCTTTAGTAAAATGATCTGCAATATTCTGTTCAGTCATGCAGTATTCCAACTTAACCATTTTATTTTGAACACATTGTCTAACATTCAGATATCTCAAATCAGTATGTTTCGACCTTGTTTTCACAGCTAAACTATTAGCCATACTAATGGCAGATTGATTGTCTTCATACACAATAAATGGCTCCTGTACAGTAATTCCTATATCCTTTAACAATTGTTTATAATACACCAATTCTGTACACATTAATGATAAACTCGAGAATTCTGCTTCCATAGTGGATAAACTAATATGTTGTTGCCTAATAGATTTCCACCCTATTAAAGCATTACCCAACATTACCACTATACCTGATGTTGATTTGCGAGTCATTGCATTAGTAGCAAAACTTGCATCAGCATATGCAGTTAACATTAATTCATTTCTTGGTTCTAAATATAAAGAATAATGTATTGTGTGCTTTAGGTATCTAAGTATTCGTTTAGCTGCTTGCCAATGCCTTTCATTTGGTTCAGCATTATATCTAGCCAGTTGATTTACGCTGTAAGATATATCTGGTCTAGACCAATTACTCAAATATGAGAGACTACCAATTAGAGACTGATATATCTCCTTATCAAACACAGGACATTTAGTATCACTATTTGTAAATCCCTGATCCATTGGTGTCTTAGCAGTTTTACAATTCTCCAGGTTATATCTTTTTAACAATTGGCTAATCTTCTTAGCTTGCGAAATTTTGAATCCTCTATTTGTCTTCATTATATCAAGACCCAAATAATGTTTAATTTCTCCTAAATTTCTAATCTTGAACTTTCTTTGTAATTCAGAAACAATATCATTTGCTTCTTGTTCAGTCTTTGTTATAATCGCTATATCATCTGTAAATAATAGCAACAGAGAAATCAAACCATCTTTCTCTCTCCTAAATAAACAAGGATCAGCTATACCAGCTTTAAAATCCATGGAAACTAATTCTTTTACAATGCATTTATTCCATTCATAACCTGATTGCTTTAAACCATAAAGACTTTTCTTTAATTTCCAATAATCATTTTTTCCATCATCTTTTAAACCTAATGGCTTTCTCATATAAATGGTATGTTGTAAAGGTGCATGTAGATATGCAGTTTCGACATCTACATGATTAATTATGCATTTATTTTTAGCTGCCCAAACTAATGCTCCTCTCAATGTATTTACTCTCAGACTAGGTGCAAATACCTCATCATAATCCTTATCTGATTGAGCAAATCCCTGAGCAACTAATCTTGCTTTATGGGTAACAGTGCCATCCACACCAGTCTTTAATTTATACACCCATCTGCAACCTATTGCACGCTCACCTGGTGGTAACTGTACATCTTCATATACCTCAAGATCCTTTAAAGATTTTAATTCCTTATTCATAGCTTCCTGCCAAGCTACCTGTTCCTTTGTTGGATACAGCTTAAGTTCATTATAATTAGACGGTTCCACATTAATCTGGCATACAATACTTGCCTGATATCTATCAGGTGGACGTCTCTCCCTAGTTGACCTCCTAGGCAATTTAGTACAAGTTGTTGGAATTTCCTCTTCCTTTTCCTCCCCTATCGAGGTATCTTCTACATCACCCATAGATGATTCCTCTATTGAGGATTCTTTCACTATCCTATCATCAGTACTATTCTTATCAGAATCATCAGGAAACAATGGATCCTCAACAACGATACTATCTTGTTCCTTGTATTCCTGTTCCAGTTTACTCCATCCAACATGCTCAAGGAATTTAGCACTTGCACTACAATATACTCTAGTAGTACCTGGCTCCCAGAATCTAAATGATCTATGATTAGATTCATACCCTACAAAACATAATTTCCGTGCTCTATGTTGTCCCTTTCGCCTTACTTGAGTGGGAATATGCACCCATGCTGGTGCACCAAATGTATGCAAATAACTAAGATTTGGTTTCCTACCATACCAGCGAGTAAATGGCAATTCACCAGTTGTTGCATTCACTACATTATTCAAAACATGGTTAGCACACATTATAGCTTCACCCCAGAGTCTTTCTGGTAAACCAGAATCTGAAATCATGGTTCTAGACATAGCCTGTAATGTCTGACCTCTTCTTTCAATATGCGCATTATGTTGCGGCCGAAAAGGAGCAGAACGCTTATGTTCAATACCAGCTCTCTTTAGCATATCTTCAAATCTCTTATTGGTAAACTCAGTACCATTATCTGTTACTAAACTAACCAGTTTCTTTTTCATTTTTCGTTCAACAAACCTTAACCAGTTTACAAAATGCTGATATGTTTCTGTTTTTGTTTTCATCAGATAACAGAAACCATATCTAGAAAAATGATCAACTATGCTCAATATATAACAGGCTCCACCTAAACTGGGTTTCTTAGGGCCAATGAGATCAGCAAATACAACCTCTAATGGTTCCTTGGTTTTAAATCCATTTAACCTGTTTGCAGGAATTACCTTGCTCTTTTCCTGATTGCAAGCATTACAGTTTAAATATCTTGCACAAGGTTTTAATTTTATACCATTAGATAACTCAACAGTTTTCTTTAAAACTTTGAAATTTAAATGTCCCATACGTCTATGGAGCAAATGAATACATTCATCATGAGGCTTTCTATTTTCATAAACTGAATTGGCCTTATTTAATGGACTATCATGGATAATATATAAGCCATCATGCAATCTTGCAGTAACTCTTTTACCTTGTTTTTCAATTAAACATTTATCTCCCTGAAAAGTTACCACAAACCCTGCTTTTACCAATTCTCTCACAGATAGTAAGTTATATATAAGGTTAGGTACATATAACATTGGTAAACTTTCATTAATACATGAACAATATGCATTACCTTCTCCAGATACTCTCAATTTCCAGCCATTTGCTAATGATACATGTTGGTTACTTTTAGTCATATTAACAAATCTCTCTTTACTTTTAGTTATACACTGAGATGCTCCACTGTCTATTATCCAAATATCATGGCTTACATTTTTATTTGTACTTGATATAGCTACACTAACATCATTATAAGCTCTCTGCATATTACTAGCATTCTGCTTTTTACCCATTTTACAGAATCTGGCTATATGACCCTTAGCCCCACAAGAATAACATTTCCTAACAATATAGGCAGTTGAAGATTGTGGTTGTTTCTCTCTCTGTGGTTCTTCCTGTGGTTGTTTCTCTCTCAGTTGTTTTCTATCTTGCCTTCTTCTAGACTCTTCTAACAGTCTTCCTATTATGCCAGTCAATGTCAGTTCATCTCTGGTTAAAACTTCCAGTGAAGACACATAATCATCATAAGAGTCATCCAAAGAAGAAAGAATAATATAAACTTGATGCAACTCTGAGAAAATCAGTTCTTTTTCATGTAGCTCTTGTAATGTTCTCTTCATAAACTCCAAATGAGCTAACATGTCACCACCTTTTAACAAACGTGCTCTGAACAGTTTACGTGTAAGGTGTATGTGCGCACCAACACTATCTCGAACATAAAGTCTCTTTAAGGTACTCCAACACTTGGCAGCAGAATCTTCACCATGAATATGGACCAGTTGCTGATCACTCAGTGTCAGTCCAATAATACTAAGAGCCTTTTCATTATCCCGGTTAAAGTCAGCTATTTTCTTCTTATCTTCATCATTTGTTCGATCCCAAGCTGTTATATCAGGTGGATTATTAACCACAGTCCATAATCCTTCTTTACGCAAAAGTAAGCTGCACTTCATAGACCAGGAAACATAGTTAGTTCCATCTAACCTGGTTATCAGGGATAAGCTAGTTGACTGTTCTTGTGCCATTGTTAATTTAACAGTAAACCACAAGTTAGCTGTCTGAGTATGAAACTGAATATTCACACTAACTCTCAATATCTCTCTGGGCCCATAACCAGTGTTAATGTATTAGCAGAGTATTCCTTGTGTTACCAAGGTTGTGCATACAGAAACGTTTAGATTGAGATCAGTTGTGAATAAGTACTCAGCCACACACAGATACACTAACTTGAATTAAACGTTTACTTTAAGAAATAGCATTTTCCTATAAACAGTCCAAAGTCATACACTTAATAGTCATAATGACAATCCAAGTATTATCCAGTACAAGTACATTTTAGCTATAATACATAACTACAACACAGAGAGAAATGCACAGCATACATACTCTAGGCCTTGCTCTAATAAGAAGCAGAGAACACACACTGAGTAGCAGAGACTACACTAAGTAGTAGAGACCAAAGACAAACAGAGAGGGACTCCCATAGAAATAAGCTGTGAACTCTAGCTCCCTCTTGTGGCAGTCTGCAACACCTAAGCTAAACAGACTTATAGCTGTTAAAAACTAGACATATATTATCTATCCAATCAGTTATGGTCAGAGACCTAACAGCATTCCTCTCAAGGATCTGGTTTGCCAGTACAGGTAGACCGTGACCTACGACCACAATTGAGACCAAAATTTTTGCTGCTAAATGAGACATTTGAATTTTGCCATGTTTTACTACCTTTCTAAACTTCAATAAATAAATACATAACATTCTTCCTAAATTCCAGGCTCTTGGTGGGAGGTGGGCAGGGGCTGACCCTGAATGGTTCGCCTCCCTCTGAATTCACCTCCCCCCAAAAAACGGTTTCTCCCCACCGTTGCTTAAAGCTGGCTGGCGAATACATGAATGCCAATCGATCAATAAAGAAGAATTAAGTGTCGGATGCTAGTTTGCCGCGGCAAGAGTGGATCAGAAACTGGTCCCTGGCACTGAGAGCTCCAAATGTTTGCCTTCCGTGTGACCCTTTGCTTCCTCTCTTGGTTTGAGATAAGTGATAGTTAAGGATCTGCTAGCATTTCCTGGTAGATCAGAGAGGAAGCAGGAGCAGATAATTTATTGTTCTTATTTATTGGTTTTTATTGTGAAGCCACATTAACAGAATCTTGCAAGTCTGAACATACAGTTCTATCGCCATCTCCTTTACAGCTTGAGAAACTAGGGAGGGTCCCTTCCGACCAGCGATGCTGTCTCTTATCCAGCCATTCCCTTGGTAGGGTTTCCTTGCTCTGAATCCCAAGGTCTTCCTCACATACCATGACAGTGTCATGGTGTGAATATTATCAGTTGTATGTCTATGCAGGGTGATGCACCCCTATCTAATATTATGGTATATTCCAATATAAGCAGAACACGTGATATGATGAGTGTGCATGTTCACATTCCTAAACCATCCTCTGCTACCATGTTGAGCGATGAGATTAATTCTCATCGCTCAACAGACAGGACTAAGGACGAAAAGGAAACAGGAGGAACCCAAATTAACCCTCAGCAGAGGGGGTAGGTGTTCACTTACCTTTCCTACCGGTTCGCAAATGTGAGCATGTGGGGCGTTCCACGCATGCGCTTTGCTTCAAAATGTGCTTAAATCGGACAGGATAGAGCCGGGGCGGGGGTGGCCCCACGATTTCCACTACCGGTTCGGGTGAACCGGTCCGAACCGGCTGAATACCACCTCTGATCCTCGGACCCACCTTTGGCAATCTATACAAGGATGCCCAGCGGCAAAAGCTAACCAGCTCTGTAGTGTAGTTTGGTGTAGTGGTGAAGGTGCTGGCCTAGAAACTAGGCGATTGGAAATTCTAGTCCCTCCCTTAGGCATGAAAGCAAGATGGATGACTTCAGGCCAGGCTCTCTGGGCCCGCCTCCAGGGTTGTTGTGGGAAAAATAAGGGGCAAAAGTACGAGTTACGTTTTCTGCCTTGAGTTATATATATAAAAAAGGTGAGATAAAAACATAATAATAATATCTGGGCAAGGAGTTTATGATTTTTATTTACTTATTTAATATGCCATTGGGGAATTCTGGGAGTTGAGTTCCGCATGTCTTAAAGTGGTCCAGAGAAATTTCTGTTACAAAACGAGACAGTTATTGAGTTTTGCTCCATTTTACAACCTTTCTTGCAACAGTTGTTAAATGAATCAGTGCATTTGTTAGTAACACAGTTGTGAAGTGATTCTAGCTTCCCCCCTTGACTTTGCTTGTCAGGAGGTCGCAAAAGGGGATTGCGGGGCACTGCAACTGTCATAAATGTGAGTCAGTTGCCAAGCGTCCGAATTTTGATCACGTGACCATGGGGATGCTGCAAAGGTTGTGTGAAAAACTGTCGTAAGTCCGTTTTTTCAGTGCCGGTCTAACTTTGAACGGTCACTAAATGAACTGTTGTAAGTCGAGGACTACCTGTATGTAGGATGCAGCTTCCCTCACCTCTTTGCATTGTTGCCCCATCTACTCAGGTTTTTTCAAGAAAGCAAGATGTACCATATTTTTCAGAGCATAAGATGCACCTTCCCCCCCCTAAAAGAGGGTGGAAATGTCTTATACACCGAATACAGCCATTTTTGGCCTACCGAAGCACTGCCCCCCACGTCCCATTTTTGTAAAAAATGGGCCCGTTTTTTGCAAAAATGGGGTGCGCAGAGGGTTTGGGAGGCCTGCAGAGTGCTCCTGGGGGCTGGGGGAAGGCAAAAACACCCCTGTTTTTGCAAAGAAATGGGGAAAAACAGACCATTTTTTTGCAAAAACGGGGGTGTTTTTGCCTTCCCCCAGCCCCCAGGAGCACTCTGCAGGCTTCCCAAACCCTCTGCGTGCCCTGTTTTTCGTAAAAACGGGTGAAAAATGGGTTCATTTTTGCAAAAAAATGGGGCGCGCAGAGGGTTTGGGAGGCTTGCAGAGCGGGCCGGGGAGGACAAACACTTTTTTTTCTTATTTACCTCTTTGAAATCTTGGTGCGTCTTATACACCAGAATAAAGAACAGCTTTATTCGATATATCATATTGGCACAGATATGTGAAAACCGACTCTGAAGGTTCCCACGGTTTTCACCTAATTAAAAGTTAAAAGTTTGTCACTTTCTCAACACAATCAATCACATGGTCCAATCACGGCGCTGTCTGGTTTCCTAGTGAAATCACTCCGCCTTCCTCTGCCTATGTGTCAGAATGTCCTTGGTTCCCAAGAGAAAGTATTTTGTTTTGGCCACAAAATCCCAGATATCTCAAATTCCCTCCCCCCCCCCTTTATCCCTCAGCTCCAGGGTGGCAACACTGAAGTTGTCAAGATGTCCTTGGTCAGGTCAGCTTCAGGGTTGACACCCACTCCTTAAGTAGCCCTGATGATGTCCCCTAGTTTGGCTAATGAAACGTCTGCAAGAAAACAACCAAGCTCAGAGAGCCCCAAGCACACCTCAATTTGTGACGCTACCCGTCTCAAACCTGAGATTCTCTTTGCTTATTTGTGGCTGGGAGGGCATTTTAGAAACGCTATTCCTATGTTCACACAATGCATTTAACCTGCCTACAGAATTGACCCTCTTTTGGATTTGCACTGGTAACCAGGTTGTGTGTGTTGTGGGATCGCAGCACACATTGTTTTGACTTTCTAAGGGAAAGAGACAGACTTCTGGGCTCGCATCTCTTTGTAGGGTCCCAATGTTGGGTTCACATTCCCCCTTGATCTCTGCATGAAGGTAGACCAAGCCATCTTCTCCTGACCTCCCTGGTGGCACCCTTGACCCACCGCTTTCTCTTTTCTCCCCAGATGTATGGACGTTACACCCAAGACCTGGGAGCATTTGCCAAGGATGAAGCGGCTCGCGTCCGGCTGCAGCAGGAACGCTGGAAATTTTCCCCGAAGGAGCGGCTGCGGCCCTCCGAGTTTCTGGAGTATGACCACGGTCGCTGCGCCTGTTGTCGCAGTAAGTAGCTTGTTGTGGGCTGACCATACCCGTGCCAGGCCTAAACCCTGTGCATTTGTATCTACTAGAGCCGTGATGGCGAACCTATGGCACATGTGCCACAGGTGGCACGCAGAGCCATATCTCAGGGCACGCGAGGAGTTGCCATATGTCAGCTTCAGCACGCATGTGCGAGCTGGCTAGCTGATTTTCGGCCTTCCGGAGGGCGGGGGGAGGTCATTTTCACCTTCCCGAGGCTTCAGGAAAGCCTCTGGACCCTGAGGATAGCGAAAAACAGATCCAACGGGCCTACCGGAAGTTCAGAAATGAACTTCCGGTTGGCCCTAGGCCGCTTTTCACCCTCCCCAGGCTTCAGGAGGCTTTCCTGAATCCTGGAGGAGGGTGAAAAATGGCCCAACGGGAAGTTCAAAACCGAACTTCCGTTTGGGCCATTGGGCCCTTTTTCGCCCTCCCCAGGCTTCAGGAAAGCCTCCAGAGCCTGTGGATGGCGAAAAAACGGACCCAACGGGCCTACTGTAAGTTTGGAAATGAACTTCCGGTTGGGCGTTGGGTCCGTTTTTCGCCATCCACAGGCTCCGGAGGCTTTCCTGAAGCCTGGGGAAGGCGAAAACGACCTCCCCCCTGCCCTCCGGAAGGCCAAAAGGCGCTGGGGGGGGGGGAATATGGGGGGGTTGTGCGCAGGGAGGGCATTGCTTTATGGGTGTGGGCACGCGTGCGCCCTTTTGGCACCCGAGCAAAAAAAGGTTTGCCATCACTGCTCCAAAGGGTTCCAAAGGGTTAAGTATGTTGTGTGAACCAACCAACACTGTAGCTTTCCTTGGAGACAAGGTAAAGACACGGTACATTTTAATGACAGTTTTATTCAGGCTAAGAGAAGCCCCTGCTCACAAGTCTGTCACACATCGCTGCCGTCAAAGGAAGGATTGTGCGGCAGAATTTAATCTGATACCCTGCAGATATATAGGATTACAATTGCCTTTGTCCCCAGTTTTATGCAGATTAACCATTCTGGTCTGAGAGAAGGGGAGTGGTGGCTCAGTCAGACGTTGGGAAATTGGCACTGTGTGCAGAAAGAAATGCACGCATGAGAAAACCGTGTGGTTGTGTTCCTACAGCCCTTAGGAGGCAGACACCAAAAAGTCACGTGAAGTGTTTGGGGAATGATGAATTGTGAATGAACTGAAATAGCTGGGTTTACACAAACTGCTAAGCCCCAGTGGTGGGTTCCTACCAGTACAGTCCAATCTATAGCACCGGTAGCGGCCCGCTGGTGACGTCACAGTACCGGTGCGGTCGGTTGCCGGTGCCTGGGCGCCGCCATTTTTTTAAAAAAATTTTTTTACATTTTTTTAAAATTTTCTTCTGCGCATGCCCAGAAGCCGAGCTTCCGGCACTGCACATGCGCTGCCTTCCTATCCCACAGTGAGTCCAAGCAGGGGAGGATGGCTGAGGGAGCGCGTGAGACGCTGAAAGAACGGGCAGCAGGAGCTATCTCCATTCCCCTCCCTTCAGCAGTCCGAGAAGCCACGAACACGTGGTGATGATCCTAGGCATTTTCGCACGTTTGAGGCTTCTCGCGCTGCTGAGGGGAGGGGGAATGGATGCAGGGCCTATCTCCATTCCCCTCCCTTTAGCAGTCCGAGAAGCCACGCCCACCTGGTCACATGGTCAGCAAGCCACGCCCACCCGGTCACATGTCTGGCAAGCCACACCCACAAAATAAGCCACGCCTACAGAGTGGTAGTAAAAAAATTAGGAACCCGCCCCTGCTAAGCCCCATTCTTCTCCTCAAAAGGGGAGGCTTAAAATGGAGTATACAGAAGAAGAACAAAGTTGGAAGGGACCTTGGAGGTCTTCTAGTCCTACCTCCTGCTCAAGCAGGAAACTCTATGCATTTCATACAAATAGTCATCCAGTCTCGTCTTAAAAACTTCCATCAATGAAGCACCCACAACTTCTGGAGGCAAGCTGTTCTACTGGTTAATTGTTCTCAGTGTCGGGAAATTTCTCCTTCGTTCTAGGTTGCTTCTCTCCTTGATGAGTTTCCACCCATGGCTTCTTGTCCTGCCTTCTGGTGCTTTGGAGAACAGGTTGACCCCTTCTTCTTTGTGGCAGCCCCCAAGCTTAATGTGTTTTGAGTCTGCAACTTTTGTTTATTTCAGTGACCTGGTTAAGTCACTGGACAGTCCTTGGCTTAAACCCTTCATTTAGTGACCGTTTGAAGTGACAACGGCACTGAAACGAGTGATACGGCTGTTTTTCACATTTATGATCACTGCAGTATCCTCACAGTCACATGATCAACATTCAAGGGTCTGGCAACTGGCATGTATTTAAATGCAATATATACATATGAAGTTACAGGAACTGGGCATGGCTAGTCTAGTGAAGAGAAGGACCAGGGGAGACATGATAGCAGGATACCAATATTTGAGGGGCTGCCACAGAGAGGAGGGGGTCAAGCTATTCTCCAAAGCACCTGAAGGCCAGACAAGGAATAATGGATGGAAACTGAACAAGGAGAGATTCAACCTAGAAATAAGGAGAAATTTTCTGACAGTGAGAGCAATCAACCAATGGAACAGAAGTTGTGGGAGCTTCATCACTGGAGGCTTTCAAGAAGACACTGCACTGCCATCTGTCAGAAATGGTGTAGGGTCTCCTATTTGGGCAAGGGGGGGTTGGACTAGATCAGTGGTCCTCAACCCCCGGTCCGTGGACCGGCACCGGGCCGCGGCATGCCAGAAACCAGTCCGTGCAAACAGGTGAAGCCCCATCCAAGGAATGCAGGCAGCAGGCAAAACCATGCCCCCTCCGGTCCATTGAAAAGCCTCCCTCCAGAGAACCTGGTCCCTGGTGCCAAAAAGGTTGACCCTTCCAACTCTGCTGGACTAGATGACCTACAAGGTCCCTTCCGACTCTGTTAACCTGTTAAAAAAGTATGATGCAATGGTGTGGGTCCGTGGGCCTTCAGTTTCCATCCACAGCTCTTTTGGCCTCCCGGTTTTCTCTCTCATCCTCCTGGAACCTGCAACTGCTCCACTCAGACATGGTTCCGTCCAGGAAGGACTTCTCTAGGCTGGGCGTGCCACCTATCGGTTCGCTCAGTGGTACATCCTTACTTTTACAGCTTGAATTTAACAAAGATGAATTGGTCCTCCAAAAAGATGGATAACAAAAACGCTTTAGAACGTCCCTTCCAGACTCCCCTTTACCAGAGAGAGGGGGGGAGGGATGGAGGGAGGGAGGGAGGGAGGGAGGGAGGGAGAGAGAGAGAGAGAGAGAGAGAGAGAGAGAGAGAGAAATAGTGTGTGTGAGAGAGAGAGACAGAAAGAGAGACAGAAAGAGAGAGACAGAAGCAGAGAGAGAGAGGGAGAGAGAAAGAGAGAGGGAGGGAGGGAGGGAGAGAGAGAGAGAGAAATAGTGTGTGAGAGAGAGACAAAAAGAGAGACAGAAAGAAAGAGACAGAAGCAGAGAGAGAGAGAGAGAGAGAGAGAGAGAGAGAGAGAGAGAGAGAGAGAGAGAGAGAGAGAGAAACACACAAACACACATTGTCTGTGGGATCTGGCTCTTCCTAAATCCCTTAGCAACTGCTGCAGTCACAGCTTGCCTTGTCCTTGAGGCTGTTTCCTTGTTAAAAGTTGCCAACTCGCGGGGGCAGCCGCAGGAGATGGACCGTGTCCAGACTCCTCTGTCCCGGGGTGGCCTTGGCCGTGACCGCGTTCCTCTCCTCTGCTCTACTGGCCACCTCCTGTGACCAGATGGGCAGGAGGGCGAGAGGCTGTTTTCCTATCCGGAGGTGCATCCAGGCCTCAGCCCCCCCACCCTCTGGGTCCAGCTGTTGGCTTCCGACAGCTGTCACAGCAATGGGGTAACAGACCATCTAGATCCTTATCAGTCGGGTTTCAGGCGCGGCTACAGTACTGAAACTGCCTTGGTCGCCCTGATGGATGATCTCTGGCGGGCCCGGGATGGGGGGAACTCCTCCACCCTGGTGCTACTTGACCTCTCAGCGGCTTTCGATACCATCGACCATGGTATCCTTCTGCATCGGCTCGGCGAGTTGGGAGTGGGAGGCACCGTTTTACGGTGGTTCTCCTCTTATCTCGCCGATCGGATGCAGTCGGTGTTGGCAGGTGGGCAGAGATCGTCCCCTAGGCCCCTATTATGTGGGGTGCCCCAGGGGTCGGTTCTCTCGCCCATCCTGTTTAACATCTACATGAAACCGTTGGGTGAGATTATCCGCAGACATGGGGTGTGTTTCCATCAGTACGCTGACGACACCCAGCTGTACATCACCACCCCGTCTGACTTCAGGGAGGCAGTGGACGTAATGTGCCGATGCCTGGACGACGTTAAGATCTGGATGGGGAGGAACAGGCTCAGACTAAACCCCGATAAGACTGAGTGGCTGTGGATATTGCCTCCTAAGGTTCATGACAACTACCCCTCCTTGGTCTTTGAGGGTGCGAAACTGACCCCCTCAGACCAGGTCCGCAACTTGGGGGTCCTCCTAGATCCACAGCTAAAATTGGACCACCATCTTTCTGCTGTGGCTAGGGGGGCCTTTGCACAGGTTCGCCTGGTGCACCAGTTGCGGCCATATTTGGAGAAGGAGGCGCTACTCACGGTCACTCATGCCCTTGTCACCTCGCGGTTGGACTACTGCAATGCGCTCTACATGGGGCTACCCTTGAAGAGTATCCGGAGACTTCAGTTGGTGCAAAATGCGGCTGCGCGTGCTGTGGTGGGTGTGCCAAGGTACACCCACGTGACACCGATACTCCGCCAGCTGCATTGGCTGCCCATCGGTCTCCGGGTCCAATTCAAGGTGTTGATCACCATCTTTAAAGCCCTTCATGGCTTAGGACCAGGATATCTTCGGGACCGCATTCTGCCTCATACTTCCCTCCGACCGGTTAGGGCCCACAGAGTTGGCCTCCTCCAGGTCCCGTCGGCCAAACAATGTCGGCTGGCGGGCCCCAGGGGGAGAGCCTTCTCTGTGGCTGGCCCCGTGCTCTGGAACCAACTACCCCCAGAGACCCGGACTATCCCCACTCTGCTGGCTTTCCGTAAAGCCATTAAGACATGGCTTTTCCTGCAGGTGGGGGGGACAACTTAATTCCACCTGAGCCTATCCCCCAAGTATGTATGTGTCAAATGGATGTTGCTGTTTTAAATAATTGTTTTAAATTTTTGTACTTGTTTTTAAATTTTATGCAATTTCTTTGTTTATTCTTGTATTTCTCCTTGTTGTAAGCCGCCCCGAGTCCCTCGGGAGTTGGGCGGCATATAAGAATAACAAAATAAATAAATAAAATAAATAATGGCCGACTGTAGGCTTACTCATGAAGTCAGAATTTGGGACCCATCTCTTAGCTCACCCCAGGCAGCACTGGCCATCCAGATGCAGAACATCTGGAAGCGTCTTCAGCTGTTTGAGTATCAAAGGGCTAAGCTGGTTCAGATTTGCAAGGTTAATAATAATAATAACAGAGTTGGAAGGGACCTTGGAGGTCTTCTAGTCCAACCCCCTGCCTAGGCAGGAAACCCTACACTACTTCAGACAAATGGTTAGAGCCGAGTTGGTGCAGTGGTTAAATGCAGCACTGCAGGCTACTGCTAGTTCAGCAGTTCAGCTGTTCAAATCTCACCGGCTCAAGGTTGACTCAGCCTTCCATCCTTCCGAGGTGGGTAAAATGAGGACCCAGATTGTTGGGGGCAATATGCTGAATTCTGTAAACCGCTTAGAGAGCGCTGTAAAGCACTAAGACTTTCTGCAGCCAAACCTGTAAATGAAGCAGAAATACCTGGGTGTTTTATCTCTTTAGTGATTTCCTCAATCTCATGCCAGGAAATGCCCGTGGAGATAAAACAGTGCAGCATGACTCTAGCTGGCCACCTAAGGCTGGGATCATGTAATACAGGACATCCTTGATTTATGACCGTAATGGAGTCTGCTTTTTCCCCCCTTCTTTTTTGCGGTGGTCGTAAAGGAAATGCCATAGTTCTTAAGCCAACATTGCAGTCATTTAATGAAAACTGGGCGAAACCACACTCAATAGCAGCGATTGCGAAAGGGATCTCGGAGTCCTGGTAGACAGCCAACTAAATATGAGCCAGCAGTGTGCAGCAGCAGCCAAAAAGGCCAACACAGTCCTGAGCTGCATAAATAGAGGGATACAATCAAGGACCAGAGAGGTACTAGTACCACTCTATAAAGCCTTGGTCAGACCACATCTAGAGTACTGCATCCAGTTTTGGTCACCACATTACAAAAAAGACATTGAAACTCTAGAGAAAGTGCAGAAGAGAGCAACCAGGATGATAAAGGGTCTGGAAAATAAAACATACGAAGAGCGGTTGCAGGAACTGAGCTTGGCCAGTCTGGCGAAGAGAAGGACCAGGGGTGACATGATAGCAGTGTTTCAATACTTGAGGGGATGCCACAGAGAGGAGGGGGGGGTCAGGCTATTCTCTATGGCACCAGAAAGCCAAACAAGGAATAACGGATGGAAGCTGACCAAGGAGAGATTCAACCTGGAAGTGAGGAGAAACTTTCTGACAGTGAGAGCGATCAACCAGTGGAACAGCTTGCCAGCAGAGGTCATGAGAGCCCCAACACTTGCGACCTTCAAGGAGAGACTGGACTGCCATCTGTCTCAAATGGTGTAGGAACTCCTGCTTGAGCAGGGGGTTGGACTAGATGACCTACAAGGTCCCTTCCAACTCTAATAATAAATCTATATCTAAACCATGTGAAGTATTAGTACCGCTTTATAAAGCCTTAGTAAAGCCACACCTGGAATGCTGCATCCAGATTTCGTCACCACATTACAAAAAAAGATGTTGGGATTTTGGAAAAGGGACAGAGAAGAGCAACTAAGATGATTAAGGGGTGAAGAACGGTTGCAGGAACTGGGCATGGCTTAGTCTAGAGAAAAGAAGGACTAGAGGGGACATGATAGCAGTGTTCCAATATTTGAGGGGCTGCCACAAAGAGGAGGGGGTCAACTTATTTTCCAAAGCACCGGAAGGCAAGATAAGAAACAATGGATGGAAACTAATCCAGGAGAGAAGCAACCTGGAATTAAGGAGAGACTTCCTAACAGTGAGAACAATTAACCAGTGGATCAGCTTGCCTCCAGAAGTTCTGGGTGCTCCATCACTGGAAGTTTTTAAGAAGAGACTGGAGAGCCACTTGTCTCAAATTGTATAGGCTCTTCTGCTTGAACAGGGGGTTGGACTAGAAGACCTCCAAGGTCCCTTCCAGCTCTATTCGGATTAATTGATTGATTGATCTTTAAACAAACCCATTGTAATAAAGGCCAATTTTCAGCCCAAACGTTCTGAATCGTACAGATAGTCCTTGGGACTTGAAGGCCACATGAGGGGAGGAGAAGGCTGTCTTGCCATTGCTTTTATCAGAGTTTGTTGCATAAAAATCAATTCCAGAAGCACACACAGATGACTGATTCAGATGGATTCATAAACGTCTTTATAAACATAATAATATACTGTATATATACAATACCACAGGTAGATTATTTCTTCAAGTAAAACACAAGGAGGAGAGGTAGTTTCATTTCAGCAGAGCAGACAAGCACAGAGTGGGCTGAGCCACGCCCAGCCTTAAGCTTCAGTTTTCAGTTTCAATTCTCTGCACAGACTCAGATGTGGTTAACTCCCATTGGCTGACTTAGTTGCTATGCCTATTCATTGGCTGACCTTGTTAACATGGCTCTCCCAGTTCATGAATATCTTAACAGCTTTCTATGAAACTCTCCCTCTCCTGACCTAATTGATTGAGAAGTAACAAAATATAATCCTTGGATGGAGAAACAGTTTATTCCTTTATCTATAGATAAGTGGTGTTCATCGGACTGGTGAATGCTGACCTTGAAGATAAGTTGGTAACAATTATGAGACCTGTAGTCTCTGGTAAACCAACTCTTGATTTAAATACTGGACTACTCAGTCAAAACGGGCCTGTTTGTAGTGGTTGGACTAACACTGGGCAAACTTTGAAGTACGGATAGTCCTTAACTTACATTGCACCACAAATTATGTTGCTAAGCGAGACATGTTAAATTGTTAAATGAATTTTGCCCCCTATTACGACCTTTCTTGCTACCGTTGTTAAGTAAATCGGTGCAGTTGTTAAATTAGCAACATGGTTATTAAGTGAATTTTTGGATTCCCCATTAATTTTGTTTAGTAAATGAATGGCTATAATTCGAGGACTACCTGTAGCTCATAACTCGCCACTTTGAGTGGGGGCAAAACACATATTTGGGCCTCACATTTCCCCCAAATAATCAGGGCAAAAACAACAGTTGAAATTTGTTCCGATTTGTTTTCCGATGGTTAACAAATTAGATGCAATTCATGAAGCTTGTTTCCTGAGGGTTTAATAATTTTCCTCTTCTTTCGCATTGAAAGTTAGAGTTTTGGCAGCCGATTTTGGTTGCCTTCCAGGGATTACATGAATGGCTTGAGTGAAGGGGCACGAACGGAGCCTGATTAAGGTAGCCTACATAATATCAGGAAATGGGCAAACTTGCTTACAATTTTGGCCAACGAGCCACTCTAATTATTTTTGCTGAATGAAACCTAGTGAATTTTCGGTGTATAGTCTTAGTCCAATGTACTTTGAAAGAAACTTTTGATTTCTTTTCGTATTATGAAGTCTACCTCCTCATTAAAGTTATATTACATAACAGTGCAAAAAAAAAGACAATTTCTTAGGCACTCATTCAACAGAGATGATTAGGGAACGAAGGCTAAAACATATGAAGAACAGTTGTGGGAATTGGATACGTCCACTTTAATGAAAAGAAGGACCAGGGGTGACATGATAGCAGTGTTTCAATATCCGAGGGGCTGCCGCAAAGAAGAGGGGGTCAACCTGTTCTCCAAATCACCTGAAGGCAAGACAAGAAACAATGGATTGGAAACTAATAGAGGAGAGAAGCAACCAAGAATTAAGGAGGAATTTCCAGGCAGTGAGAACAATTAACCAGTGGAACTACTTGCCTCCAGAAGTTGTGGGTGCTCCAACACTGGAGGTTTTTTAAAGAAAAGATTGGACAACCATTTGTCTGCAATGGTATAGGGCAGGGGTCTGCAACCTGCGGCTCCGGAGCCGCATGTGGCTCTTTGGGCCCTCTGCTGTGGCTCCCTGTCGGGTGATCCCATCACTGACTGGCCCTGCCCCTCACCCTCCCCTCCCAGTCACTCCTTGCCTAGCCTGAGAAGGTAAGGGCAACGGCAGAGGATGCGAGGGAGATACACACACACACACACACAAACAGATACAGAGAGGGGGGAGAGAGAGGTGGTGAGAGTGAGAGAGATACAGATAGGGAGGGGGAGAGGGAGTAAGAGGGGGGGGTCAAAGGGTTTTGTGGCTCCTGGTGTTTTTTAACAACCAGTTGTCTGCCCTAATGACCGGCCGGGTAGGTGTGGCTAGGGGGATCATGTGACTGGGTGGGAGTGAGTGACATCGAGTTGGCCACACCCACCCAGGTTTTGTGGCTCCCGGTGTTTTCTTTTATGTGGGAAATGGGTCCAAATGGCTCTTTGAGTGTTTAAGTTGCAGATCCCTGGTATAGGGTTTCCTGCCTGAGCAGGGGCTTGGACTAGATGGGGTCTCCAACCTTGGCAACTTTAAGACTTGTGGACTTCAACTTCCAGAATTCCTCAGCCAGCTTTTTCCTCAGCCATTCCTTTGCTGGCTGAGGAATTCTGGGAGTTGAAGTCCACAAGTCTTAAAGTTGCCAAGGTTGGAGACCCCTGGCACTAGAAGACCTCCAAGGTCCCTTCCAACTCTGTTATTCTTCAAGATGTTTACAAATGGACTGTTTTAATATCTTTCCAGGTTTTGATGGTTGATAATATCTGAGATCCTCTTTCTGTCCTTTCTCGATGAGGAGGACTGCATTTGGCCTTCTCCAATTTCCCTAGTTTTCTTCTTCATTGGTAGTCTTTGAAATTTAATTTATTTGAGATTTGAGATTATTTGAGATTTAAACTTTAATTTTTTTGAAGCTGGATTTCTTGAAATCCCAACCAGCTTCGATCCATTTACCTTTTAAGGTTTTCTTTATATTACATCGTCCTTACTTTCTCTTTGTTCATTAGAATTTTGTTTTCCAAAATCCAGGGCTGTTTCCAAGGAAGTTTTATTTTAAAAATAAGGACTCTAATAATGTATAGCCACTTCCATCCAGTTTTCATCTCTTTAATATCACCAGCCAATCTTATTAGTAAGGATCAAATCCGATGTAGCCTTTCCCCTGATGCGCAACTCAAACCTTTGGAAAGAGGAAATTATCACCAAGACAAGTGAAAAATCGATGTGACATCTTGGGTCTGGCAGAATTAATCTTCCCACAGATGTCACAGAGCTAGTTGAAATCTCCCCTTCTGACCACTTCATGGTTTTCTGCTTTAGATTTAGATTTATTATTAGAGTTGGAAGGGACCTTGTAGGTCATCTAGTCCAACCCCCTGCCCAAGCAGGAGTTCCTACACCATTTGAGACAGATGGCAGTCCAGTCTCCCCTTGAAGGTCGCAAGTGTTGGGGCTCTCACGACCTCCGCTGGCAAGCTGTTCCACTGGTTGATCGCTCTAATAAATCTTCCTTCTGTCTCTTCTGATTGGTTGGATGGTCTCTGACAGACTCCACGCAAGGTAGTCGTTCTTTTAATTTGCTCTTTTATCTGAATAGCAATAGCACTTAGACTTATATACCACTTCATAGTGCTTTACAGCCCTCTCTAAGCAGTTTACAGAGTTCAGCATATTTGCCCCCAACAATCTGGGTTCTCATTTTACCCACCTCAGAAGGATGGAAGGCTGAGTCAACCTTGAGCCGGTGAGATTTGAACAGCTGAACTGCTGAACTAGCAGCCTGCAGTGCTGCATTTAACCACTGCGCCACCTCGCCACCTGATTGAGAGATTAGCTACATTTCTCCATATTATGCATACTGTGATCTCACAATCTCTGCAATAGCAATAGCACTTAGAGTTATATACCGCTTCACAGTGCTTTACAGCCCTCTCTAAGCGGTTTACAGAGTTCAGCATATTTGCCCCCAACAATCTGGGTTCTCATTTTACCGACCTCAGAAGGATGGAAGGCTGAGTCAACCTTGAGCCGGTGAGATTTGAACTGCTGAACTGCAGTGCTGCACTTTAACCACTGCGCCACCTCGGCTCTTGAACTCTGACCCTTTACAACACTGCTGGTACCATCAATCAAATGGACCGCTGAAAACAGGCATTTACTTCACAGGGGGAAGAGGGTTGGGGGGACAAAAAAGGCTCACAGTGAACTTTATGACCACTGTGTTCACTTAAAGAGTGTCACTTTTACATAACGAACACCACAAGAAAGGGTGTCAGAATGGGTGTAGTCACATGGCAACCCACTGTCACAACTTACAGCCATAATGGGCAGGCTGGCCAATGCAGACAGGCAAGGATGTGGGCAGAGAGACAAATAGGCAAAAGCCATGACCAGAATCTCTTTTCTGTTCATATGCTAAATGCGAATGGATATTTTACTCCTGTATCTAAACCAGGGATGGGCAAACTATGGTTCTTTGAGGACGTGTGGACTTCAACTCCCAGAATTCCTGGGATGCATGCATGGCTGGCTCAGGAATTCTGGGAGTTGAAGTCCACACGTCCTCAAAGAACCATAGTTTGCCCACCCCTGATCTAAACAGTGCAAGTTTTTCCTGATTTTGTTCCCCTTTTGCTCATCTTCCCTATCAAAGCATCTGTATTTCTGCTGCTCCCATCCTGGACTTGCTCTGAAAGTGAGTTGTTTCCATAGCAATGGACCAATCTTGTCTTCTCCTGTATCCCAGCTTCTCTCTGCTGCAGCCCCATGGATGTCCCTGCCTCCCCATCTCTCATCTGCCCCTTCTCTCTCCCTCTCCTGCAGTCTGTACCGTGCGGTGCCAGAAGTTCCTCATCTCCAAAGTGGGCGAAGACTGGATCTTCCTCATCCTGTTGGGTCTGCTGATGGCCCTGGTGAGCTGGGCCATGGACTTCGCCATAGCAACTTGCCTGCAAGGTAAGAAGGTTGCAGATCATGACTGCAAAGGCTGCGCTCCTGGGCTGGGAATCTGAAGCTCCAGACTCCCAAAAAGAGGCGTTTTGTTCTGTTTTGTTATTATTATTTTATTATTATTTTATTATTATTTTATTTCATCATTCTATTCTATTTCATTTCATTTCATTTATTATTTTATTTATTTATTTTATTTCATTTCATTTCATTTATTATTTCATTTCATTTATTTTATTTTATTTTATTTTATTTTATTTTATTTTATTTTATTTTATTTTATTTTATTTTATTTTATTTTATTTTATTTTATTTTATTTTATTTTATTTTATTTTATTTTATTTTATTTTATTTTATTTTATCATTCCATTCCATTCCATTCCATTCCATTCTATTCCATTCTATATTCTATTCTATTCTATTCTATTTTATTCTATTTCCATTCCATTCTCAATAAAGATTCCATTCCATTCCATTCCATTCCATTCCATTCTATATTCTATTCTATTCTATTCTATTCTATTCTATTCTATTCTATTCTATTCTATTCTATTCCATTCCATTCCATTCCATTCCATTCCATTCCATTATATTATGATATGATATGATATGATATGATATGATATGATATGATATGATATGATATGATATGATATGATATATGATATGATATGATAATATTATGATCTATTCTATTCTATTCTATTCTATTCTATTCTATTCTATTATCATATTTCATATCTCATATCTCATATATATTCTATTCTATTCTATATTATTCTATTCTATTCTATTCTATTCTATTATTCTATTCTATTATTCTATTCTATTCTATTCTATTCTATTATTCTATTCTGTTCTATTTATTCTATTCTATTCTATTCTATATTATATTATTATATTATATTATATTATATATTATTATATTATATATTATTATATTATATATTATTATATTATATTATATATTATTATATTATATTATATTATATTATATATTATTATACTATATATTATTATATTATATTATTATTTTTCAACATATAACTGTAATGGAGCCTGCCTGCCTGCCCATTATGGCTGTATGTTGTGACAGATGCAAAGTGGGTTGCCATGTGACTACACCCATTCTGACAACCTTTCTTGTGGTGTTTGTTATGTAAAAGTGACACTCTTTAAGGGAACACAGTGGTCATAAAGTTCACTGTGCGCCTTTTTTGTCCCCCCAACCCTCTTCCCCCTGTGAAGTAAATGCCTGTTTTCAGCAATAATGTCGTAGAAAGCAATCATATGACTGTAGGACACTGCAGAGAGCCATTTAGAGCTTGATATAAGTCTTCTGGCCAAAGAGCTTGATATAAGTCAAGGACTTATTTTATTATTTATTATTTATATTGTTTTATGTTTTATTTTTTTTATCGTGATCCTGGGCATCTTACAATAATTAAATCATAGAAAACCCCCCACTCCATATTGCTTCTCTCCCAAAATAGAGTCTTGGTGGCGCAGTGGTTAGAATGCAGTATTGCAGGCTAATTCTGACGACTCTCAGGAGTTCGATTCTGACTGGCTCAAGGTTGACTCGCCCTTCCATCCCTCCTATGTCGGTGAAATGGGAACCCAGATTATTGGGGGCAATATGTCGACTCTGTAAACTGCTTAGAGAGGGCAGTAAAGCACTGTAAAGTGGTATATAAGTTCTATTGCTATCTAAGGACAAACAACAACCCCACTTGCAGACAAAAATCAGATCAATTAAGTCCAGCTCATCTACGCCTCTGATCCAAAGGCCTGGGGAAACAGCCTGGACTTCAGCACCTAGCAGGATTGGGGCCATCCAAATTTCCGGGGGGAAGATGCTGAGAAAATGGTCTCTTCGGGGCAGAAGCATCTTTTTAGCTTAGCCTCCTGCGTGGTGCAACTCAACCTGGAGGATTATCTCTTGTGCATTGACAAGCAAAACCTTTATCTGTCTGTCTCTCTCTCTCTCTTTCTCTCTTGCAGCCCAGAAGTGGATGTATGGTGGGTTGGATACCAACGTTTTCTTGCAATACATGGCTTGGATTACCTATCCCATCGTGCTCATCACCTTCTCGGCTGGATTCACCCAGATCTTAGCCCCGCAGGCGGTGGGTGAGTGCTGGTCCAAAGAGTGGGAGGGGAAGAAGCTGCTTTGGAGGAGGCACAGCTGTTTGGAAGGCACAACTGAGAACGCACCAGTGGTGGGTTCCTACCAGTGCGGTCCACTCTATAGCACCGGTAGCGGCCCGCTGGTGATGTCACAGTACCGGTGCGGTCAATTGCCAGTGCCTGGGTGCTGCCATTTTTTTTAAAAAAAATTTCTTCTGCGCATGCCCAGAAGCCGAGCTTCCGGCACTGCGCATGCGCTGCCTTCCTACCCCACAGTGAGTCCAAGCAGGGGAGGATGGCTGAGGGAGCGCATGAGACGCTGAAAGAACGGGCGGCAGGAGCTATCTCCATTCCCCTCCCTTCAGCAGTCCGAGAAGCCACGAACGCGCGGTGATGATCCTAGGCATTTTCGCACGTTCGAGGCTTCTCGAGCTGCTGAGGGGAGGGGGAATGGGCGGCAGGACCTATCTCAGTTCCCCTCCCTTCAGCAGTCTGAGAAGCCACGAACGCGCGGTGATGATCCCAGGCATTTTCGCATGTTCGAGGCTTCTCGAGCTGCTGAAGGGAGGGGGAACAGGTGGCAGGAGCTTAGGATCATTGAATGGGGAGAAGCATTCAGGCCGGACGGAGCCTCCTAGAAGTACCGCTGCCACGGTCTTGCTGCTCCCGCTGCGGGGGGCTGCGAAGCCACACCCACAAAATAAGCCATGCCCACAGAGTGGTAGTAAAAAAATTAGGAACCTGCCCCTGGAACGCACCTGTGCCGGCCGTTTCTTTTCTGATCCTGGAGACAAGGAAGGTTCCATTCCATCAGAGACCGAAACTCAGGGAATTCTCCTAAAAAGTGGGCCTTTCTGCCCAACAGATCACCTTCCTTGGCATTGGAAATATCTCTTTTTTCCCCTCAGAGGGGAACCAAACCAAGGTCTTCACTGCCCTGAATCTCAAGAAGCAAATACATAGGCCACGCTCAAAGAAAGCATGCTGGGGAATTCTGGGAGTTGAAGTCCATGTATCTTAAAGTGGTCAAAATTGAGAAACATTGTGCTTGATTTTTCCCTGACCTGGTTAAACATTATTTCGTTCAGTGGTCACTCTCTGGTTTTTCCTGATTCTTCTTTTTTGCCTCATCTTTCCTTCCTTCCTTCCTTCCTTCCTTCCTTCCTTCCTTCCCTCCCTCCCTCCCTCCCTCCCTCCCTCCCTCTCTACCTTTCCCCTGCTTTCTTTCTTTCTTTCTTTCTTTCTTTCTTTCTTTCTTTCTTTCTTTCTTTCTTTCTTTCTTTCTTTCTTTCTTTCTTTCTTTCTTTCTTTCTTTCTTTCTCTCTCTCTCTTTCTTTCTTTCTCTCTCTCTCTTTCTTTCTTCCTCCCTCCCTTCCTCCCTCTCCCCCACCTCCTTCCCTCTTCCCCACCTTCCCCTCTCTCCCTTCCGTCCTTCCCTCTCCCTGCCTTCCTTCCTTCCTTCCCTCTCTCCCTCTTGCCTGCTTTTCTTTCTATCTTCCTTTCTTTCTTTCTCCCCCACCTCCCTCCCTCTCCCCCCCCTCCCCCCCTCTCTCTCTTCCTTCCTCCCTCCCTCCCTCCCTCCCTCCCTTCCTTCCCTCTCTCACTCTCGCCTGCCTTCTTTCTTTCTTTCTTTCTTTCTTTCTTTCTTTCTTTCTTTCTTTCTTTCTTTCTTTCTTTCTTTCTTTCTTTCTTTCTTTCTCTCTCTCTCTTTCTTTCTTCCTCCCTCCCTCCCCCCCACCTCCTTCCCTCTTCCCCACCTTCCCCTCTCTCCCTTCCGTCCTTCCCTCTCCCTGCCTTCCTTCCTTCCTTCCCTCTCTCCCTCTTGCCTGCTTTTCTTTCTATCTTCCTTTCTTTCTTTCTCCCCCACCTCCCTCCCTCTCTCTCCCTTCCTTCCTCCCTCCTTCCCTCTCTCCCTCTCGCCTGCCTTCTTTCTTTCTTTCTTTCTTTCTTTCTTTCTTTCTTTCTTTCTTTCTTTCTTTCTTTCTTTCTTTCTTCTCTCTTTCTTTCTCTCTTTCTTTCTCCCTCCCTCTCTTCCCTCCCTCTCCCCCCTCCCTCTTCCCCCCTCCCCCCCTCTCTCTTCCTTCGTTCCTTCGTTCCTTCGTTCCTTCCTTCGTTCCTTCGTTCCTTCCTTCCTCTACAGGCTCTGGTATCCCAGAAATGAAAACTATCCTGCGTGGTGTGGTGCTGAAGGAATACCTTACACTCAAGACTTTTGTGGCCAAAGTCATTGGACTGACCTGTGCATTGGGCAGCGGGATGCCTTTGGGGAAAGAGGTGAGTGGGGTCTGGGCTCTGTGGGCTACCAAGGTGGAGAAAGATCTGGAAACCAAGTTCTGCCTGGAATGGTGAAAAGACGCAGCTGTCTTTAGTTTGCACAAAGGTAGTTTGAGAGAAGGTATGATACAGGTAGTCCTCGACTTACGACCACTTGGTTAGCAACTGTTTTAAGTTACAATGGACCCCCCCCTCCCACTATAGCTACTCACAACCTGGTTTCCAAGATCTGACATCCCCTTCCCCGTGGGGTGTCAATTGATTGCATTTAGGGCTGTTTGCTGTACCCTATAGTCACGTAAACACAATTTATGATGTTTTTGACAGAAACGAGCGTTTACTTCCCAGTTTCTGGCAAAAAACAACAACAGCCCCAGAAGATATGACGGCTTCATTTAATGACTGCCACATCCAGTTAACAACTGCCACGAAAAAAGTCATGAAATCAGGTTCAGTCATGGGATGGCCTGCTTTACAAAGCTCATGTCTTAACCACCGTTAATTGTTGGACTCAATTACGGTCGTAACTCAAGGACTACCTATATAGCGTCTCCAGGTTTCTGAAAAGGGTTCAGACTTCTCACGCTCTTATTCCCAGAGAGTAAGAACTCGAAATTACTAGAATGAAACTTCAGGGATGCAGATAGTGATTAAACGTGAAGAGCCGAGGTGGCGCAGCGGTTAGAGTGCAGTACTGCAGGCCACTTTAGCTGACTGTGATCCGCAGTTCGGCAGTTCAAATCTCACCGGCTCAAGGTTGACTCAGCCTTCCATCCTTCCGAGGTCGGTAAAATGAGGACCCAGATTGTTGGGGGCAATATAAATATACACATTGCTTACTGGTGTAAACCGCTTAGAGAGTGCTTGCACTGTGAGGCGGTATATAAGTCTCACAAATAAATAAATAAATAAATAAATAAATAAATAAATAAATAAATAAATAAATAAATAAATAGATGGATGGATGGATGGATGGATGGATGGATGGATGGATGGATGGATGGATGGATGGATGGATGATAGATAGATAGATAGATAGATAGATAGATAGATAGATAGATAGATAGATAGATAGATAGATAGATAAAATTAAGAAGAAGGTCTTGACAGGAAGAGCTGCCAATCGATGGGATTGGGCACTGCTTGGAATGGTTTCGTCCCTTCACTGGAGGTTTTCAGAGGCAGGAAAGCCATCTGTCAGAGATGTCTGTGGAGATTCTCCAGGCCAGGGTTGTCCCAAAGCTGTTTTTTTATTTCAAGAGGCAACTGGACTTTCTGGTTTTTCTTTGAAGACATTTCGCTGCTCATCCAAGAAGCGTCTTCAGCAGTTGACTGAATGGTGGGGAACGGAAGGATTTGTATTCCTTGCAGACAGCTGGTCATTTGCATTCTTTTAGAGAGTCCTTGAGGCCACTTGGAGGTTTATCTGTGTCCTCAGGGCCGCCTGAGCGCAGTTTGAAAGAGTGGGTCATAGAGGCCAATCTATGTCAAAATTGAACAGCCCTCTCTCAACAGAGGGGTAGGGATACCTTTCAGCAGTTCCAAGAAGGCTCCACACCCATTTACACCACTCAGGTGACCCTGAGGACAAAGATAAACCTCCAAGTGGCCTCAACGACTCTCTTTAAACAGGGGTGTCAAACTCAAGACCCGTGGGACGGATCCGGCCCGCAAAGTGGTCGGATCCGGTCCCCAGGGCCATCCTGGAAAATGTAAGGCGCCTAGGCCTGGTCTACCCAATGTGGCTTCGGCCTGGTCTACCCAATGCAAAGAGGAAACATGCCAGCAGTTTGGGGAGTGGTGTCAAGCTGGCCACACCCACCCAGTTGGCCACGCCCCTGCCCCTCCCCCCAGTTCAACCACAGCCCTGATGCGGCCCTCAATGAAATTGAGTTTGACACCCCTCCTCTAAAAGGATGCAAATGACCAGCTGTCTGCAAGGAGTGTAAATCCTTCCATTCCCCACCATCCAGTCAGAACTGAAGAAGCTTCTTGGATGAGAAGCGAAATATCTTCAAAGAAAAAACAAGAAAGTCCAGTTGCCTCTTGAAAAAAAAAGCACCTTTGGGACATCTGTCAGGGATGGTTAACAAGTAGTCCTTGACTTACAACAATCCATTTAGTGAACATTTGAAGTTATATCATCACTGGAAAAAAGGGACTTATAATCATTTTTCCACACTTACAACTGTTGGAGTAGTCCCATGGTCACATGATCAGTGTTTGGGCACTCGGCACGTACAGGTAGTCCACGACTTACAACAGTTCATTTAGTGACCGTTCGACGTTACAACGGCACTGAAAAAAGTGACTTAGGACCATTTGTCAGAGATCCATTAAATTAAATTAAATTACAACCTTTGCAGCATCCCTATGGTCACATGATCAAAATTCAGATGCTTGGCAACGGACTCATACTTATGACCATTGCTGTGCCTCAAGGTCATGTGATCACTTTTTGCAACCTTTTGACCAGCAGAGTCAAGGGGGAAGCCAGATTCACTTAACAACCGGATTACTAACTTTATCAGCTGCAGTGATTGACTGAACAACTGTGGCAAGAACGGTGGTAAAATGGAGCAGAACTCACTTAAGAAATGTTTCACTTAACAACAGAAATTGTGGGATCCGTTGGGGTCGTAAGTCAAGGAATACTGCAACCAATTTTGGTCACCATACTACAAAAAAGATGGCGAGCGCTTGGGAGAAGTTCAGAGAAGAGCAACTAAGATGATCAAAGGCTTGGAGACAAAAACATACGAAGAACGGCGGCAGGATTTGGGTTTGGCTAGTCTAGAGAAAAGAAGGATGAGGGGAGACATGATAGCAGTATTCCACACCAGTAGTGGGTTCCACTTACCTTATTTGAGGGGCTGTCACAAAGAAGAGGGGGGTCAAATTATTCTCCAAAGCACCAGAAGGCAAGACAAGAAGCAAAAAACTACAAAACGGACAAACCGGAAGTGCGAAAAAGTGCACTTCGGGTTTGTCCGTTTTGTAGTTTTTTGCATTCCGGAGCTTCAGGGAGCTTCCCTGAACCCTCCGGAGTGCAAAAAACAGCTCACCGGCAAACCGGAAGTGCGTTTTTCCGCACTTCCGGTTTGCCGGTGGGAACCCTCGCGTGCCGGCTCTGCGTGCCACCTGTGGCACGCGTGCCATAGGTTCGCCATCACGGGTATAGGGTCTCCTGCTTGAGCAGGCGGCTGGACTAGAAGACCTCCAAGGCCCCTTCCAGCTCATTCAATTCTATTCATTCATTAATTCACTACCTGCAGTGAATCCTGTAGAAGGTTGAACAGGATGATCTTTGGGGACCCTTCCAACTTTATGATCCTAATAATAATAATAATAATAATAATAATAATAATAATAATAATAATAATAATAATAATAATAATAATAATAATAATAATAATAACAACAACAACAACAACAACAACAACAACAACAACAACAACAACAGAGTTGGAAGGGACCTTGGGGGTAATAATAATAATAATAATAATAATAATAATAATAATAATAATAATAATAATAATAATAATAATAATAATAATAATAATAATAATAATAATAATAGTTGGAAGGGACCTTGGAGGTCTTCTAGTCCAACCCCCTGCTTAGGCAGGAAACCCTACACCACTTCAGACAAATGGCTATCCAACATCTTCTTAAAAACTTCCAGTGTTGGAGCATTCACAACTTCTGGAGGCAAGCTGTTCCACGGATTAATTGTTCTAACTGTCAGGAAATTTCTCCTTAGTTCTAAGTTGCTTCTCTCCTTGATTAGTTTCCACCCATTGCTTCTTGTTCTACCCTCAGGTGCTTTGGAGAATAGCTTGACTCCCTCTTCTTTGTGGCAGCCCCTGAGATATTGGAACCCTGCTATCATGTCTCCCCTGGTCCTTCTTTTCATTAAACTAGACATACCCAGTTCCAGCCTTAGAAAAAAGGACCATGTGATTCTTTTTTCTAAGGCTGGTTAATCCAGCTGCCTTTTATCAGCTTCCATAACTGGACACACTGTGCATGGAATCATTGATTGAGATGGGCGGCTATAGAAACTGAATAGATAAATAAATAAAAATAAAAATGTTGATAGTGTTTGTGCCCTAGCCACATTATGCCGATCTTGCTAACTTTTTCTTCCTCCCTTTCCTGTGTTCAGGGACCTTTTGTCCACATAGCCAGCATGTGTGCGGCCCTCCTCAGCAAGTTTCTTTCGGTCTTTGGAGGCATTTATGAGGTGAGTATCTAACTCTGAGGCGGCAAGGTAGAATGTGGGCTCTGAGAATGGAAGAACAAGATGGCTGGAAAACCACCAGATTGTTGGTTAATCAGGGGTCCTTGGTGCTCTCAGTTTGGTTGTTTTCTTGCAGACGTCTCATTACCAAACTAGATAACCTCATCAGTGCACTGATGATGCTACATAATTTGGGTAATGAAAAGCCTGAAAGAAAACAACCAAGCTCAGAGAGCACCAAGGACCCCTCATTTCAACCCTGAGCTACAAATATTCTCCTTTATTGTCTATGGAGATTCTCAGTCATCCAGGTCATGGTTGTCCCAAAAGTGCTTTTTTTCAAAAGACAACTGGACTTTCCTTGAAGACGTTTCGCTTCTCATCCAAGCAGCTTCCGACAGTCAGAACTGAAGAAGCTTCCTGGATGAGAAGCGAAACGCCTTCAAGGAAAAACAAGTCCACATTCTCCTTTATTGTTGGTTAGTCACAACAGGCAGGAGTCCAGTTCCAAGTTGTGTTCCCTAGCCCAGGTGGGGCCGCATGTGGCTCTTTGGGCCCTCTGCTGTGGCTCCCTGTTGAGTGATCCCACCACTGGCTGGCCCTGCCCCTCACCATCTCCTCCCTGTCACTCCTCGCCTGGCCTGAGAAGGTAAGGGCGACGGCGGGAGATGGAGAAGTGGGGAAGAGACAGAGAGATACAGAGAGAGGGGGAGAGAGAAAGACATAGAGAGATACAGAGAGAGAGGGGAGGGAGGGAGAGAGAGATGTCAAAAGGGTTTTGTGGTTCCCGGTGTTTTTTAACAACCAGTTCTCTCAGTAGTGGGTTCCTACCAGTGCGGTCCACTCTATAGCACCGGTAGCGGCCCACTGACGTTGAGTTGGCCACGCCCACCCAGGTTTTGTGGCTCCCAGTGTTTTCTTTTATTTGGGAAACGGGTCCAAATGGCTCTTTTGCGCGTTTAAGGTTGCAGACCCCTGCCGTAGCCTCAGTCCTAAGATTTATAATTTGGGGATAATAACAATCCCCAAATTGTAGAAATCAAATGAAATTCAGGCCTGCTTTATGGTCATTGCCCCAAAAAAAGTCCTATAGGCACTCTTGAACTCTTAGAAAAAATACTGCTGTGGACTTGTTCCTTTATTCCTGTTACCATATTATGATTAGAGTCATGACTTCATTCTCAAACTCTCTTGCCCGCCAGCTAGCGTTACATCGTGCTCCAAGGCCAGGCTGTTTGAGAACAATGGGGATTGTAGTCCAAGCTATTTAGAAGGTCTGTTTTCCGAACCTAGGGATATAAATATATGTTGAAAGCTGAGAAAGGCCAACCGAGCTGGGAGTTAAGAGCTGAAGAAGGATTCCTAATGGGAGATAGTTTATTTGTGCTCTGCATATCAACTTAGCCCTCCGTGACATTAGCGGAAGAGGGGAGCGCCATGAAAAAAACAGCATTTCCATGGCATTTTATTTATTGGCTTGTTTATCAGATTGAAAAACTGCCCACCTCCCTTACAGATGCTTTCTCTTTCACTGCAGTCATCTTTATAGTTAAAATGTCAATAAATCCTTTTCTCTTGGCACACGAGGGTCTCAGCAAAATGGCTTGCTAAGCCTTTGGAGAACAGAATGGGGACCGGCTCAGGATGTGTGTCCATTGGTTGAATTGTGCATTAGGCTTAGCAGAGCGGTGGCGGCGCCCAGTGGTTAGAATGCGGTATTGCAGGTGAACTCTGCCCAGATTTTGGAGTTCGATCCTGACCAGCTCAAGGTTGAATCGGACTGCCATCTTTCCGAGGTCGGTAAAATGAGGGCTCAGATTGTTGGGGGCAACATGCTGAGATTGTAAACCACTGTAAGGCACTATAAAGCGGTATATAAGTCTAAGTGCTGTTGCTGTTGCTAGCTGGTTGTTTCCCTTCATGCAATCCTCCACTGTTACCCATTTATTTTATGTATTTATATTGGCCTTATCGTTTTTATAAACAATTGAAAGTGGTGAATATACCTACTCCTTCTGCCTTCTGTTTTTCTCCACAACAACCATCCGATGAGGGGAGTTGGGCTCAGAAAGAGAGTGGCTGGCCCAAGGTCAGATAACCAGCGTTTGTACCTAAGGCAGGACTAGAACTCTCATGCTCCTGGTTTCTAGCCTAGTGCTAAACCAGCACACTATTTTTATGTTAATCCAATCAATCTAATCTGGGTCATTAAACGATAAAAAAACATAAAATAGACAGTCACCCTGTCTTTCATGCCTAGGGTGGGACTAGAACTCTCAGTCTCCTGATGATTGGCCCAAAGTCACCCAGCTGTTTTGGAATAGAATAGAATAGAATTCTTTATTGGCCAAGTGTGATTGGACACACAAGGAATTTGTCTTTGGTGCATATGCTCTCAGTGTACATTAAAAAAAACACATTCGTTTCATGCCTAAGGCGGGACTAGAATTCTCAGTCTCCTGGTGATTGGCCCAAAGTCACCCAGCTGTCTTTCATGCTTAAGGTGGGACTAGAACTCATGGTCTCCTGGTGATTGGCTCAAAGTCACCCAGCTGGCTTTCATGCTTAGGGCGGGACTAGAACTCATAGTCTCCTGGTGATTGGCTCAGAGTCAGCCAGCTGGCTTTCATGCTTAGGGCGGGACTAGAACTCATGGTCTCCTCGTGATTGGCTCAAAGTCACCCAACTGGCTTTCATGCTTAGGGCGGGACTAACTCATGGTCTCCTGGTGATTGGCTCAAAGTCACCCAGCTGGCTTTCATGCTTAGGGCGGGACTAGAACTCATGGTCTCCTGGTGATTGGCTCAAAGTCACCCAGCTGGCTTTCATGCTTAGGGCGGGACTAGAACTCATGGTCTCCTGGTGATTGGCTCAAAGTCACCCAGCTGGCTTTCATGCTTAGGGCGGGACTAGAACTCATAGTTCTCCTGGTGATTGGCTCAGAGTCAGCCAGCTGTCTTTCATGCTTAAGGCGGAACTAGAACTCATAGTTCTCCTGGTTTTTAGCCTGGTGCCTTCACCACTATATGAAATGGGCCCATTGTATGTACAGGTCTCCATGATTTCCAACTTCTAAAGGTTCTACCCATCCTTTTCCTTCACCTCCATCTGCAAAGGTACACATCACCAACCTTTCTCCAAAGTTAAACCTTATTTTCCATGTTTTAGAAGGAAAAAAGCCCAAAGTTCACACCGGAGCCATCTTTCCTGAGGAGGTGGTACAAGACCAGGAAATTTCATTTTAACGCATGCCGATTAGTGTACATTCCAAGTGACAATAAAGTTATTTTAAGTCTAAGGAGCCTTCCTGCCAGCTGTTCCCAAAGGTGCTTTTTTTCAAGAGGCAACCGGACTTTCTGGTTTTTCTTTGAAGACCTTTCGCTTCTCATCCAAGAAGCTTCTTCAGCTCTGACTGGATGGTGGGGATGCAAGATCATCTTCAGTCAGAGCTGAAGAAGCCTCTTGGATGAGAAGCGAAAGGTCTTCAAAGAAAAACCAGAAAGTCCAGTTGCCTCTTGAAAAAAGCACCTTTAGGACAATCATGATCATCTCCATAGACATTCCTGCCAACTGCCATCCCTCTTCTTTCTTTCTCTCTCTTGCAGAATGAATCCCGTAATATTGAGATGTTGGCGGCTGCTTGTGCGGTGGGCGTCGGGTGCTGCTTCGCTGCTCCCATTGGCGGTAAGACTTCCTTCCAGAACTTTCCATGTGGCTCGTCCTTGTCTCTGCCCAAAAAGCTCTCCTTTCCTGCCTGCTCTCTGCCAGTGGTGGGATTCACTTTTTTTAAAACTACCGGTTCTGTGGGTGGGGCTTGGTGGGTGGGGCCAGCTGGTCATCGGAACTACCGGTTCGCCCGAACTGGTGTGAACAAACTGAATCCCACCTCTAGCTCTGTCCCAAAAGGGACTTCTTTATGAATTTGGCCAAGGAATGGGTTAAGGTTGAACCTGCCACATGGATAGGGACATTAATTTCTGATGCTTTCCCCAAATGGGTTAAGAAACTGGCAGAAAGTTGAGCCACTGTCAACCATAGAACGTAGAATATTAGAGTTCGAAGGGACCTTGGGGGTCTTCTAGTGACCCAGGGGTCTCCAACCTTGGCAACTTTAAGACTTGTGGACTCCAATTCCCAGAGTTCCTCAGCCAGCTCTGAGCTCTGGGAGTTGAAGTCCACAAGTCTTAAAGTTGCCAAGGTTGGAGACCCCTGTAATCTAGTCCAACCCCCTGCTCAAGCAGGAGACCCTATACAAGTAGTCCTCGGCTTAGGACCAAAATTGAGCCCCAAATGTCTGTTGTCAAGGGAGACATTTATTAAGCGAGTTTTGCCCCATTTTACAAACTTTATTGCCACCGTTGCTAAGTGAATCACTGCAGCTGATAAGTGAGCAACCCAGTTGTTAAGTGAATCTGGCTTCCCCGTTGACTTTGCTTGTCAGCAGGTCGCAGAAGGCGATCATCACATGACTTTGGGTCATAGCAACTGCCAAATAAGAACCAGTTGCCAAGCATTTGAATTTTGATCGCATGATTATGGGAATGCTGCAAAAGTCGTAAGTGTGAAAAATGGTCATAAGCCACATTTTTCAGTGCTGTTTTAACTTTGAACGAACTGTTGTAAGTCAAGGACTACCTGTATCATTTCAGACAGATGGTTGTCCAGTCTCTTCTTAAAGACTTCCAGTGTTGGAGCATCCACAACTTCTGAAGGACTGTGAGTTCTCAGTCTCCTCCGGATTGGCCCAAAGTCACCCAGCCAGCTTTCATGCCTAAGGCGGGACTAGAACTCACCATCTCCTGGTGTTTGGCCCAAAATCACTCAGCAGCTTTCATGCCTAAGGCGGGAGTAGAACTCACGGTCTCCTATGATTGGCCCAAAGTCACCCAGCTGCCTTTCATGCCTAAGGCGGGACTAGAACTCACGGTCTCCTGCTGATTGGCCCAAAATCACTCAGCAGCTTTCATGCCTAAGGCGGGAGTAGAACTCACGGTCTCCTATGATTGGCCCAAAGTCACCCAGCTGGCTTTCATGCCTAAGGCGGGACTAGAACTCACGGTCTCCTGCTGATTGGCCCAAAATCACTCAGCAGCTTTCATGCCTAAGGCGGGACTAGAATTCACGGTCTCCTATGATTGGCCCAAAGTCACCCAGCTGGCTTTCATGCCTAAGGCGGGAGTAGAACTCACCATCTCCTGCTGATTGGCCCAAAATCACTCAGCAGCTTTCATGCCTAAGGCGGGAGTAGAACTCACGGTCTCCTATGATTGGCCCAAAGTCACCCAGCTGGCTTTCATGCCTAAGGCGGGACTAGAACTCACAGTCTCCTGGTGATTGGCCCAAAGTCACCCAGCCGGCTTTCATGCCTAAGGCAGGACTAGAACTCCTAGGCTCCTGGTGATTGGCCGAAAGTCACCCAGCCGGCTTTCATGCCTAAGGCAGGACTAGAACTCTTGTCTTCTTAAACCAAACCGGCTCTTTAAATTTATTTAACAAATTTCTATCGCCACCTAACTCACACAAATGCGTAAGATGGATTAAAATCAGAATCTGGAGAAATTGCATTGCATCACGGGGAATTTTACTGTGGGACTGAGATTTCTCTGGATTGTTCGGACAACAGAATTAGTCTTCTCCTGGGGAAGTATTCAACGTTGTCCCTTCAAGCCATTTCTTCTACAAATGTTTTTTTTAAAGCCTGAAGTGGCCAAATTTGGTAGAACTCTGAATGAATTCTTTTTTTCAAATTTATTTATTTATTTATTTATTTTGTCAAGCGCGTATTATTATTATATATATATATAATAATATATTTCCTTCCATACACCAGGATGACTCAACAGAATAAACATATATAACCCTTTCATGGTGAAGAGCTGATAGGGAAGAGAACCTTGTGGCCTAGAGGTTAATCTTCTGACTTTCAAGCAGACTGCCCAGGTTCAATTCCCACTACGGGTATGGCTATCTGACGAGATCAAAATAGTTCGAAATAGATCTATAATAGTCTCCCTTTATTTTCATTTATCAGCAAAAAATGTTACACACACACACATATATACAGTGGTACCTCGAGATACGAGTTTAATTCGTTCTGTAAACTTGCTCGTATGTCAATTTGCTCGTATCTCAAAGCAATTTTCCCCATTGAAATTAATTGAAATGCCATTAATCCGTTCCAGCCCCCAGGCTGGCTGGCTGTGCTGGCTGTGCTGGCTGCTAGGGGTCTGTGTGTGTGTGTGTGTGTGTGTGTGAGAGAGAGAGAGAGAGAGAGAGAGAGAGAGAGAGAGAGAGAGAGTGTTTTCCTCCCACTCACTCTAGGAAACCCAGGCAAGTCCAAGCGTGCTCTCGGCTAGGCTGTGGGGAGGGAAGGCAGATCGGCAGTCCAGCCAGGATGGCTAAGCTAAAGGGGGAAAATTCTCTTTGATATTCAAATCTGGCTGAAGGTTTCCTCCCTTTCAGAATGTTGCGGAAATGAGTGGGCCATGAAATGAGTGGGTCATGTGCAGCCGGCTGTTCCTCGTATTAATCCGTTCCAGCCCCCAGGCTGGCTGGCTGCGCTGGCTGGGCTGGCTGCTAGGGGTCTGTGTGTGTGTGTGTGTGTGTGTGTGTGTGTGTGTGAGAGAGAGAGAGAGAGTTTTCCTCCCACTCACTCTAGGAAACCCAGGCAAGTCCAAGCGTGCTCTCGGCTAGGCTGGGGGGAGGGAAGGCAGATCGGCAGTCCTTTCCTTTCTCTCTGCCTCCTCCCCCCCCCCCCCCAAGAGCCCTACGGACGCCACGATGGCTAAGCTAAAGGGGGAAAATTCTCTTTGATATTCAAATCTGGCTGAAGGTTTCCTCCCTTTCAGAATGTTGCGGAAATGAGTGGGCCATGAAATGAGTGGGTCATGTGCAGCCGGCTGTTCCTCGTATTAATCCGTTCCAGCCCCCAGGCTGGCTGGCTGCGCTGGCTGGGCTGGCTGCTAGGGGTCTGTGTGTGTGTGTGTGTGTGTGTGTGTGTGTGTGTGAGAGAGAGAGAGAGAGTTTTCCTCCCACTCACTCTAGGAAACCCAGGCAAGTCCAAGCGTGCTCTCGGCTAGGCTGGGGGGAGGGAAGGCAGATCGGCAGTCCTTTCCTTTCTCTCTGCCTCCTCCCCCCCCCCCCCCCAAGAGCCCTACGGACGCCACGATGGCTAAGCTAAAGGGGGAAAATTCTCTTTGATATTCAAATCTGGCTGAAGGTTTCCTCCCTTTCAGAATGTTGCGGAAATGAGTGGGTCATGTGCAGCCGGCTGTTCTTCGTATCTCAAATGTTGCTCGTATTTCAAAGCAAAACTTCGCTTGCTCGACAGCTCGTATCTCAAATATCTCGTATGTTAGGGCACTCGTATCTCGAGGTACCACTGTATATGTATAAACATGATTTGAATACATGAAATGAATACGAATAAAAGGGAACATTTTGACAGGGACGGTAGGCATGTTGGTGCACTTATGCACGCCCCTTACGGACCTCTTAGGAATGGGGTGAGGTCAACAGTAGACAGTCTAAGGTTAAAATTTTGGTGATTTGGGGAAGAAACCACAGAGTCAGGTAGTGCGTTCCCTGCATTGACCACTCTGTTGCTGAAGTCGTATTTTCTGCAATTGAGTTTGGAGCGGTTCACTTTAAGTTTGTATCTATTGTGTGCTCATGTATTTTTGTGGTTGAAGTTGAAGTAGTCATTGACAGGAAGGACATTGTAGCAGATAATTTTATGAACTACGCTTAGGTCATATCGAAGGTGGCGTAGTTCTAGGTTATCTAAGCCCAGAATTTCAAGTCTGGTTGCGTAAGGTATTCTGTTGCAAGCAGAGGAGTGGAGGACTCTTCTCGTGAAATATCTCTGGACATTTTCAATTGTATTAATGTCCGATATGCAGTGTTGGTTCCAGACAGATTAGCTGTATTCGAGAATTGGTCTAGCAAATGTTTTGTATGCTCTAGTTAATAGTGTAATATTATCGGAGAAGAAGCTACACAAGATTATGTTTACAACTCTTAATGCCTTTTTGGCAATGTTGTTACAGTGGGCGCTAGCACTTAGGTCATTAGAGATGAGTACTCCAAGGTCCTTGACAGAGTGAGGATTGTCTACAACAGTGTTTCCCAACCTTGGCAACTTGAAGATGTCTGGACTTCAACTCCCAGAATTCCCCAGCCAGCAAAGCTGGGGAATTCTGGGAATTGAAGTCCAGACATCTTCAAGTTGCCAAGGTTGGGAAACACTGGTCTACAAGGTCATGTCCATTCAGCTTGTATTTTGTGTTCTGATTCTTTTTTCCTTTAAAAAAAATCTTTATTAAAATTTTTTTCGTTAAAAACAACAAACAGAACAGACAGACAAAAATCCAAAAAATACAAAAACCAAAACAAGCAAAACAATAATCACTTTTACAGCTTTTTCGAAGTATTTCTAAATCTATTTCCAAGTTACAATATTTTTATTTTCCTCTTTTAACATTCGTTAATGTTTATCTACGTCTATCTGTACAAAGTTGAATCTCATATTATATTTTCCAGATCTATTTCTTCCCGTTTACTTACATATAGTGCACTTATTTAACATGGGATTCTTTATTCCAATGTGTAAGACAGAGCATTTGTTGGTTGAGATTTGGAGTTGCCAATTCTGGGAGTTGAAGTCCACCCGTCTTAAAAGTTGCTGAGATAGAGAAACACTAAGGCGGTATGATTCCTCTACACTTTTATAATTGCTTAATTTGGTGGCAGTCGTAATCAGAAACCAACCTTCCCAGCCTATCCTAGTGAGGGAAACCATATTTAGCTCTCCAAGGCCCCAAGACACTGCTCGTCTTTTGAAATAAATACGTAAGACGTATTTGCGTCTTTTAGGACGCAAATACGTGGATGTAAATTTCCCAAATCCTTGTTTTCTGGCTCAAGCCCAGATTCCCAGGATCCGACTAGAGGTGCTACGGAGGGAGAGCCACCCTACCTGCATTCAGAAGCAGCCTCTCCTTAACTCAAACCTAGTTGACTGGCGTTTGGGAGAGCTGCCAAACCGGGTTGAAATCGGCCCTTCGGCACAGTTGCGGGGAAAGCACGACGTTGCATGTCCCAGCTAGGAGAATGCCGGCTTTGATTGATCTCAAGGATTTCTGGATCGCCTTAGGCAGCCGAGACAGATCCAGGGTGGTGCATATGCCTGGAAGGATCCCACCTCCACCTTCTCTCAGAATCTTGCACGTTTTTCTTCTTGTGCTGATCCAGGCACGTTCTCCCGCGCCACCTGACTTCTTGGGGGTTTTATATATCAATAAAAGGCACACCCTACAAATCCTCCAAAATCTGGGAGGGAACAATGAAGTGGGTGGCCAAGCTCAAGCCAGCAGGGCCTTAAGCAGCGGCTCCATTCACTTTGTGGGAATCCAGGCATTCACGACCACGAATAGGCTTCTTTGAGCCACCATAAAATTTTTTAAAATAAATTAAATGAATAAATTCATTCCAGTGTTTATGGAGATTCTTAGTCACCCAGGCCATGGTTGTCCAAAAGGTGCTTTTTCAAGAGGCAACTGGACTTTCTGGTTTTTCTTTGAAGACCTTCCGCTTCTCACCCAAGAAGCTTCTTCAGCTCTGACTGGATGGTGGGGAACGGAAGGATTTATATTCCTTGCAGACAGCTGGTCATTTGCATCGTTTTAGAGAGTCCTTGAGGCCACTTGGAGGTTTATCAGAGTGCAGTTTGAAAGAGGAATCAAAGAGGCCAATCTATGTCAAAACTGAACAGCCCTCTCTCAACAGAGGGGAAGGGATACGACATCGTCTTATCTCCAGTCTACAGCACAGTCCTTTCAACAGTTCCAAGAAGGCTCCACACCCATTTGCACTACTCAGGTGACCTCTGAGGACACAGATAAACCTCCAGGTGGCCTCAAGGACTCTCTAAAAGAATACAAATGACCAGCTGTCTGCAAGGAGTAGAAATCCTTCCATTCCCCACCATCCAGTCAGAGCTGAAGAAGCTTCTTGGATGAGAAGCGAAAGGTCTTCAAAGAAAAAAACCAGAAAGCCCAGTTGCCTCTTGGAAAAAAAAGCAACTTTGGGACATTCATTCCAGTGGTTATTTTCACCCTTGAACTTCGCATCCAGGGGCAGAGATGAACACATCACACGCACTTCTGCTTCTTCTCCTCCTCCATGTCCATGTTTTTACAGGTATTCCTCGATTTACAGCAGTTTGCTTAGTGGCCATTCGAAGTGGAAATGGAACTGAAAAAAGTGACTTAAGGGCGTTCTTCACACTTCCAGTCACTACAGTATCTCCGCGATCACGTGATCAAAATTCAGCCGCTTGTCCACTGACTCATATTTATGATGGTGGCAGCGTCCCGGGGTCAGGTGATCCCCTTTTGCAACCTCCTGACAAGCAAAGTCAGTGGGGGGGAAGCCAGATTCACTTAACGACCCTGTTAGTAACTTAACAACTGCAGTGATTCACTTACCGTAACAACCATCCATTGGTTGACTTACAACCATCCCTTTAGCGACCGTTGGAAATTGGAACAGGACTGGAAAAAGTAACTTGTGATCGTTTCTCACACTTACGACCATTGCAGCATTCCCATGGTTACATGATCAACATTCCGAGGCTTGGCAACTGGCATGTATTTATGACGGTTGCAGTGTCCCGGGGTCGTGTGATCCCCTTTTGCGACCTTCTGACAAGCAAAGTCAATGGGGAAGCCAGATTCACTTAACGACCATGTTAGTAACTTAACAACGGCAGTGATTCGCTTAACAACCGTGGCAAGAAAGGTCGTAAAATGGGGCGCCACTCCCTTAACAACTGTCTCACTCAGGAAGAGAAATGTTGGGCTCCATTGCGGCCGTAGGTCGAGGACATATCCATCTTTTCACTCTGTCCCTTCATTACCTCCCTCTGTTTGGGGCAGCTTTTAGCCAAAGGTGTCAATGCAGGAAAAAGAGAAAAGTTCCTTTTGCTGCAAAATGTAGAAGGGTGAGATTAAAGGCTAGTCAGAAGAGATTATTTTTTATTTTTTTAAATCGTTTTCATGGAGCAGTTTGTTTGTTTATTTATTTATTTATTTATTTATTTATTTATTTATTTATTTATTTATTTATTTATTTATTTATTTATTTATTTATTTATTTATTTATTTATTTATTTATTTATTTATTTATTTGGATTTATATGCCGCCCAACTCCCAGGGGACAGTTGGGGATGGATTCCTGTGTTAAAGCTGTAGATCCAGCGAATGCTTCTTCTTCTTCTTCTTCTTCTTCTTCTTCTTCTTCTTCTTCTTCTTCTTCTTCTTATTATTATTATTATTATTATTATTATTATTATTATTATTATCACAACAAATGTAATACACAGCAAACGAGATTTATATGCTGGATTTCATGTCACTATATCACAAGTCGAACACTATTATTATTATTATTATTAATGTCGGTTTAAGTCGAAAAACAGCTTAAAAGTTGCAGCAAACAGCAATTGAAGCGTCTACGGCCATACTACCCTGAACACGCCCGATCCCGTCTGATCTCGGAAGCTAAGCAGGGTCAGGCCTGGTTAGTACTTGGATGGGAGACCGCCTGGGAATACCGGGTGCTGTAGGCTTTTTTTTAAAAAAAAACCTTTAAAAAGAAAACTTTTGCCTCCCTGCTTCCCCTCCCCCTCCCGGTCCAGCCTTTCTTCCCCTTTTCCTGCCAATTGCAGCCCATGCAGGAAATGCAACGCTACGTTTTTCCCACTCCCAGCCTGGGTGGGTGAGATGATCCTTTTGCATCCGCTTTGCTTAGAAGGCGTGCTGGTTTTTGCAGGGGCAGCGCAGAAATACAGCAGCAGCAAGAGGAACGGAGGGTCTGGGGGCAGTGGATGATGGGTCCATTTTTGTAGTCCTGCTTATTGCTGTGCAGGGTATTGAGAAGCAGCTTAAAACCTCCAGCAAAAAGCACGTTGCCTGTCTACGGCCATACTACCCTGAACACGCCCGATCCCGTCTGATCTCGGAAGCTAAGCAGGGTCAGGCCTGGTTAGTACTTGGATGGGAGACCGCCTGGGAATACCGGGTGCTGTAGGCTTTTTGCGCCTCTTCTTTCCTTCCCTTCCCCCCCCCCCCAATCCATATTATTTATTTATTTATTTGTCAAACATGTATAGGATAGTAGTAGTTTGTATAAACATAAATAAAAAGTAACGATAAAAGAGAATAGTAGGACAGGGACGATAGGCACAAATTATCTTAAACTTTTGCTGCCAATTGCGCTGCGTTTCCCATTCTAAGACCAGTGAATCAGATTCGGCAGCTGGTCTTTTGCACCCTTGTTCCCCTTCCTCCTTGGTCCAGCTGGTTCTAGACTTTTTCAGCAAATTGCAGCCTGGGCAGGAAACGCAGCGCTGCATCTCCTTCTCCAAGCCCGCTGCATCAGATTCAGAATTAGTCTTTTTTTTTTTCAAAGAAGCAACTGGACTTGCTTATTTTTTTCCTTGAAGACATTTCGCTTCTCACCCAAGAAGCTTCTTCAGCTCTGACCGGATGGAGGGAAATGGATTTATATTCCTTGCAAATGACCAGCTGTCTGCAAGGAGTGTAAATCCTTCCGTTCCCCACCATCCAGTCAGAGCTGAAGAAGCTTCTTGGATGACAAGCGAAACGTCTTCAAAGAAAAAACCAGAAAGCCCAGTTGCCTCTTGAAAAAAAGCACCTTTGGGACAACCGTGACCTGGAGGACTGAGAATGGCTCTGCACGGCAGCGTGTGATCCTGTACAGAGGTAGTCCTCGACTTACAACAGTTCGTTTAGTGACCGTTCCAAGTTACAACGGCACTGGGAAAAAAAGGGACTTATGACCATTTCACACACTGACGCCCACTGACGCATCTCCCCGCAGTCACGTGATCAAAATTCAGACGCTCGCCAACTGACTCATATTTATGACGGTTTGCAGCATCCCCGGGCTCACGTGAGAGCCCCTTTTTGCGACCTTCTGACAAGCAAAAGTCTATGGGGAAGCCGGATTCACTTCACAACCGTGTCACTCACTGAACGAATGCAATGATTCGCTTAACAACGGTGGCAAGGAAAGTGGTAAAATGGGTCAAACTCAACCAATGTTTCACTAAGCAACGTAAAGTTTGGGCTCAGTTGGGGTCGTAACTCGAGGACTGCCTGCAGTAGCCCAGTGAGTTGAAAGAAAACGTTGGCAAGGGCAGCAGCAAGGAAAGGAGTGGTGGGTTCTTTTTATATATATATATACGTTTTTTATTTTTCATTACAAATACAAAATATACATTTCATTCATCCATCAGCAGTGTGTCGTCTGGTTACAAATCTCTTATGTGACACCCTCTTTCCTTTTTCATCTTCTTTTCACTTCTATTGTTTCCTTAAGTTCTCAATATTTTCACATTTTAACATTTATCCTATCTTCATTATACATTATTCACCTTTTACATTGTTATTCTTATTTCTTATAATCTATCTATTGTTTTATTTATTTATTCTTTATCTTAATATATATTTTTCTATTTTTAACCTTCAATTCCAAAGGCCTTTTTTTATTTTCCACCCATTTATAAAATACCTCCCAAATCTCATAATATTCAGTTCGTTGTTTCTCTTTAATCTCTAATCTATTCATTTCTGCACATTCTAATATTTTCCTTATCGCATTCTCATCGTTAGGAATCTCTCCACTTTTCCAATGTTGTGCAAATACAGTTCTAACTGCTGTTAACACATGTATAATCAAATACACATTCACTTTTTGATAGGAGTGGTGGGTTCTGATGGCAGGGGATGATGGTCTAGATCAGATAACTGTCTGGTTCGGTTCTGCAACCCAACAAGACAGACACAGACTTCAGAGGATAATCAGAACTGCAGAAAAAACAATGGCTATCAACCTGCCTTCCATTGAGGACCTGTATACTGCACGAATCAAAAAGAGGGCTGTGAAAATATTTACTGACCCCTCGCATCTTGGACTTAAATTGTTTCAACTCCCACCCTCAGAACGACACTACAGACACTGCACACCAAGGCAACTAGACACAAGAACAGTTTTTCCCCAAACGCCATCACTCTGCTAAACAAATAATTCCCTCACCACTGTCAAACTATTCACTAAGGCTGCATTACTATTACTATTAGTCTTCTCATCGTTCCTATCACCCATCTCCTCCCACTTATAACTTGTTGCTTGTATCCTTACGATTTATATCAATATTGATTGTTTCCTGATTGCTTATTTATATCCTATGACAATCACTAAGTGTTGTACCTCATGATTCTGGACAAATGTATCTTTTCTTTTATGTACACTGAGAGCATATGCACCAAAGACAAATTCCTTGTGTGTCCAATCACACTTGGCCATTCCATTCCATTCCATTCTTCCATTCTATTCTATCCTATCCTATCCTATCAGAGGTCTTCAAACTTGGCAGCTTTAAGACTTGTGGACTTCAACTCCCAGAACTGGCTGGAGAATTCTGGGAGTTGAAGTCCACAAGTCTTAAAGTTGCCAAGTTTGAGGACCCCTGGACTCTAGAGTGTAGTCCCTCTCATAGCCAGGTTGGTGGTTGAGCACAAGTGGCTGCCCAGCGCCATCTTAAAAGCTGCAGCAAACAGCAATTGAAGCGTCTACGGCCATACTACCCTGAACGCGCCCGATCCCGTCTGATCTTGGAAGCTAAGCAGGGTCAGGCCTGGTTAGTACTTGGATGGGAGACCGCCTGAGAATACCGGGTGCTGTAGGCTTTTTTTTTTAACCTTTAAAAATAATTTTTTTTTGCCTCCCTGCTTCCCCTCCCCCTCCCGGTCCAGCCTTTCTTCCCCTTTTCCTGCCAATTGCAGCCCATGCAGGAAATGCAACGCTACGTTTTTCCCACTCCCAGCCTGGGTGGGTGAGATGATCTTTTTGCATCCGCTTTGCTTAGAAGGCGTGCTGGTTTTTGCAGGGGCAGCGCAGAAATACAGCAGCAGCAAGAGGAACGGAGGGTCTGGGCTGGGGGCAGGGGATGATGGGTCCATTTTTGTAGCCC